>CM053403.1:94803884-94821232 GCA_028644305.1 Xerus rutilus
CTCAAGCCTGTAATCCCAGCACTTAGGGAGGCTGAGACAGGAGAATCGCGAGTTCAAAGCCAGCCTCAGCAATGGCGAGGCGCTAAGCAACTCAGTGAGACCCTGTCTCTACATAAAACACAAAATAGGGCTGGGGATGTGGCTCAGTGGTCGAGTACCCCTGAGTTCAATCCCCAGTACCAAAAAAAAAAAAAAAAAGGGGGACCTAAGAAGAATGAGATTCCAGGCTTAGTCCTGGCCATGGTAGTCAAAAGCTGCAGTCAACTCCTGTCCTCACTGTCCCCTAACCCCACCCAACTGCCCTTAACCCTGCATCTCTTACTTCACTGGTGGGACTCATTATCTCCCAAAACTAGACTGCCACGCTTCTCCAGCCTGGGTCCCCAGCCCTTTTGGCATCTGCCCTTCTGATTCTGCTCAAAGCTGAATGTGGGAAGATAGTAAATGGAATAATTCAATACAAATAAAGGGAGTCAGTATAGGAATGTCCAGCCCATAAGGCTGAGTATTTTTATTAGTTACCTTTTATGGGTTGCAAATGTCTGGAGATGTTACTGGTTGACTGATTACCCTGTGCAAAAACTGGGTATGCCTCTAATACTTACTCGGGATACTTATCCTTCTTCATTTGCTTTTGTACCCACTGGGCCCCTCAGCTTTGGGACAGTGTTTGGAAGAGCCCTGTAGAGAATTGTCCCTACAACCCAACAAGGTGGACAGAATGTTGGGGCTATCAATATTCAGACTTAACCTATCCAGGATTCACTCTTTTTTTTTGGTACCAGAGATTGAATCCAGGGGCATTTAACCACTGGGCCACATCCCCAACCCTCTTTATCCATATATATATAATTTAGAGATAGGGTCTTGCTGAGTTGCTTAGGGCCTTGCTAAGTTGCTGAGATTACAGGTGTGAGCCGTGTGCCCAGTTTCATTCTTACTTCTAGAACTATCCACCTCATTAGGCCTTCTTCCTATTTCTCTCATGTCTTCTGAGCTTGAGCTTGTCCTGGAATCTGTGGCTTTCTATCCCCCGGCTGGACTTGGAACCAAGGCAAAAAGACAAAGGCTCATTGATTTTTCTGTGAAGAGCAGAACCTAAATCTTAAGAAGTTAGACCCCTGAATGTCTTTCTGGCTGGGCTGACTCTCTAAAATCATGGTTAGGGGTAGAGAAAGACAGTGATATCTAACCCAAACCAGGGAACTAGAACCCTTGGGCTGGAAACTAAATCTTTAGTGTGGGGTAGATCAGAGAAAAACCAGGATGCAAGGAGCCACCCTGTGAACCTTGGCCTTATCTTTTCAACTGACTCTCCTGCCCTCAAAAGAAGAGGGGGCTTAGCTGGGTGCAGTGGCACACGCCTGTAATCCCAGCACTTAGGGAGGCTGAGACAGGAGAATCGCGAGTTCAAAGCCAGCCTCAGCAACGGCGAGGCGCTAAGCAACTCAGTGAGACCCTGTCTCTACATAAAATACAAAAATAGGGCTGGGGATGTGGTTCAGTGGTCGAGTGCCCCTGAGTTCAATCTCCAGTACCAAAAAAAAAAAGAGGGGGCTTGCTTAGCATATTTGTCATAGTGCCTGGTCTTAAAACTCCTAATGGACTGCCTCTCCTTCACTGTCTTGCTCTATGACCTCTACCCCTTTCCCTGTCTTTCCTGCTGCTTCTGTAATTGCAGACCCCAGGCCCAACGCAGGCCCTGAGTTGGCTCCTTCTCCATTTGAATAAACACTTGTTTCTCTACGCCATGTTGTTCTTTGGTCCTCCTCCCTGTCTACTGAAAGATGAATGGGAACTCTGTCCCTATTGGCTTATGGGAAGGAAAATTGAACAGGGGCCTTTCCCCAAGCTGACCCATTGGGTCAGTACAATGGAGAGCAATGGCTTGTAAAGTACACTCAGTACACATGCACACACACAATTGTGACAGAACAATACTTACCTACACTGTGAGCAGTGGATTCTGATACTTTCTATTTTACTTTATTCTACTCTAGTTCATTTATTTCAAATATGCTGGCCACAACCCACCCAAGGATTGCTATCTACAACTTGAAAAACACAGATTTAGAGCAGAGAATCAAGAGCAGAAAGAACATAAATGATCCAATATATAATTCTAATCATAAACCTGCATCAGACTGTAAATTGCAGCACCATCACACAGACAATAAAGTGGGAGGAAACAAGTGCGGAGGGGAGATGGGAGCAAGGCCTACTATGGCAGGGCAGGGCGTGTCGCTCAGTGAGAGAATGCTTGCCTAGCATGTATGAGGCTTTGGGCTCAGTCCTCAGAAGCACCAAAAGAAAAAATAAAAAAGCAAAGTGAGAAAACGCTGACTTAACTGCTTCAGTAAATGGAGAAAAATCATCTCAGGGCTGCCAGGACTACAAATAAGATCACACTGTAAAATGTCCTGAAAGACCCCTCTAAACAAAACAAACAGTTCGCCATTCCTGCACTCATTACTAATGTCAATGACATGGAGCTGTGCTGTGAAATACAGTGCTTAGGATTGGGTGGTGGATTCCCTGCATTCACTGCTTCCCTGAGTCTGAAGACGGGTTTCCTTATGGGTGCTGGGGCCATGCAAAAGATCTGTCCTCTGTCTTCATAGACACACCTGTTTTCTGCATATGAGGGTAAGGAGCTCAGGGATGAGGCAGGGGTGTCCTGGATGATTTTGAAGAAGGCCAAGATCTTATAACCCACCTGGCTGATGTGGTGGATATGGTCCTTGAGGAAATGGGCAGAGGGTCACCTTGTCTCTTCTTTTACCAAAAAGACTGAGAGGTCTCCAGTTCACAGGCACCCTAGGGTTGCTGCCATCCTTCCATGTCAAGAATCAAATCCTGCTCCTCTGTAATATACATTCTCTATCCTGACAGTATTATAGATATGTTTGGGGGTGGGAGTGGGGGTTCTGAAAGCTCCTTCACCAGCCAGGAGGCCAAGTCCAGCTAGGTGGGATCCTGGAGGCTTGAAGGAGCACATGGTAGTGGCTGGTCCGGATGGTAGAGAGTTTGGTGAAGCAGGGCACGGGCTGCAGTGAGGTCATCAGGATCTGAGGACCAAAAAGGGCTGGTGAGAGACTGTGGGTTTCCTGGGCACCTGGCCCCTGGCTCTACTGGGACTCACCCATGCCCAGCTCCTGCAGGAGGCTGTGGTACTCAGGCTCAGCTTCTAGCAGTTTCAGCAGATTGGTGGACTCCATCCGTTCTAGCTGTACCTCCCAGTAAACATAGATCTTCTGGTTAAAAGTGACGTACACAAGGCAGGGGCTATTACGGCCCTCTTTGCAGGCATACAGGCCTGGAAGATGTGGGCAATGAGACAAAGGTCAAGTTGGAGTCCCCGTAGGAAGGCAATAGCAAGACCCAACATCAGAATCAGCAGTTTTGGCCCTCCCACAGATGTCAAGTAACAAAGGCCCTCTTTCTATTTCTTCTCTGTTGGGAACTCAGTAAAATGGGAAAAACAAGAAAATATTTGGCCTATTCCAGGTATAGAAAAATTATAGCAAAAAATCAGGCAGAATAGCACCCAAAAAGGTGGTATTTGTTGATTTTTCCATCTTAGTAATGAGGGACATCTCTGCTAGTCCAATAGATAGGTTAGCAAAATGTGATCAAAAAGAAAAGTTTCTCTTAGGTGTCAATCCTTTCTTTCAAGGCATATATATCAACCTTTCAAGTCACTAGAGTTTATACTCCAGAGAATGGTTCAGTTTTTATCATTTAAATATTATTTAGTTTTGTAGTGCTGCAGAGGGAACCAAGGGCCTTGTGCATGCTGGGCAAGCATCCTACCACTAAGGTATACCCCATCCCTTTACCATTTTAGTCATCAGACATACCCCCTTGTCACCCAAGAGCTAGTGCTGCTTTCCCTGATTTGGCAATAATGAGAATGTTCTGGGAGAACATTCTTCACAGAGTTCTGGCAAGTTCGGACGGAAAAGAACTAATGGGGCTGGGGCTGGGGCTCAGTAGTAGAGCGCTTGCCTTGCATGCGTAAGTCACTGAGTTTGATCCTCAGCACCACATAAAAATAAATAAATAAAATAAAGGTATCGGGGGCTGGGGCTGTAGCTCAGTGGTAGAGCACTTGCCTAGCATGCATGAGGCACTGGGTTCAATCCTCAGCACCACATATAAATAATAAATGAATAAAATAAAAATCCATCAACAACTAAAAAAAATTAAAAAAAATAAAGATATTGTGCCCATCTACAACTAAAAAAAAATTTAAAAAAAAGAAAAGAACTAATGTCTTCCCACATTGCAGAAAAATAGATAAGAATCTTCTTATTCTTGAAAATATTCAAAGATGGAGATCTTACTGTCTTTTAATTTTTCTTATTTAAAATTGTCAAGATGGGTCTGGGGTTGTAGCTCAGTGGTAGAGCACTTGCCTAGCAAGTGCTAGGCACTGAGTTTAATCCTTAGCACCACATAAAAATTAATAAATAAATAAAGGTGCTGTGTCCATCTACAACTAAAAAAATTTTAAAAATTTAAAAAAATCTAAAATTGTCAGGTGCCTCATACCTATATATCAGCTGCTAATGAAAGAACTAAAGAACTAAATTGTTTATAAAGATTTCACTTAGGGACTATGTCAAGAGTGGAAATGAAGCCAGGGACGGTGGCTCAAGCCTGTAATCACAGCACTTTGGGAGGCTGAGACAGGAGAATCGTGAGTTCAAAGCCAACCTCAGCAACGGCGAGGCGCTAAGCAACTCAGTGAGACCCTGTCTCTACATAAAACACAAAATAGGGCTGGGGATGTGGCTCAGTGGTCAAGTAACCCTGAGTTCAATCCCTGGTACCCCCCCCCCCCAAAAAAAGAGTGGAAATGACAGGGCAAATATTTACTTAGCATGTCTAATACACTTATTTAATACAAGTGCACTTAGAGAAGGGCTATGGGGAAGAGTCCCACCTGCGCAGAAGGCGCGGATATTTTCATCCACTTGGAAGCGGACAACGGTGCGGTTGTGATCGATAATATATGTCTGTCCATCCCAGGCACATGCGACTACCTCCTCATGCCCATTGCCCTGAAAAAGGCCGAGACAAAGATGCAGGAGTGGTGAAGGGATGTTTGAGAAAAAGATCTAATGATGGGAGCTGGATGAGATATAAAGGACCATGAACTTGGCTCTGGATGGCCAATAGGGAGTTGGGGAAGCACTCTCATGTGCCTGGTACCCAAGGGGAAGTCAAGTAAACCACTTTACATGATGCTCACAGCAACTCTATGGAGGTGGCAACACTGTTCCCTAGTTTAGCCTGAGGAAACTTCAGCTTACAGAAATAGTCACTTGCCTAAGGTCACTCAACTGGGAAGGGGCAGAGGCAAGATCCCAACCCAGGTCTGCCTTCAAAACCATCAAGCATGCACAATGGGAGTATAAAGTATAGCTCCCATCTGCCAATTTAGGAGCACAGCATGTTAAATAGACTCCTGGAAAAGAAAAAACTACAAAATGCACATCTGTAATTGGGACTAATAACTCACTTCTAAACTCTCACAGCAACTTATTTTTGGGGGGATTATTACTTCTGCTGAAAGGTATGGAAAGTTTCCAGCTGCCTAGTGAAAACAACTTATAAATATTGTCGTGTCAGGAAACACACTCATTCCAGATGAACTTGATATGTCTAAGAGACTTAAGATAAAGGCTGAGGTTTGAATAGAATGGGAGAATGGCTTGATTTAAAAACCATCTTTCCATGAAGGCAGAAATGCTGTTCTCTACCATTTCTACTTACTGTGACATCTAACTTTTCTAGGGCGAAAAGTTGGTGATCCACCTGGACTGACCACAGCAGCTTGTCTGCTTCCTCCATAAGCTTCAGTGTCCCTGCAGGGGGAGAGGTGGACTCAGAGTGGGTGGGTCAGGCCCCTGAGCAGACCCCACAGGAAAACACCTACCCAATGCAGCCCGGCATTGCTCACCATCCAGGGTGCACAGGGCGAAGAGGCCAGAGCTACCACTCTCAGGACCGTGGCCTGTGCGTGGGACAAAAGGGCCACAGTAAGAAAATGTAAAGGGCAAGGCAAGATCAGTCTCTAGGCTGAGGGGAAGCCCTTGGCAGAGAAGGAAAGATGGGACTAGAAATGAGGACGGGTCCCAGATCTACTCTCCCTCAGAACTGACCAGCTATCCCTCTGCTCCCTCCCTTCTTTTTCCCAGCCCATCCTCACCTTGCTTGATGTTGCCAATCAGGTGAGTGGAGACATTCTTGTTGTGGATGCGGCCAGAAGTCTGGTGCAGCACTATATCTCGGGCAGCTGGGGTCTCCCTGTGGACAGGAGGGAGGTGGGCCAAGAGGAAGTCAAGTAAGCTGAGTTCTCTGGGTCCTTTGAGGCTGCTATCTCTATAGGTTTCCAGGACTCGAATCAACTTAGAAACCCATCCCTGAGTCTGCCTGGCCTAGGTGACAAATAGAACAGAAAGGGGGCTTAGGCTGCCAGCTAGAAATTTTGGAATCTCTTTCAGAAACTCTAAGGTCAAAGCCCAGGATTCCCTGGGTCCCAAATAATTTTCCTTAATGGGAAAGGTGCTTGGGCTGGGACCTAGATGAAAGAGCTCTGTCAACTGCAGAGCCATCTCACTGCTATGTGCCTTCCAGGAGCCCATCTTGCTTCCATGTACCCCACATCATTCACAGCCCATACCCCCTTACCTACTGCCCTCTGTGGCCCCCTCAGATGCAGCAGAGGACCCAGTATCCTTGTTCCAGGTGCACAGAAGCACTGCATAAGCACAGCCTGGCTGAGATACCATCAGTTCAGGAACACCCAGTGGCCCTGGGGTCACCGAGAGACTGTCCACCTGCACCAGGAACAGGAGCTTAACTGGGATGAGGAGAGAAGGAAGGGGGGACCCTGTTGAGAAGAGGGTAGATCTGGGGTGGGGCTCCTGGGAACAGCCCTCCAGCTTGAGGGTAGAAGCAGAAGGAAGAATTCTAGTGTGGTAGGCAGGCGTCATCTCCTCCACACAGACCATCTGTTTTCTGCTGTGAGTGCTCCAGGGTCCAGATCCTGCTGTGGTCCATACCACATCCCCTTCACACTCCTAATTCTGAGCCCAATGCTCCTTCCTCTTTACCACTCACTAGAATTTCTGCTTTGACCCTGACTGAAAATGACCCTCTTTGGGTCTCTCTCAGCAAAGTGATGGCCCCTGCTTTCCTCCTTGGTCCTGTCCCATGACGTTCTCCCAGAAGCCCTTCCTCTCAGCTCCGGGCTCTTGGTCTTTAAGCTCAGCCTCTCACCTGACCCTCCAGCATCCATTTCTTGAGGGACACCAGCTGTCCTGTCAGGTGTTCGGTGCCCTCAGCCAGCTCTTCCCAGCGGAAGGCCCGCACAACACGGTCTGTGTAGCCCACTACCAGCTCGCAACACCCATCTCCATCTGTGGGCACAGGGAACAAGATGGGCTGGAGCCAAATCTGTATTGGTCAGCTTGAGGCCTCAAAGCACCTCCCTGCAGCCTGTACTCTGCTACCATCACCACCCCTGGCACCTTTCATCCAGTGCAACTTCATGCCCAGGCCTTTGCTCTGGTCACCTTGCCCTTCCTTGTGCTGACAGCAGTTGCCCATGCAAATGTCCTGCAGGTCCCATCACGTCTTCCCTCCTACTTCTTACATATGTAGCCAGTGTGCCGCTTCATCCCATTCACCTACCACTACTCTCAGCTTCTGGTCAGAACAGCAGCCCTGTGTCTGACTGGCTCACTCTCTCGCCACTTTCAGTTTTTTATCAAATGTCACCTTCTTAGCAAGAATATCCCTGACAACTCCATTTAAAATTGCTACCTCCACCTCGATATGCTTGAAATCTTTCTGCATTTTATTCTTCACATAGCACTTATTATCTACTAATATACTACTGATTTTTTGTGTGTGTGTGCTGGGGATTGAACCTAGGACCTTGCCCATGCTGGGCAAGTGTTCTACCACTCAGCTATATCCACAGCCCTACTATTTCATTTTCTTATAAAATTTATATTATTTCTTTTCTGTTTCTTCCTAGTAAGGTCCAAGAGGACAGTGATTTTTGTGTGTTTTATTCATTACTATAATTGTGCCTCCAACAATGCTTGGCAATATTGGGAACTCAGTAACTCTGCATTAAATATACAATAGATGGATAAATGAATATGAACTCTCACCCTTACCCTCACCTCAGTCCCTTGGAATCTGTTCTAGTACCATGGACCCCTACTTGCCCCCACTGCCTGCAAAGGCAGCCATGCCCACCGATGTCGCTGATCAGCATGACCTTGGTATTGGCAGGAATATGTTGCTTGAAGACTGGACGCTGCTCCTCTCCCATGAGTGTCTCATGGTGCCCAGAAGCATCCAGAACCTTGGCAGGTGTCAGGTCAAACAAGTGAAACCAGCCTTCAGCACTCACTGCCACTACCAGGTTCTGGGAGAGACAGAGGTACAGGAGAGATGCACTGGACTGGGGAAGGGGGTTTGGGTACAAGCTAATTATCTAATTATTAGATCTCAGAGGTCAAAGCTGACTTCCACTGGGAGACAGGGATGGAGGGAAGGCCTTAAAGTTCTACCAAAGAACAAGATCCTGAGAATCCTTACCTTTCCTTTGTTACATACATCTCCAACTCCAACGCAAGTCAACTGCAAGAGAGAAAGGAAGGCTCAGGGAGACGTCAAGGGAGACCATTCCTCCCTAATCTCTGTGAAGCAAGAAGTAATTTTATAATTACCATCATGCGCTGAAAACTTGTGCCATGGAACCTACACTGATAGTTTTTATTGACTGAGTTACTGTGCTATAGGTTCAGTTTACCTATGCAGCACAATGAAGATTAAAGGCAGGTAAGACAATTCAGGTTTAAAACAAAACAAAATAAAACCCTACATCTAATATACCTAGACTATCATATCTGTAGACCCAATCACCACCCCCATTTGACTACACACTCATGCACCACATAACGATGTTTCGGTCAACAATAGAACACATACACCATGGTGGTCCCATAGATTATTTTACCTAGTGATATCACTGCTCTCTTAGTTTGTTACATATTCTATGATGTCTGATAATGATGAAATAGTTTAATAATGCATTTCTCAGAACATATCCCTGTTGTTAAGTGATACTTGACTTTATATGAGCAACAACCGCAGGCAGCTTCCATAAAGTACCAAGAGGCACTCCATAATATAAAAGACAACCCAAGCGTGTGTGTGTGAGGGCTGGGGCAGATGAGAGCAGTGCTTGGCACCATTCTCCCTGAGTTAAATGAATCCTAAAGCAGTGGCTGGGCTGACCATTTGGGGAGCTGGGGAGCTCCTACATGGAACTCTCTCTTAGCAATCTCTGCACAGAATGAATTCTGTCTCTCCTCAGACCCAGCGAAGTGAATACTGACCATTCCCTGGCAGGAGCAGGTGAGCCATGGCCGGCTGTCATCATTCTTATACACAGACAACTTTCCGCTGGTATCTCCCACCACCAGTTCATTTAACTTCAAATAGAGAGAAAAGACTGTTAGCATGAAATCCTGTCAAACCACAGGAAGCTCTTCTCAGCTCAGCCCATCCCTGAGAAATCACAAGATTTCAATTTGTAACTTCACCAACTTTATTAAAAATTCTTTGATGGGGCTGGGGTTGTATGTAGACCAGTGGTAGAATACTTGCCTAATATGTGAGGCATTGGGTTCAATTTTCAGCACCACAAATTAAAAAAAAAAAAAGTCCATCAACATCTAAAACAATTTTTAAAAAAGACCCTTTGATGATGCATGCCCTATAATCCCAGTGACTCAGGAGGCTGAGGCATGAGGACTGCAAGTTTGAGGCCAGTCTTGGCAACTTAGTGAGATCTTTCCTCAAAGTTTAAAAAAAACAAGCTGGGCGTGGTAGCGTATGCCTGTAATCACAGAGGCTCAGGAGGCTAAAGCAAGAGGATTGTGAGTTCAAAGCCAACCTCAGCAACTTAGTGAGGGCCTGTCTCAAAACAAAATACACAAAGGGCTAGGGATGTGGCTCTGTGGTTAAGCACTCCTGGGTGCTTGTTTTTGTACCAAAACAAACGAACAAACAAAGGCTGCTAAGGATGTAGCTCAGTGGTAGAGACTCTCTGAATTCATTCCCTAATACTACAGAAGAAAAAAAAAAAAACTTTTGAGACTAGTAAGAATATAGTTCAGGGCTGGGGCTATAGCTCAGTGGTAGAGCGCTCGCCTCGCATACTTGAGTCACTGGGTTCGATCCTCAGCACCACATAAAAATAAATCAATAAAATAAAGATATTAGCATCCATCTACAACTAAAAATATATATATAAAAAAAAAAGAATATAGCTCAGTGGCAGAGCACCTGCCTAGCTTATGTGAGGCCCTGGGTCCCATTCCCAGCACCAAAACAAACAACAAAACCAGTTCCCCAGGATTTAAAAATTTTTATTTAGATAGGTATATGTTGGATGCTATATAGAATCTATGATCCTTCCCTGAAAAATCTGACATCTGAACAGCTTTCTGCCCCACATGCCTGACTTCAGCTCTTCTAATTTGTCCATTATAAATGAGACAAAATGTTTTGAAAACAGCCTAAGATACTGATTTTTTTTTTTTAACTTTTCTTTCTGTGGTGCTGGGGACTGAGCCCTAGAATGCTCTATAATTGAACTATACCTCCAACTCTTTAAATTTTTTTTTTTAAATTTTGAAATAGAGTCTCATTAAATTGCCCAAGTGGGTCTTGATCTTCTTGCCTCAGCTTCTTGATAGCTGGATTATAGGCATGCACCACCATGCCTGGTGATATTGAACTTTTGAAGACTCTAACTTCAAACCTTCAATCAGGAGCTAAATAAAAAGACAAGGCCAGCTCCTGGAGACCTTCCTCCTCTAGTGAGGATCTTGATAGTGTGCACAAACACAGAGGGGATTGTGGTGACTGAGGGACACAGTCTCTCCGCTCTGAGACTCTGGTGCCCTCAAGTGGTGGGTAGGTTCTGGGTGGGTGGGGGAGACCCCAGAGACCCCAGCATGAATGCTCTTACCTTCATACTGTTAAACTAGGCAGCTGCCCTTTCAGGGGTTAACCATGAAAACCAAATGGCTCTAAACCCTATTTCTACAAACAGCTTATGATTTCCTCTCGGAGGTACAGCTAACACCCCACTCCTATTCCCTAGCGAGAACAGAATCTAATCTTAAAGTTGGATTCTCAAGGGATTTAACTATAAGGCAACAAAGAGATCAACAGTAAGGAAGCCAGGTGTGGTAATGTATGTCTGTAGTTCCAGCTACTGGGGAGACAGAGGCAGGAGGACTGCTTGAGTCCTGGAGTTCAAAGCCAGCCAGGCAACATAATGAAACCCTGTGTCACAACGACAACAACAAACCCAGGCTTGGTGGTGCTTTCCTGTAATTCTGGCAACTTGGGAGGCTGAGGCAGGAGGATCAAAAATTTGAGGCCAGCCTCAGCAAGTCAGTGAGACTCTGTCTCAAAATAAAAAATAAAAAAGAACTGGGAGGGCTGGGATTGTAGCTTAGCGGTAGAGCGCTTGCCTCGCATGCGTGAGGCCCTGAGTTCGATCCTCAGCACCACATACAAAGCAATAAAATAAAGATATTTAAAAAAAAAAAAAAAAAAAAGAACTGGGAATGTAGCTCAATGATAAAGAGCCCCTGGGTTCCATCCCCAGTACCAAAAGCAAAGTAAAACAAAACAAAACACCACCACCACCGAAACACCAGCAACAATAATAAACATATAGAAAAGTTAGAAGGGATTTATCAATAATGATTTGACTCTTGGATTTACTAGTTTTAATAGTTATGGGAATTTCTGGTGAGAATATTAGATCACAGAAGAATACAAAGAGCTTATTTATATCAAACTCTCTATAGCCAACATTTCAAATATGGCTGCCAAGAAGACTTCTGCAGACATCCAGGAGAAAGGGAACACAATGTATGGGTTCAGAGTGCAACTAGCTGGATTTATTTTTTATTTTTTCAAAAATATTTGTAGTTGTTGATGGACCTTTATTTTATTCATTTTATTTATATGTGGTGCTGGGAATTGAACCCAGTGCCTCACACATGCTGGGCAAGCGCTCTACCACTGAGCCACAACCCCAGCCCCAACTAGCTGGATTTAAATCCAGCTCTCTCTGCTGACATTTTTCAACTGAAACCAGGATAGGGCTGAGGATGTAGCTCAGTAGTAGAGCACTTGCCTAGCATAAGCAATGCCCTGGGACTGCAAAAACAAAAATAAAAAAATGAGGATAATGAAGGCTGGGATTGTAGCTCAGCGGTAAAGCGCTTGCCTCGCATGCGTGAGGCCCTGGGTTCGATCCTCAGCACCACATACAAAGCAATAAAATAAAGATATTGTGTCCATCTACAACTAAAAAAAATTTTTTAAAAAATGAGGATAATGAGAGTATCTACCTCACAAGATTGTGAGAACTGAGTTAACAGAGGAAGGCCTTTAGAACAGTGATTGGTCTATAGTGAATACTAATACCAGGTGGAGTTTTAGCCTCTAGTTGAACTCCTCCAAGGATAGGGAATTTGTTAGCATCTTTCATGTAATTAATTTAAAAAAATTTTTTTTCTTAGTTGTAGATGGACACAATATCTTTATTTTATTTATTTATTTTTATGTGGTGCTGAGGATCGAACCCAGTGCCTCATGCATGTGAGACAAGCGCTCTACCACTGAGCCACAACCCCAGCCCGTCCCCAGCCCTGTCATGTAATTAATTTTTATACATTCCCCTATCAAATGCCACAATACACAAGTAAAACCTCAATACATGTTTTATGAACAAATAACAAAAATTTCTTTTGTGTGTGTGTATGTATGTGTGTAGCTTTTCTTTTCTTTCTTTCTTTTTTTTTTTGGTTGCAGTGCTGGGAATGGAATCCAGGGCTTCTTACATGCTAGAAAAGTTAGAATGAAAGAGAATGCCTGGTCAGCCCTGGAGTTTTTAGGTAAAGCTGGACAACCAGTTGGAGGTACAAAGACAGATGTCAGACAGACTCCCTACTGAGAAGGACCTCCCAGTTCTGCTGAGGAACGGGGTGGTGTGCACAGACACAGGAAGAAAAGCATAAAACACTGTGGTAGGTGCAGTGAGCAAGCAGGTAAGAGTCAGCCAGGCAGAGTGAGTGAGGCAACATCCTGGGAAAGAAGACATTTCCAGCAGCTAGAATGCTTCCCAGCAGATCTCTGTGGTTGACCTTGGCTTTGGCCTCCAGTGGTTACTTGGGGAGGGTACACCATTAATTAGCAATGTTAAAGGAGGCGAGATCTTTTTGTGTGATCTGCTTGGCCTTCCAAAGTGTTGCTGTCCCTGGTGCAGTCAAGCTTCAATGGACTGTCCTAGAGTCTGTGTATTTTATTCCTTGTTTCTCCCTTGGCCTTAGCAGGAAATTGGTTTCAAAGAGCTTTAGGCTATGGGTTCACTAGGCTGAAATTAGTTTTGTTTTTTTTTTCCCTCCTGCTCCTAAATCTCCAAATGTTGGCTTTGAGGACCACTAGCAAAATTTCTTTTTTCTTTTTTTTTCAGTGGTGCCAGGAGTTGAACTCAGGGCCTCAGATATGCACTTTAATAATGACTTACAACCCTAAGTGCTCCCACTAACAAAATTTCTATCTCCACTGATGTGGACCAAGTGTTATACCTGATTACTTGCCAATTGTCTTACCTACTTGCCCTTCTTTCGATTATATTTACAAATAGTAGGAAAAGCTCTTCAAGTTGCTTTGAGACACATAATCACAATTGCTTTCTTTTTTGGGGGAGGCGGGGGTGTGCTGAGGATTGAACCAAAGCCTGGTAAATGTTAGACAAGTGCTATACTACTGAGTTATATCCTAGCCTACAATGTCATTTCAATTTGCTTTCTTTTTTTATTTTGGTAATGGAGGATCAAACCCAGAAGCACTTTACTACTGAGTCATATTCCTAGTTCTTTTTCTTTTTTCTTTTGAGATAGGATATCACTAATTTATTTGCATAGGGCCTTGCTCAAGTTGCTGAGGCTGGCCTGGAACTTGTAATACTCCCGTCTTAGCCTCCCAAGTATCTGGGATTACAGGTGTGTGCTTACACACCTGACTTCAATTTGCTTTCTGAAAATAACAATATTCATTTAATCAAAAAAGCACTTATTGGGTGCCTATTATGTGCCAGGATCTAAGATGTTAGGAATAAAGCAGTGAAAAAACAGACTTAAAAAAATTCCTGGCTAGGTGTGGTGGCCTACTTCTGCAATCCTGCTGGGGCACGGTGGCGCAAGCCTGTAATCCCAGCACTTAGGGAGGCTGAGACAGGAGAATCGTGAGTTCAAAGCCAGCCTCAGCAACAGCAAGGTGCTAAGCAACTCACTGATACCCTGTGTCTACATAAAACACAAAACAGGGCTGGGGATGTGGCTCAGTGGTCGAGTGCCGCTGAGTTCAATCTCCAGTACCATAAAAAAAATCCTGGCTGGGCAAGGACCTGTTGTTTCAGTTCTCAGGATACTGCAGAAAGATGGCTTGAACCAGGAATTTAGTGACAGCCTGGGCAAAACATCTCTTTAAAAAAATTCTATCCTTATGGAACTTACAATAAATAACAGAACTCAAGTGGAAAAAAAAGGTAATATAGTATGCAGTTGTCCCTCCTATATATGAAGGATTGGTTCCAGCTCCCCCCACTTTGTGAATACCAAAACCCATGGATGCTTGAGTCCTGGCCTACCATATACTTAAAATCATTTCTAAAGTGTTGTGCAAATAGTCATGCGCTGCATGCATTTCAACCAATGAGGGACCACATATATGAAGGCATATACTATATAGCCTAGATTGACCATACTATTTAGGTTTGTGTAAGCACACTCTGTGATGTTCGTACAATGAAATCACCTAGCAATGTATTCCTCAGAAGTATCTCTATCTCCTTCATTAAGTGATGCATGACTGTAGTTGTTATACCATATTGTTTAGTAAACAATGACAAGAAAAAAGTCTGTATACTTTCAGTTCAGACCCAATGCTTTTTTCTCCAAAAAAAAATTTTTTTTTAATCCCTGGTTGGTCGAATCTCGGAAGCCGAACACTTAGATAGGAAGGGCAGACTGCACTAAAACAGCACTAACAATTAATGAGTGTTAGCAGTATGCCAGGCATTGTTGTACCTGCTTCATCTGTACTGACGTATTTAAATAACGAGAAAAATAATGACTGCTGAGAAAAGAAAAAGTAGATGGAGATTGCTTCTACAATTCAACAAAGTGGTAGCACTTGTAGATGACAGACATCTACTCTGGGCAGGCACTATAGAAACCTGGCAGTGTCAGGATTGGGGCAACAAGTTGCCCGGCAAAGAAGTCGAACAATCTATTCCAGAACGGGGGGCGGGGGGCAAGAGCAATAGCAGCAAAGGTGAGTTTAAGGCCTTGTGAGACACAGCCGGAATGGCCAATTCTGAGAGGGTGGGAGGGGTCAGGCAAGTCTGGAGGAGCGGAGCTGTACGCAGCGCAGCGTAATTTCCAGTTTAAGGTAGTAATCTGAAAGGTGATACCACTAGGGGAGGCTAACTCAGAAACTAGTTCAGGTATCATCAGAGTTTGCCAGGCTCTACTGTGAACAAATTACTGAATTAGGCAGAAGAAAAATTGCTCCCAGGGTACCTAACTATCCCGGTAGTGACGTCTGGCACGGAAGACATCGCTAAAGTTTTCCTGAACAGGGCCCCATGCTGGCCACAGCGCGCATGCGCCTGGCTCACCAGGCGGCGGCTTCCTCCCCAGCCCGGCTCCGCGCGGATGCAGGCTGCCTGCGTCTCTTACAGTGCGCATGCACTCACCGCATCGTTATCGACGTCTCCGAGGCAGATTGCGTGCGGGAAGAGACTCCCACTAAACTCCAGCGCTACGCGCTGCACATAACTAACTGACCTCATAGAGCCTCTGAGAGCAGAGGAATCGGGGAGCCCGCCAAAAGATCCCTGAACCCCCTCTGACAGCCGAGCGAGAGGAAGGCCACCTAAAGCGGAGTTACGTCACCACCTAAACCTCCAATCCCTGTATTCCTCTCTTAAGTTTAGAGAGGAGGCGGGTCTTCCGATCCTGGAGGCGGGCTGACCCAAGGACTGATGAGTGACAAAGCAACGGGCCACTGCTTGTCTACAGAGGGTAAGCGGACCGTGACGCGGCGGACCTGTTTCCGTGACAACGAGACTCTTTAGGGCTTGACCTAATAACCTTGACCTCTTCCTTTGTTTCCCTGGCAGTGAAGATCCTAGTCATCGGCCCATCCCTGAGAATCATATTAACAATTGTAATAATGAACAATGGTATGGTTTCCAATAGTGTTTTTATAAAAGTAGTTAGCCATTAAGAGTTGTGAAAACAATGTAGTGAATTGCAACCAGCATTTAAAAATATTAAAAAGACCAAGTGACTCTTGAGTAGTCAGTAGTAGCGTTTTTTGAAACCTTTCAGTTGTATAAATTTATACACACACACACACACACACACACACACACTGGCTTATATAATGTAAAAATTTTTGTTTTGTTTTACAGTGTTTTGTCAATGGTTTGAAAACCACCTGCTGCAAAGCACATTTCATATATACTATTTCACAAAATTAGCACAACCATGTATGATTGGATTTCTATTCCCGTTTCTTCAGATGGGAAAACACATTCAGCGAGATTAAGTAACTGCGCAGAAAGTGCTGGAAGTGGCACTCATACCAAAATTAATCCCAAACCCCAGTGCCTTTCTGTCATTCATTGTTGTGCTTCCTTAGGCTGGAAGTGAAGGTTGCTGGGATTCTGGACCTGCCTGCTCCGTCTTGTAGCCTTCCCAGCCCAAAGTTCTTGCTTCTCTCCCTTGGTAGTCTCACTCTGTAGGGCAGATGAGCCTATTACTTTCGTGGGTGGTACTTTGGGATTCTTTCCCTGTTGAATCTGGTCCTGCATTTCTTTGGGGTGTCTCATTCATCAGGGCAATAAGTATTATTTATGAAATCCTACAGGTGCTCAATACATATTTAGGTTTCAAGTCTGTAAGCCCAGGCTGATTTACACTTGGTCTTTTCAGCAAAAATATTACCTCAGCTGGGGTGGTTGGACCAGGGGTGGTGTACTTTCTATGTCTGAACATAGTGGGAAAAGGATGGAGGGCAGGACCTTTTTGCCAGGGTGGGTGGGAGGACCAGATATGGTCCTAGAAGTCTCAGTGGATCCCAGAGCTGAGTAAGATAAGGAATACCAGATGAGAACAGCAAACAGGAGGCAGTTTAGACAAATACTGGGGACTGCA
>CM053403.1:94821732-94863505 GCA_028644305.1 Xerus rutilus
CTTTGAACTCGCGATTCTCCTGTCTCAGCCTCCCTAAGTGCTGGGATTACAGGCTTGAGCCACCGCGCCCGGCTAGTTTTTTTTTTTTTGGAATTTTTTTTTTTAGTTGTAGATGGACATAATACCTTTATTTTATTTACTTATTTTTATGTGGTGCTAAGGATCAAACCTAGTGCCTCACACATGCTAGGCAAGTGCTTTACCACTGAGCCACAACCCGAGCTCCTCCTATTTGGAGTGAAAAAACAAAAATCAATTGAAAATATTAACTTCTTATTAACTTTCAATGTAAAGTTAAGTGTGTTGTGCTTTGTTGTACCTTATTGTTTCTCCACTCTTTTCAGCCTTCTCAGTGAAACTGTGGAATAAACAATTCTTGGGACAAAATAAATAAGGATCACCTAGCTTCTGTCAGTGCCCTGACAATTCCTTGAAATCATACCCTGTCTCCACAATGTCTTAGTTCTATCTTCCTCATCCCTGCCTCCCCCCATAGCCAACCCAGAGCTGGGGATTGAATCCAGGCCTTGTGCATGCTAGGCAAGTGCTGTATTATTGAGCTATATACCCTGCCTTTCATTTGGGCTTCTTGTTCTGGGTCTTTCTGTGCCAGGGCAGTTGTTTGTAGATTGTTTGCATTGAATGTCATGTCATTTTGATCACAATTTGGATATCATGCCTTTTGGTTTTTGTTAAAGAGAGCCATCCAAGTAAAGTTAGAAAGAGGGAAGGGTGTCCAAGAATCGAGGCGTAAGTTAACTTTCTAAGTCTATGCCTCTCCCTGCCTTATCTCATTTACTTTAAGTGCATTGAATTCTTTTTTTTTTTTAGTTGTAGGTGGACATATTACCTTCACTTTATTTTTTTTTAAATATTTTTTAGTTGTAGATGGACACAATATCTTTATTTTATTTTTATGTGGTGCTGAGGATCGAACCCAGTGCCCCACACATGCGAGGCAAGCCCTCTACCACTGAGCCACAATCCCAGCCCCAAGGAGCACCCCTATTCTTGGCACCCTTCTAAGGGGATGGCTGGTGGGTTTCTATTGGCATTATCTTGCTCCCATCTTGTCTAAGCCAAGCAATTTTTTTAAAAAATATTTTTTTAGTTGTAGATGGACACAATGTCTTTATTTTTTTTATTGCTTTGTATGTGGTACTGAGGATCGAACCCAGGGACCCACGCATGCGAGGCAAGCGTTCTACCGCTGAGCTACAATCCCAGCCCACCAAGCAATTTTTTTAAATATTTTTTTTTAGTTGTAGATGGACACAATTTTTATTTTTATGTGGTGCTGAGGATCGAACCCAGTGTCTCACGCATGCGAGGTAAGTGCTCTACCACTGAGCCACAATCCCAGCCCCAGCACTTAGGGAGGCTGAGACGGGAGAATTTTGAGTTCAAAGCCAGCCTCAGCAATGGCGAGGCTCTAAGCAACTCAGTGAGACCCTGTCTCTCCATAAAACACAAAATAGGGCTGGGGATGTGACTCAGTGGTGGAGTACCTGAGTTCAATCTCCAGTACCAAAAAAAAAAAACCAAAACAAAAAAAACCAAATGCTAACTAGGTTGTCTTCCTAGTTAGGTGACATGGATGCAGTTATGTAGGTGGCATGTTAATGAACCAAACAGTAGCTTTAATAGAAACTTCCACCAGAGGGGATGGAGGATTAAATGGGAAGTATTTCTAGGGGGTCTGACCACTCCATCCTCCAAGAATAGAAGGCCTGGTCCTGCTCAAGGCACCAAGAAACAGGACCTTCAAAGTTCTTTCTACATGAGGCCCAAAACTACTCAGCACCCCAGAAGCAGGTTCCACAGCTTCCTAACTGGATGTTTTTGAGACTCACGTGACTATTGCCTTTCCCTATAATGCACCTTAGCATAACAAAGTTTGTGAAAAGTTATTAAGTACAGGAATCTATTTCTCACATTTACTTGACCTAGAAGTTGGGCAGGACACTTTGGGCAGCTCTGCTCAGAGTGAAATTCTGTTATCCAGACTATCCTGTTCCTCCTAAGTTTGGTGTTATCAGAAAGCACCAATTCTGGAAAGCTTTGAATGGTAAAACTTCTTTTGAGTGGTTATATGTACAACAATATTGAAGGATGAGTAGTTCTCATTGAAGGATGAGTAGTTCTCATTGTCACGTAAGTCCAAATGAGGAAATGGGCTTAAAACACAAAGGATGAGAAAGGTGTTTTGAAGAGAAGTGGTGGTTGCATAACACTGAATAGTCTAAATGCCACATAGTTGTTCACTTTTATTTATTGCACTGGGGATTGAACCAAGGTGTCTTTTGCTACAGAAATTCACAAAGGCATTACCTTTCCTTGACAATCCCTCCAAAGGACCATTTTGGGAACCCTTCGTTGTTTGATTCTTAAATTGGCATATTGCCTAATACTTGCTAAATTAATGTGGATTCCTAGGTTTTATAATGGGATAATTGGTGCATCAACATTTTCTGAGGTTAGCAAGCAACTGGGGAAGTAAGCAATACTGATTTCCAGAAAATGTCTATTGACTTTATTCAGTAGTGCCCTTAGCTCATTGTCATTTTAGCTTGAGTTACAAGATTGTGAATTGGTTTGAATTTGGAAAATTAGTCATGAGACAGCAAAAAGGAATAAATCAGGAAAAATCCCACTGTTATTTTCCAATGGTTTTCTCAAAAAAGTCCTTTTTCCTGGTCCTGCCTAAAGGTCTTGCATTTTTTTTTCTTCAGCTGAAATACACAGCTGGACATGGTGGCACATGCCTGTAATCCCAGCTGCTCAGGAAGCTGAGGCAGGAGGATTGCAAGTTCAAAGCCAGCCTTAGCAATTTAGCGAGGCCCTAAGCAACTCAATGAGACCCTATCTCTAAAATATAAAAAAGGGATGGGAATGTGGCTCAGTGTTTAAGCACCCCTGGGTTCAATCCCCAGCACACACACAAAAAAAGAGATACATAATTCATCTCCAACATCAAAGCTAGCAAAGCCACCAAGTCAGGCCTTGTGGGCCACCACAAGGATTTTGATCTTAATCCTAAATAGGATGGGAAGCCATTGAAGGTGGAGGGACATGACATAGATGCAGTGTGAAGCACATGTGGGACAAGAGAATAAAGTTTTTTTTTTTTTTTGGTACTAGGGATTGAACTTGGGCACTCTACCACTGAGCCTGTGTTTTATTTAGAGACAGGGTCTCACCGAGTTGCTTAGTGCCTTGTTGTTGCTGACGCTGGCTTTGAATTTACCTCCCATCTCAGCCTCTCGAAGTGCTGGGATTACAGGCATGCATCACCGTGCCCGGCTGAGATAAGAATCTTTTGTAGGAGAGCAAGCCAGAGGGTGCATGGTGATGTTGGGGAGTGGGTGGTGGAGATGCTTAGGAGATCAAATTTATAGGCTGGCAAGATTGTTAATACCTTGGTGATAAAACTTAAGGAATTTTGATATTTGGACCAGCAGTAGGGTAAGATAACCCCATTTTAAGTCCCCCCCCCCCCCCAGAGCGAGACCACTTGTAACCTGCATCAGTAGTTAACAGTACTGGTTGCTACTAGATTTTCTTATTTAAACACATGCATAAAGAATAGATTTACGTGTTGGTAAGGAAGGTGCAACAGCTTGGAAAACAAATGTTGAGTCTGACCTAGACCAGAGTTGTGTGTGGCAGTATTTTTAGCTTTAAAGACATAATCATTTTAACAAAACATCTTCAAAGGACAAGTTTTGTTAGAATAAACTGAGGCTTATCCATCTCTGGTTTTCTACAAAAATGCAGTAAAGTTTTAAACTCCTAGAATCCTATAGAAGCATTCAGAGCTGGACAAGACCTTAAGAGTACCTTTTTGGTACTGGGGATTGGATCCAGGGATGCTTTACTGAACTAGACCCCCAGTCCTTTTTATTTTAATTTAATTTAGCAGCATTTTGCTAAATTGCAAGTTGCTGAGGTAGGCTTTAAACTTGAGATCCTCTTGCCTCAGCCTGCTGAGTTGCTGGAATTACAGGTGTGCACCCCATGCCTGTCCATCTACTTTTATAGATGAGGAAGAAATAGGCATAAGTTAGCCAAAGTCACATATAGTTTGGAGCTGGGCACACTGGCGGTCGCCTGTAATCCCAGCACTTTGGGAGGCTGAGACAGAATTGCAAGTTCAAAGCCAGCCTTAGCGACAGCGAGACGCTAATAACTCGGTGAGACCTTGTCTCTAAATAAAACACAAAATAGGGCTGGGGATGTGGCTCAGTGGTTGACTACCCCTGAGTTCAATTTTGGGCACACTTCCCCCCCAAAACAAAACAAAACATATAGTTTGGATTATTTCAGAGACCTTATCTTCCAGGCAGACCTTTCTATTCTTATTTGAGCCTTGGTTTCCTCATCTGTAAAATGGGGAAATGCATCTTCTGTAGAATTGTTATGAGGGTCAAGGTTAACCCACATGTGGCTCTTGATAGTGTGCTAAGCTTGATGCTTACCAAACTAGGCACAGTGGCACAGTGGCACCTGTAATCTGAGCTACCCAGGAGACTGAGGGAGAACATGGCAAGTTTGAGACCAGCCTGGACAATTTAACAAAACTATGTTCCCCCTCAAAAAAGGCTGGAGAGGGCTGGGATTGTAGCTCAGTGGTAAAGCGCTTGCCTTGCATGCGTGAGGCACTGGGTTCGATCCTCAGCACCACATAAAAGATGATGTTTCCATCTAGAACTAAAAAAAAACTTAAAAAAAAAAAGGCCGGAGAGATAGCTCAGTGGTAGAGTTCCCCTGCGCTCACTCCCCATTACCACCTTTCCTCCCAAATAAAGTGCTTAACAAGGGTTCACTCTTATCAGTCATAATAGGGACAAGAATCTTAATCTTTTAGTGATTTTTTTGGGGTGTGTGTATGGTACTGGTGATTGAAACCAGGGCTTCACACATGCTAGGCAAGCACTCTTCCATTGAGGCCCATCCTCAGTTCCAACAGTCTAATTGTGAAACACCAAAAGGACCCAGGCATATACCTCAAACACACAACTGTCTTAAACCAAGCAAGCAAACAAGCAGGACTTGGGGAGACTTGCTTCAGCACCAGCCATTTTATAAAATTCTGTGAATTATTTTTCACACTTATCTTCCAGTGTGCACATGGCCAAATTTCTTCTGGAAGAAGTGTAGGAATGTGGGTAGGAAGACTGTCTTATCACTTTGTCAAGTCTTGGACAACTCACATAGGAGGCAGATAAGGACACAGATACATACAACTCTGGATTGCAGCCAGGATCATCTGGAGTTGGCGTGGCATCACCAACCTGTGCCCCCTGGCTTCTCCTAAGGTCCAAGATGCTGTAGAAGTCAAGGATTAAAGTGCAGAAAAGCAGCAAAAGTGTTGTCTTAATTTTTAAGATTGAGAAGAAAATTGGGTTTGACCTCTATTCCACAGTAGTTTTTAGACCTTAATAAGAAACCAAGAAAGCAAAAAGATGACTGACACATTAGAGTGAGGTATAATGTAAGTCTAACTTCAGAACCAACTAGGGTCCCCCACTTGTAGATATTTACACTTTCTTCTTAAGTGTCAGGAAAGAAAACCAGAGGCACTGCTGGGCTTCTGCAGGGAGGGCATGCCGAGAACCACAGCAAGGCTGTAGCAGTCCTAGCCACAGCCTGCACAGGCCTGCAGTGGGACTGCTTCCTGTCCCATGGCTTTGTTTACATCATGTGTTGCACTTAAGCTGGACTGGGAACTAGAAGGATGACCCCACCCCCTTTCATCCTGTCCTTGCCCACAGCACACCCACAATACCCACCCTCCAAAGCTGAACACAAAGGGTTGCCTGACACCCACGTTTTGTTTCCACTTTATTGCTCAAGCATGGGACTTGAGGTGTGCCTGGACCTTCAGCAACGTGCACAGAAGAGGCTGGGAGGGGGCGGGGCTGGGGACATAACCTGGCCAAGGAGGGAAACTGAGAGAAGAAATATCAGGAAGGGAGACAGGGTGGTCACCATGACACCAGAAGACATCATTAGCCATACCATGTAGGATGAGGAAAGGATCAGAGAAGAGGTTAATGGGCACAGCAGTGGTTTTTCCCATGCCCCTAGCACCCGCATGGAGGCCGCCTTTTTGGAAATGGACTGGAGAAGGAAAGGATGAGGAAAACGGCTGCCTAGTAGTCTCCCTCTCCACCCTGGTTTCACTTTGGACTCCATGCCTACCACTCATCCCCCTTCTACCATTTGGAAATGGACCTAACATAACAAACAGGGAGCAAAATAAATTAACATTCTGATGCATATGTGTGGATGGACATATGTTCACGTGTGATGGGGGAAGGGAAAAGGGGGGCGATGCCACCTAAAATTATCCCCCATCTCAACCCCCCAGCCTATTCCTTTTCCCCTCCCCCCCCAAAACCACCATCCAACCAGATAGAAAAATAAAGGTCTAATTCACTCAAAATTCTTCAGTTTTTACAAAACTAACAGGGTGGAGTAGGGAAGGGAGCAAGAGAGGCAGGCAGCCGTAGGAGTAGGGCTGAGGAGAGGCTATGCTTCCGTCTCCACCTGAGATTGGCTCCCTGCCACACTGTTCTTCTGTTCATCCTTCATCTCTGTGTCAGTGTGATGGTCTCCTGCGGCTACCTCTGACTTGGCCTACAGAGACGAGAGAGGAATGGGCTGAATTCCCAAAGTTAAAAACCATGCAATTTCTAAGAGTTGCACAAACACTGCAATTATAGAATTGTCTTAAAGATAATACTTATACATGTGCAAATTATGAATTTATAAAGCCACTCATTTTAATACTGTTTAGAAGTATGCTCATCTGGTCATGGTAGCCCCCACTACATGTGGTTAGCTCAAATCAATGTGTGTGTTTTTTTTGGTTATTGGGGGATACTCTATCACTGAGCCACACCCCCAGCCCTTTTTCATTTTTTTTTTGACAGGATCTCCTGCAGTTGCCTAGGCTGTCCTTGAACTTGCAATCCTCCTGCCTCAGCTTCCTGAGTTGCTGGGACTGCACAGGGCTAAATTAATGTGTTTTAAGTGCAAAATATACATTGTATTACTTTTGTTTGTTTTGGTACCAGGGATTGAACCCAGGGGTGCTCAACTATTGAGCCACATCCCCAGACCTTTTTGTATTTTATTTAGAGACAGTGAGTTGCTTAGGGCCTCACTAAGTTGTTGAGGCTGGCTTTGGAACCTGAGATCCTCCTGTCTCAGCCTCCTGAGCCACTAGGATTACAGGCATGTGCCACTGCACCTGGCATATACATTGTGTTCTGAAGATTTAGTCTGGGGGAGGAAAAAAAGAGAAAACAACAACAATCCAAAAAATGCAACATCATTAAGAAATTACAATGTTCCAAAAATTTAGATACCTTGAATTAAGTATTATTAAAATCTAATTCAAAGCCTGGCAGTGGTGGTACATGCCTGTAAACTCAGAGGTTTGGGAAACAGGAGGATTGCAAACTTAAGATCAGTGTGGGCAACCTAGTGAGACTCCTAGGTTCAATCCTAAGAAAAACAACCAACCAACCATTTTTTACTTTTTTAAACATGGCTACTAAAAAATTTAAAATTAGCACGTTTGCATTATATTTCTGGAGTGTGGTTTAGAATACTGAAAGCAACAGGAATGTGTCTGCCTGCATATATAAGCAACACAGTGGAGTAACAGATGAAATGGTGGGATCACTTGCTTCTGAGGGGAAGCAGGTTTTTTCTTACTACTTGTGCACTTTGAATCTAACTACATAAATGTATTATCTATTTAAAAACCCATACAGGGTTCAGTGGTAGAGCATATGCTTAGCATGTTCAAAGCACTGGATTTGATCCTCAGCACCAAAAAACTCCCAACTCCCTCAAAGCATGTGGCTCTTTTCAGAGGCTCCAGGCCCAGAAGAGAACCCCGCTTACAGAAGTACAATAGATTTCATCAACAAGGCTCAACTCCAAGAGAACACACATGTTCCTTGCTGCTACTGGAAAGAGGTCAACTTCTGGTTTCCAGAACTGGCAAAGATAACCACAGGCACGAAGAGTTCATACCAGATGAGCTAAGGACGACAAGGAAATACCTCTTTTACTGTCCACTCCAGTGGTTCCCCACTTTGATCCTTACCTTGTTCTCTTCCTCAGCTAGCCTCTCAAACATGTTGGCATAGAGCTTCTTCTCTCGAGCAAGCTGCTTGCGGATCCGCTGCTGGCACACAGCCAGCTGGGCCTTGGCAGCTTTGTTGTTGGGGTACAGCTGTAGGACCTTCTGGAAGTCAGCCCGTGCCAGGTCAAAGTCATTCACAGCCAGGTGGGCCTCCCCCCGGCGGAAGAGGCCTTTCTCATTGTTGCTGTCCAGTTCCAGGGCCTACGGGTGCAGACAGGAAAGCAACACAGTGAGACTTCAGGTGCTGCAACTCATCCAGCCAAGGCTGGCTTCCAGCAGGATGAAAAGGGTGAACAGCTGGTGTTACCTCAGAAAGAACAAGGATTCAGAACTAGGAAGGAACTCATTTATAGTCGAAGAGAAAGGAAAGGAAGACAGCAAGTCTTTGGATGAAACAAAGAAAAGGCCTTTGACATTTCCATTCTTTTTAGAATAAAGAAGGAAAGTAGGAAGGAGAGGCAAAGAAGAAGGGTGAGAAATAACTCTTTAGTTATTTAGCTCACTCTTTTTCTGTGCCAGCTGCCTCCTACCACTAAAGCCAAAGTGCTTGCAACTTGCACCCAATGCCTGTGGACCTATGATTTCAGAGCATCCAAGTGACATATCCCACTACCCCTAACCAGGTCACTGAGGGTAAATTCCAGATATGCTGGAGCTTGCCCAGGCCTGCCATGAATGCTACCTCACCTTGTTACAGCTTTCAATGGCAGCTGAGAAGGCCTGCAGTTTCAGATGACACATGGCCAGGTTGAGGTGGGAGGCCAGTCGAAGGGCTTGTGCCTTCTGCACTTCCTCACTGGAAAAACTTGACTCGTATTCCAGCCAGGACACAATCTTCTTGTACTGTAGTAAGGCTTGTTTATACTTGCCTTCCTAGAATGGGAGAGAGGCTCATGCTGGGTGGTCCAGTAGACACCAGTGACCCATGCAACATTCATGCTTGCTCTCCTCTCCCTCTCAAGACCAATAGGCTCAGATATATTAGGTGACAACTGCAGGTGCTAACCTGTCCACTTCTTGGCAACATGATTTTAGTCATCAGGGGAAGGGTAAGTCCAGAGCAGCCCTCCCTAGGGGTGTCTCATGAAGTGTGACTGTCATCTCACCTTGAAGTACACAGTGCCCCGCTCTTTGACTATGGTGCTTTGCTCCAGTTTCTCCTCGGAATTCATCTCCCAAGACTCCTTGGCCTGCCCAGGGGAAAGAAATGGTCAGCTTCTCCAGAGTCGCTGATAAGGTGGATCTGACTCCAGAAGGTTGTGAGCAAACTCACCTTCTCAAAACTCTTGAGGTGTATTTCATATCTCAGCTCTGCATATGGTGGAATCTGGAATTTTTCCTTCCCAGCACTGCCAAAAGCATAGCTATAGGGGTGAAAAAGTCTTTGGGTCATCTTGGTAGGCTTCATTTGCTCTAGGCTGAAAGGGCTTCTTGGTCATTTCCTGAAAAGTACCTCCTCATCTCTTGAGATTTGATTCAAATGTTTCATGTTCTTTCCTAACATCATCACACTCACTGATAGTGAGTATGGTCCTACAGCTGTTTCTACAGCCTTCTCAAAACTCTAACTTGTGTAAGTGTAAGTGTGATTACTACTTTAAATGGTACATCAACAGGGGAGTCACTACACGGCAAGTCTACTAGTTTTGCACTCCTAGGAATTTCTAGCAGTCTCTGGGACAGAGAAGGTTATGTTTTAAATAAATTACACTGATAATTAAATCAATTAATGGGAGATGAAAATCTTGATGCTGGCAGAAAAAGGACAACACAGACAACTGTGGCCACACTTCCAAATATAATGAAAAGGTTATAATGGCCTACATGTTTAGTGTTCTTAGAGTAGCAGTGAACACAGGAAAGGAAGAAGACACAAATTGCCAGTTTAACCGTGGTCACTCAGATCTCTTTCATTTGCCTACTGCTCTGCAAAGTATCCATGCCTCACCTGGACTTGAGGTAAACAACGGAATGTTCTCCTTTCTCCATGCGCTGAATGGCCTTCTCCAGCCCACAGGGAAGATCAAGACTCTCCCCCTCCCCAATCTCAAAGCGGAGCTCCCGCTGGTCAAAGAGCTGGTCCTGGTGGTACCCTTCTAGTGTGACTGGCATGAAAAAAGAGGCAATTACCAGGATGTGATAGGACTGAGCACCGAGGAAGGATGCCACCAGCTTCCCTACATATCCCCATAAGCTCTTGCCCCCAAGATACCCATCATGTTCTCGGACCTAGAGGGATGTTAAGAGGGTATGGGCCCAAACCCTTATTTTATGGATAAGGCAATAGGCTCAGAAAAAGGAAGTGACTTGCTTAAAACCACCCAGGACCAACGTATCAAGACTATATTGTCTCACCCTCCACAATGGCACCCTCATTGGGCCGGGCATAGCCTTCACCCCGAGTCCGTATTCTGCGGATGATTCCACCATCTTCATCTTCTGTTAGGTCTTCTCCCTTGAATTCAAACAGTTCAACCTATGGAAATAAGACATAAGGTGATCATGTATGTATATTCTGCCAAGATATTTTCTACTGTCATTAAAAAAAAAGACTTAAGGTGACCAATACCTTCCTGTACTAACTCGTCGACAGTGAAATATAATTTCCTTCTCATCCAGAAGATGAGAAAGAATTGTAACTGCCATACTAGATCTCACCACAGGGGCAATCAAGTAGCAGTAGTAGCAGTAGAGGATAGAGTGGTACTTCTGCCAAGTTCTTGGGAGATGCCCTGGTCTTTCTTTTGGCAAAGGCAAGCATGCCACACAGATTTCAGGAGAGCAATTCATTTCCTATCCTGCTTCACCTAACAAGGACAAGAGAAGCCTAACCTGGCAGGTGTCAGAAGTGACCTGCCAGGCTGGGGATATAGCTCAGTTGGCAGAGTGCTTGCCCTGCATGCACAAGGTTCCCGGGTTCAATCCTTAGTACTACTATCACCAAAAAAAAAAAAAAAAAAAAAAAAAAAAGAAAAGTGACCTGCCATTTCTTGGCATTCTTCTGAATGTTCCCCAATGTTAGATGGCTTACTATTTTCAGAGTCAACAGTGTCAGTTCTGTTTCCTCTGGGAAGCCCTTCCTTAACCCAACCTACAGGTTTTCCATCCAAAGCCCTATAGCACTAATATTCCGGATTATCTTTTATAACCGGGCATACCTTCTGCTTTTCTGACCCCCTTCAGTAAGAAGGCCTCAACCAATGACCCTGCTTCCAGTCTGAAAGAGCTCTACGCTCCCCTCTTCCAACTCAAAGCCTCTATCACTGGTCACTTTCTGGCAGCAACAGAGCCAGCTGACCTCTCCATTTCTCCTCCTAAGGCCAAGCCCTCAGCCTTGGCTACATTGTCTCCAAGAGGCAGGAAGGGCTGGAGGGCAGCCAGGCACTGGGCTGAGATAAGGCCTGGCTCTTTGCCTGGATCTCTGTGGCCGGACACTCACCTCAAACACAAGCGTGGCATTGGGGGGGATCTTTGGAGGGCTGCCTGCTGAACCATAAGCATATTCTGGTTTGCAGGTGATGTGGCACACTTCCCCCACCTTCATGGTTGCTACAGCGATATCCCAAGCCTTGATGACCTCTCCTGCAGGTAGAGAGAGGCAAATAGCACCCTCTTAGCAGGAATGTGACTTTGGGTCAAACAGTGCCCCCCAAAGAGCGTGAATCACTGTACCCCAGGGGAAGCTGGACACCCTTTAGATAAGACCAGGTGATAAGAGACTTGCATCAAGTGGTGTCAGGTCTCAGAACACTAAAAGATCACTTAACCCTAGAATAAAGGAAGTAAGACAGTCCACCACTGAAAAGGGAGGAGCTGAGAATTGATGAGAAAAGGGTGACAATCCCTGCAGTTACAGAAAAGTAGAAGGAAAAAAATTCACAGAATGAGTAACAGATTGTGATTAACAACCTTTCAAGAGTGGTTCTGAGAAGAGTTTTTGCTTGTGACAGCTTCTATCCATCTTAAAGTCTACCCCACCAGCCCACTAACCATGCGTACCTTTTCCCAGATCAAAGGAGAACTTGTCCTTGCGGTCTAGACTGGAGTCAAACTTTGTGCCATCTAATAGCCAACCCGTGTAGTGGACAGTGACTCGGTCCCCAATCATTGGCATCTCTGTGCCTGTACCCTCTCGCTTGATGACCTAGGAGGAAGGAGAAAGTGAGTACCTCAGGGAGGGGGATAGACAGGGGCCCCAAATATCCTGCAAGTTTCCAAGAGGAACATAATGGGACTCTATGTTCACCCTTCCCAGTCTCCTCGTAAGCGGATTCAAGAGAACAATCCTCCTATGATTTTAATACTAGCAGTTTGGCTAAGAGTCAGTTAACCTCCCTATCTTTCTTGAAGTGCGGCAAGACCTGGTTTGAAAAACTGGAAGCAAAAGACCAGAGTTCAAGTTTTTGTTTATAGTCCCAGTTAAAGTCACTAAACTTTCTGGACCCTGACTATAAAGCAGTGATGACATTCTCCAGGAATTGCTGGAAGACCAAACGAATAAACGGTTGAATAAAGGTTACAGTTATCAGCAGCAGAGGGGGTAGTCTTTATGCTGCATTTCCTCATTCCTCTTAAATGCCAGTGGTCATTAGAGTCTGGTTTGGATAGAGGAGAGGAAAATGATTAATGAATGAAGAGAACAGAACAGTTCAAAATAGGGAAAAGAAAAAGTCAAGTTATAGATAAACCCTGATGTTGTCCATCAGCCTTAGACACTTGACTTGGGATAGGGGTCTTCCTGACTTAAGACTTAATTGAGTTCTTTATTTCAGGACCAGAGTATTTACCAGGCACATATAGGCTTCTGCATTCTCTTTAGAATTTATAAAGGGTGACCCCACAGGCCACCTGGTGTACGTGTATATACTGAGAGAACTCTTGCATGACAATGTATAGGGGCCTCAGGGAAGAATAAAAGGGAAAATGACCCTTCCTGGAATCAACCTTACAGAAAACTGCAGGACGCTGCAAAGAGGAAGCCACGTGTTCACAGGACAGCAGCTGGAGCAAGTGCTGTAAGTATCTGGGGCAAAGCCCAGATGCCTTTTTGGTCCAGGTGAAAGCTCCATGAGGTCTCTGGCTTTGCATATGCCACACACTTGTGGAGTTGAGCAATGAGAAGCCGAGAGGAGAAACAATGGCTGGGAGAGCGCACACAGCGTGGGCTAGGATTTCGAAGTCCCAGAGTGCCGGCAGAACCTGCTCTGAACCACCGCGGGTTGTCCTGACCCCGGTCAAGATGTCCTCCCCCTCGCTCCTCCGGCTATTTGTAGTCTGGCGGTTACTGAGGAGTCTGCTCCAGGCAAAGCGCTTCCTTTCCGCCCCGCACCCCTAAGCCCCAACTCTGGAAGGCGATTGGGGTGCGGGGGGGGGAGGGGGACGACTACAGATCCCGGCATGCACCGCTCCTGGTTTCCCGGGACTGAAGGAGGGGGCCCAGCATGGCCGGGCGGGTGACCTCGCTAGGTCCTGGCGTTTGGAAAGGAGGCCCCCAAGAGCACCAGAACCTTCCTCGAGGCCAGGACCGGGAGCCGAGTGGCACAAAGGGCTTTAGGCCACGAAACCGCTCCGGGGAGCTGCTTCACGTCCTAGTTAATGTTTAACTCTAAGGGTGGGCGCGCTCTCGCACCACCACCTAGGCTGCCAGGGACTTTCCGGCTACGGCTCGCGGGTCGCCAAGGGGCGAGGGCAGGGCGGTGTCGGGGCAGGCCAGGCCTGGGCCCCAGCTCCGTGCGCACGCTGCTTGGGCCCCCTGGCTGCGACTCGCGTGCGCTGCGGCCGCCCCGCCCCTCTCCGCCGCACCGTGCACGCTGGAGTTGGCGCTGCAGTCCCGGCCCCCTCCCGGGCCCAGGAGCTGCGGGCTTGGGGGCCTGACCCGGGCAATTGGCTTCCAGGGAACCGCGAGAGGATCGCTGGGCACCTAGGCGGCCCACCTCCAGAGCGTGCCGCCGCTCCGACCACCCCCAGCAACGTAGCCTAGTCCGGGAAGGCTATGCCACTGAGTGCACGACCCAAAGGGCCAAGGCCGAAAGGTTGCGGCCGGAGGTTCCGGGCCTGGCCGATCCCCGACAGGCCTCGGCCCCTCACCTTAAGCACGCCTTCGTCGTGCTTGGGGCTGATGTCCACTCCCTCGAGGGGCAGAGGCGCCGACTGCGCCCCGCTCTCGGCTGCCTTCATCTCCTCGGCGGTCATCGCCGCTCGGCGCGCCGTTGGCTATGGGAGCTGGGTAGGCGCGAGCCGGGCGCTCTGTGTCGCCGGGCCTGGGTGCCAGGAGTCGGCGGAGGGACTGCGCGGCGGCAGCCCACCGCGGACGGCTAGCTTGGAGGCTCGCGCACCTCTGGCTGCCGGCGCGCTCGCAGCCCGCGGCCGAGACAGGCGGGCGCGGAGGGGGCGGGCATAGGGCGGCTGGGGGGAGCGATTGGTCCCACCCGTCCAGGGGGAGGGGCTGGGAGGAGCCGCAGCGCGAGCGGGCGACGGAGGGGTTGGAGCGGAGAACTTTCTAGAGACACCGGCTGCGGAGCCGGTTCGGGCTCTTGTTGGTAAGGGAGCTCTTAGGATTTTTTTTTTTTTTCCTAGTGCATTCCTCCCATTGGCTGCCTACTCTTCACTCCCAGGACCCTTCTGGGAGTTTGGGGACTAGTTCCTCCCCCCAGCGCTCTCCCCGGTCTTCCCCCGCCCGGTTTCCCGGTCTAGCTGGATTCTTCCAGATCCTTCTTGGTCCTTAGACATCACTCTGAAGTCCCGGCCTGCCAGTCGCCCCCGACCCGCCCTGTGCACTGCGGCCCGCAGCGCGGTTTGATAGAGCCACGCAGCTGAATGGGAGTGGCGCTTGTCCTCCTCCGGGTCTGGGACCGCAAATACGGACGGTGTGGCCTCGCTGTCTTTACGGGGCATAGACTCTTAATGAGTATCAGAAAAAGGGACCAAGATAGTGGGTAGGTGGCTGTTGGGCCTGGACGGCGGCTACCCGGATGTATAGAATGGTGGAAACAACCCTGATCTCCCCAGAGCCTGAAAGACCCAGCCACGGCCAGAAGATGTGCAGCTTTCAGCTCTTCAGAATGTTTAAGAGCAGCTGGTTTGCAAGAAATGACCAGTTGAGCTAAGGACTCTTAAATGGGGCACTTACTAAAAGGACCTTCCCAACCACAATAAAACGGTCGGGTTGGTAAATTCTAAAAACAAAATGGTTTCAAGTCACAAAATAAGCCATTCCTTTTACTAAAGGGGGCATAAGAAGGAATATTTTCTTCTCAATAACTGGTTCCCAGGTGTTTATGGAGTGCCTGTGGAGTTCAGTGTGTGTGTGTTAGGTTAAAACTCTGCGGTGCCTGGTTAACTATACAATTTTGGTTTGGCCAAAAGATCTATCTAGAGAGGGTTCTGATTTTGCTGTGTGTGTGTGGTGCTGGGGATTGAATCCAGGGTCTTAGTGCATGCGAGGCAAGCACTCTACCAACTGAGCTATATCCCTACCCTTTTCGCTCTGTTCTTAATCCCAGTTTAGCACAGAGCTTGGAGAAGGGTAGCAACGGATATAGACTCCATGAATTTTTACTCCAATATAATAAACTTTTTATTTGGGCACTCGCTACTTTCCTGTCACTGTGGTGATTGCAAACAATCATATATAGGTAGCTAAGTGAAAGAGTTATATATGAAATTTTAGTATCATAATTTGATAACTCAATAAAAATTTTTTTTTAGCAGTTTAACCTTACTGAGTTGAGTCACAACTAAAATTTCTCAGGAGATACCCTCGGAGGATATGAGGCGTTGTCTCTGTAGGGGTTATATCTACTTTTTGCAAAAACAGTAGTACCAAGGCCCTCCAGGCCTCCAGGAGACAGGATGGTGGATACTGTCTTGCCCAGGGCTGTTAATGTTGGCTTGTGCACCTGTGTGTATGGGAGTTAGTTGGGGCCTTGTCTCACAGGACAAGTTGGGATAGAAGAATTAACCTTCAGAGCAACACTTTTCTGGTCTTTTTCTTCATTGAGAGCAGACAGCAGGTCTAGCTCCTTTTAGTCCATCCAGCACATACTAATTTAGCACTTAAGATGTGATTACCATTGCATAAACATGCTTGATAACTGGATGCCGGGCATGTTGGTGCACATGTGTAATCCAGGCTGCTCCAGAGGCTGAGGCAGGAGGATTATGAATTCAAAGCCAGCCTCAATAGTTTAGGTCCTAAGCAACTTAGCCAGACCGTGTTGTAAAAATAAAAAGGGCTGGAGATGTGGCTGAGTAGTTAAGTGCCACTGGGTTTAATCTCTGGTAATAAACAAACGAACAAATAACATGGTGGAAAGAGCATGTGGTGTGGAGTAAAGAAAGCTGGGTCACGCAAGTGTCAGCTGTTTAAATTGGGGCAGATTACTAAATCTTCAAGCCTTAATTTCTTATCTAATAGGGAGATTGGAACCTTCAAAAGTGAGGGTGATTTGATGATTGAGAGGAAAAGTATGTTTTGTATCTAGCACAGAGCTAGCCTTCAACGTGAGGGTTAATAAAAAATGATCATTATTGTAATGTGATATGTGCTAAGATGATGACGACAAAGGACTGAGGAAACAGGTCAGTAGGAGAGGGAAGATGGGGTACAAGGGCATGAGGGCAAAGTTTCCTGTAAGCAAGCCCCACCTTCATGCAGTGTAATGAAGGAGCTGTAGGCATTGGGCTCTTGAAAGCTAGAGTGAGACTTCATTAATGCTAGAATTTTTCCTGGTTGTTTATGTTAAACTTTTTTAAAAAATATTTTTTTTAGTTGTAGATGGACACAATACCTTTATTTCATTTATTTATTTATTTTTATGTGGTGTTGAGGATAGAGCTCAGTGCGTCTCAAGTGCTCTACCACTGAGCTAGCTACAACCCCAGAACCCTATGTTACAGTTTTTTGATCATAAAACTTTCACATTCCATTGTAGGAACTGCACAGGTATTTTATTTTCAGTTCTCTTTCTCCTCCTTATCCCTTATCCAGCTCATTTAAATTAATATTTTCATTAAAAATGTTTACAGTATTACTCAAAATTCTTCCAAAATTTCCCCTTTTTACAAGAAGCAGGGAGCACACTTTCCCCCTCCCTTTAAGTACTGGGGATCAAACCCAGGGCCTTGTGTATGCTAAGCAAGTGCTCTACACTGAGCGCCCAGCCCAAAGGGCACATTTTTTGTCATCTTCCTTACTGTGCAGGTGTCTGCTGTTAGGGTTAGCAGGTTTGTTATTGCAAAATGAGCCTCTCTTGAGCTTTGGCTATCTCCCTAATTCTGGGTCCTTTTCTTCTCACATGAAGATACCTTGTTTTGTATAGTTGATATTTTGACCTTAGGCTGCCAATGTGCTTATAAATTTAAAAAAATTATATAATATTTGAATCATTCAAAATAATTAAAGATGAATGTGTGTAAATGTACTCACACATGTCATATAGCATACTACTGCAATGAAACTTGAGAATCTACCACCCATCATAAAATAACATTATTAATCATTTGTGCAAAAAATGTACTGTCAACAAATTTTTAAAGACTTACATAATTTCTTGGTACTTTTTGTGTCCGTTGATTAAGAAAACAAACTATGCTGACTAAAAGAGCTACTACAACATTTATCTGTCCATAAGATTATAGCTCCATTTTCATACAACTACTATTTTAAAAATAGTAGTTGTCCAGGGCTAGGATGTACCTTAGGGGTGGACTGGGCCCTTGGCATGCACAAGGGCCTGAATTCCATCCCCAGCATACCCCCATCCTCCCAAAATCAAATAAAATAGAGGTCTGTGTGAGGTTTGCACATAGTGGAGAACTGTGTAAAGTTTAAGAGTGCAGGTGCTGAATTGGTTCACCTGCTTCAGATTCTTTCCCAGGTTCTGGTTGGGTTTATCTAGGTTCAATCTGATTTTCATCATCGAACAAATCATTACTCCTTGGGCAAGTTTTTCACATCTCTAAAATACCCATCATGATACTGTGTAATAGGATCTTAAAACTTTGTTGATGATTAAATTGTTATCTGTGTGAGAAGTACTTAAAATAGTGTGTGATGCATAGTCAGTAGGCAAATGGTAGTCCATATGTGTGGTATGTTTTATTAAGCTTATTGATTGATGGAGTATGGAGTTGAAGATATGGCGGTCTCCAGCTTTGGAAGCGAGAGCCAGTGGTCAGTTATTGTTTTGTCAACTCTAGAGGAGTGCTTCTTTTTTTTTTTTTTTTGTATTGGGGATTGAACTCAGGGGCACTCAACCACTGAGCTACATCGGCAGTCCTAGTTTGTGTTTTAGGTAGAGACAGGATCTCACTGAGTTGATTGGTGCCTTAGTTGCAGAGACTGGCTTTGAACTCGAGATTACTCCCTGTCTCAGCCTCCCAAAGTGCTGCGATTACAGGTGTGTGCCACTACGTCTGGCTGGGAGCTTTCCATTCTTTAATACTTGATTATGAACTTGACTATCTAAGGTAACTTAAGGTAACTAGTGAGACTGGGAGTTCTTTGAAGATGAAGACTTGGTTTTAACAATTTCTTGGCCCCACCATTGTCCTTATTATTTTATTATTGAGGGAAGGGCAACATGATATTTGGTGGTTGACATGTTGGAAGTTTTTTCCCCTTCATCATTGTCTTTTTTTTTTTAAATAAAATCTGATTTTCTGCTTCATATAAATATATACTTTTGTTTTGCTCTTAGAAAAAGTAAAACATAGCCAGTCTTCATCCTACTATATCTATGGATGCGCTGAAATTTGATCTTGGCCTTGTTCTTTAGAGGGTTAAGTTACCAAATGCCTATTTCAGTATTCTAGTTTCTTCAAACTTGTGAATGATCAAGTATCAGATGTTTGTCTACATTATTGTCATTAATTAGCATAATTAGAATAAGGATCGTCATTTGGGAGAAATGAAATCTTACCCTCCTTCATCCTTGGTTGAAAGTAATGTAATATAAATGTAACATAAATATAAACATAATATAAATATAATGTAATATATATAAATATAATGTAATATAAATATAAACATGTATTATAAATGTCCACTGTAGAGACTACAGGAGCAACCAACCCAGCAGCTCTCATTACTGATAAATTAAGAAATTATTGTCCCTTCAGTATCAATGGACAGTTTATGTCAAACATCCATGGTTGATCTGCTAACATTTTTAAATGTTTGAACTGTAAAAGTAATAAAATTTTTAACGAGACTTCAAATTTATTTGTGTATCCCAGAAATTCACTGTGTTGGTGATAGATAGCTTTAGTCAAATACTGACCTTATTTATTTTTGGTATTGAGGATTGAATCCAGGGGTGCTTAACCACTGAGCCACAGCCCCAGTCTTTTTTATATTTTATTTAGAGATAGGTCTTGCTAAGTTGTTAAGGGCATTGCTAATTGTTGTGACTGTCTTTGAACTCATGATCCTCTTGCTTCAGCTTCCCAAGCTGCTGGTATTACAGGCGTGCACCACTGCGCTCAGCTAAATATTGACTTTAGTATTTATTCTTTCAGTACTTAGCTAAAAGTGTATATTCATAGCATCTCTGAGTTTAACCCTTTACATGGATCACATTAAGTAGTCCTTCTGTGCTACAAGTAGCCACCTCTGGGTGGATTATAGTTTTCTGTATTTCTTTGGGTTTACTTCCTCAAGTTTAATTTCCCCATAGGGAGAAAGTTTTCTAGAGGCCCTGACCAAGGGTGGGGATACTCATAGGTTCCTGGATGGACCAGATTTTTCCACTTATTTTTTATTGGTGCATTATAGTTGTACATAATGGTGGGATTTGTTGTAACATAATTGTACATGCACACAATATAACAACATAATTTGGCTGTGTCATTTCCCAGTATTTCCCTTTTCCCTCCCTGGAGAGACCAGATTTATTCCTGTATAGACTTTTACCTTTGGGAAGAAGAGATATCTTTTTAAATTTTTTAAAAATGTTTATTAAAACGACTCTTGGTTTGCCTTAGGTTTCATTGATTGATTAATTAACACCTCAAACATCCTCTCATTCTTTCCCATGGGAAGGAAAAAGAAAGAATGATGGAGAACATCCTTAGTCCCTGTCCTCAAAGCTTACCCCACTAATTTATACTTCTTGTAAGTGGCCAGTTGATGTAAAGACATTTATTGAGTGCCTGCTAGGTACCTAGGTCAATTTGAGAGGCTGTGTGGTTCATAATGTCTACAAAGGAATTAATTTCCTTAAGGAGCTTGCACATATAGGGATTTAGGGTAAAACTGAGGGCTAATCAATGTGTCACAGTTTCAAAGTGCAGAATGGCAGCATCTGGTAAGGGAAGTGTTATGTTTTGGGTTTTAACCATCCCCCTAGGCACATATGCTAATGGCTTGGTCTCTAGCCTGTGCACTATTGGCTGGTGGTGGGACCTTTAGGAAGTGGGGCCTAGTGGGAGGAAATTAGGTCATTAGGGATATGCCCTCGAAGGGGATGTTGGGACCCTGGCCCCTTCCTCTTTTTCTCTGCTTCCTAGGCTACTGTAACATGAACAGGTTATGTCTGCCACATATATCTGCATGATGTTCTTCCTTACCATGGACCCAAAAGCAAAAGGTCCAAGAAACCATTAGACTGAAACCATGAGCCAATATAAATCTTTTCTCCTTTTAACTTGTTTACCCCAGGTGTTTGTTAGACAGAAATCTGTCTAACAATTTATTCTGGGAAGGCTTCACAAAGAACTAGAACTTGAAAGATCTTGAATGAAGGGTAATAATATCTATTTACTTTAAAAAAGATATCACATAAGGGTTGGGGATACTCAGTGGTAGAGTATGTGCTTAGCATGCATGCTACTCTGGGTTCAATCTACCACAGCAAAAGAAAAAAAAGGATATAATAAAAGTCTTAAATGTGTAGTTTGATAAATTCTTTCATACCCCCAGACTACCATGCAAATCAAGATATAGACATCTTCAGCACCTCAACAGGCTTTGCATGTCTCCTTCCAGTCAGCATTGAACTCTGAGAGTAACCACCATTCTGACCTGCCTCATAATAGATTACTTTTCTTTTGTTTCCATCATTGACTGGCTTTTTTCATTCCATATTGTGCCTGTGGAACTCATCCATTTTATTGTATATAGGAATAGTTCCTTACCTTTCACGGCCTTTTTCTTTTGGGTGGTACTGGGGATTGAACCCAGGAGCACTCTACCACTAAACTATATCCCTGGCCCTTTTAAAATTTTATTTTGAGAAATAATCTTGCAGGTTTACTAGGCTGGCCTCAAACTTGTGATCCTTTTGCCTCAGCTTCCTAAGACACTGTTTATAGGCCTCCCCTACTGCACCTTGCTCATTGCTTTATAATATTCCATAGTCTAAATATACTACACTTTCTTCATTCTGTTGTTGATGTTGAAGTTGCTTCTAGTTTTTGGCTATTACGAATAAAGCTTTTATGAGCAATTCTGGTACATACTTTTATGATATGAATGCTCATTTTAGTTTGACATATACCAAATAAATGGAATTGCTGGGTCATGAGGTTTCTTTCTATTTAGCTGTGGTAGATACTGACAGTTTTCTAAAGATGTGTTATCGAGTTACACTCCAGCTCAGAGTATGAGAGTATTCAGGTTGCTTCATATTCTTACAAAACATGGTATTTTCAGTCCTTTTAATGTTAGCTCATTTGGTATATGTAGTGCTATTTTTTGATAGTTAATGCAGCTGAATACCTTTACATATCAGCCATCTAGAGAGCTTCCTATATGAAGTTCTTGTTCAAGTCTTTGGCCCATTTTAAAAGATTTCATTGTCTTTCATTATTAATTTGAGTTGCTTTACAGATGTATATTGCAATAGTCTTCTGATATGTGACATGCCTTTTCATTTACATAATTTTGTTTGTTTTTCTGGTGCTGGGGATTGAAGCCAGGGCCTTGTACATGGCGAGGCAAGCACTCTTACCAACTGAGCTGTATCACCCCAGCCCCATAATGGTATTTTTTTAAAAAATTTTAATGACATCTAATCCACTAACTTCTTATTTTATAGATTTTTATGATTAGTGATTTTTTTTTTAAAAAAATGTGTGTCTTATTTAAGAAATCATTGCCTATCCTTTGGTCACAAAGATAATCTTTAAAAAATGTAGATCAGGTGTGGTGGTGCATGCCTGTAATCCTAGTGGCTAAGGAGGCTGAGGCAGGAGGATCATGTTTGAGGATTTAACAAGACTCTGTCCCAAAATTAAAAAAAAATTTAAAAGGGCTGAGGATGTAGCTCAGTGGTAAAGAGCCCCTGGATTCAGTCCCTAGTATCACAAAACAAACAGACAACCTAGATTTTTTTTCATGTCAATGTACAGATGGATTATCTTATGTGAAATTCATATGGAGTGAAGCAGAGAATCCATGTTAATTTTTTTCTATATGGACGTACAATTGACCCAGCATCACTTATTGATAGATCACCCATTGCCTGCTTAACTGTGGTGGTTCCTTTGTCATCTATCAGGTGTGATCAAGTCTGTGGACTTCTTTTTGGTCCATTGGTCTTAATCGATGCTTATGCCAACACTTCAACAATTTAGTTGCTTGCGACTTAAAGTCAGTTTGGTTAAATCCTCTAACTTTGTTCTTTTTGAGATTACCTTAGTTATTCTGAGTTCTTTGGTTTTCTGTATTCACTGTACTATCGACTTTTCAGTGTTAACAACAACAACAACAACACCAAAAGTTCTGGGATTGGTTGGGATTCCAGTGAGTCTACACATCAAAGAGATATTTGACTTCTTAAAATATTGTTTTCCAATCCACAAGCATGACATATACCTCCATTTGTTTAGGTGTTCTTTTTTCTCAACAATGTTTTATATTTTCCAGTATAATGGGCTTGCACATCTTTTATTAGATTCATTTCTAGGGAATTTTTTGTTTTTGCTGCTATTGTAAATGCACTTTTCAAAAGTCTATTTTGTCAACAGGTGTGGTGGCACATGCCTGTAATCCCAGCAGCTCAAGAGGCTGAGATAGGAGGATTGTGAGTTCAAAGCCAGCCTCAGCAATGGCGAGGTGCTAAGCAACTCATTGAGACTCTGTCTACAAATAAAACATATAATAGGGCTGGGAATGTGGCTCAGTGGTTGAGTGCCCCAGAGTTCAATCTCTGGTACCCACCCGCAAAGTGTATTTTGTATTTATTTGTTGCCAGTATATAGAATGCAATTTTGGGGGGTCTTTTATTTATTTTATGTAAAATATACATAACATTTACCATTTCGTAAGTGTGTGGTTCAGTTGCATTAAATACATTTACATTGTGTAATCATGCAATTGTTTTTTAAAAAATTTTCTTGTTAGTTGTAGATGGACACAATGCCTTTATTTTGTGTATTTATTTATATGTGGGTACCGAGGAGCGAACCCAGTGCCTCACGCGTGCTTGACAAGCACTCTACCACTGAGCCACAAGCCCAGCCCTCATGCAGTTTTTTTTTTGAAGTATAATTTGTGTTAAAATTCATAAATTTTAAGCGTACATTGCATTTTGATGTGTTTATAGCCTTGCAGTCACCACAATATCACCACAATGATCAAAATATATATAGAACATTTCCATCACCCTCCTCCAAAGTTCGTCTATGCCTCTCCTCAGTTAATCCCACCAGCCTTCCTCCCTGCCTCCCACTATCATTTTTTCTCTCATTATAGTTTTTCCTTTGCTAGAATTTCACATAAAAAAATTGTATGTGTCCTGGGTTTGATGTCTTTCAGTTAGTATAATGCTATTCAGATTTATCAATATTGTGAGGTGTATTAGTAATTTGTTCTTTCTTTATTACCGAGGAGTATTCCATTGTATGGATATACTGCAGTTCATTTATCTATTTATCAACTGAAGGACATTTGCGTTATTTCTAGTTTGTGGGTACTTCAAATGAAGCTGCTGGAACATTTCTTTTTTTTTTTTTTTTGGGTACCGGGGATTGAACTCATGGGCATTCGACCATTGAGCAACATCCCCAGCCCTATTTCAGCCCTATTTTGTATTTTATTTAGTGACAGAGTCTCACTGAGTTGCTTGGCGCCTCGCCATTGCTGAGGTTGGCTTTGAACTCACAATCCTGTCTCAGCCTCCCCAGCCACTGAGATTGTAGGCGTGCACCACCGTGCCTGGCTGGAACATTCTTGTATGAATCATTATGTGGAAATGTGTTTTCATTTCTCTTGGATAAATATTAGGAGGATTGCTGGGTCATATGTTAAGTGTATATTTGACATATAAGGAACTGCTGGACTGTTTTCCAAAGCAACTGCTCCATTTTGTATTTCTACCAGCAATGTGTAAGAGTTGCATTTGCAGCCGGGCGCGGTGGCGCAAGCCTGTAATCCCAGCACTTAGCGAGGCTGAGACACGAGAATCACGAGTTCAAAGCCAGCCTCAGCAATGGCGAGGCACTAAGCAACTCAGTGAGACCCTGTCTCTACATAAAATAAAATAGAGCTGGGGATGTGGCTCAGTGGTGGAGTTCCCCTGAGTTCAATCCCCAGTACCAAAAAAAAAAAAAAAAAAAAGGAGTTGCATTTGCTTTGGTGCCAACACTGACTGATCTCTTAATTTTAATTATTCTGGTGAGGATACAATAGTATATTATTGTGGTTTTAATTTGTGTGTGTCTTAATAAATAGTGATGCTAAGGACATTTTCATATACTTATTTGCATTTTGTAGATCTTCTCTGGTGAAATGTTAAATCTGTTACCCATTAAAAAAATCAGACTGTTTTCTTTTTTTGGTACTGGAGATTGAACTCAGGGGCACTCGACCACTGAGCCACATCCTCAGCCCTATTTTGTGTTTTATGTAGAGACAGGGTCTCACTGAGTTGCTTAGCACCTCGCCGTTGCTGAGGCTGGCTTTGAACTCGTGATTCTCCTGTCTCAGCCTCCCCAAGTGCTGGGATTACAGGCTTGCGCCACCGCACCGGCTCAGACTGTTTTCTTATTGATTATATTTAAGAAAATAATGGCCTCTCCATGATGTTCACATCCTAATCTCCAGAATTTGTGTATTTCTTACTTTACCTGGCAAAAGGGACTTTGCAGATGTGAGTACACTGAAGATCTTGAGATGGGAAGATTAGCCTGGTTTGTTCGGGTGAATTCAGTGCAATCAGAGCAGTCTTTACAAGAGGGAAGTAGGAGGTAAGTGTCAGAGACAGAGATGTGACAATGGAAGCAGAGGTGGTTGTGCTGTGGGGGTCAGTCATAAGCTAAGGAAATTTTAGCAGCCTCTAGGAGCTGGAACAGACATGGAAACAAAGTTTGCCTGGAGTCTCCAGAAGTAATGCAACACTGCTGACACCTTGATTTTAGCCCAGTAAGACTAATTTTGGACTTTGGACCTTCATAACTGTAAGCTAATAAATTCCTCTTGTTCTGAGCTACCAAGTTTGTGGTATATTTGTCATATCTGTGATATGCAGATGTGCATTGTTTAGTGAATGACTTAAACCTAGCTGTTTCCAACTCCAGGTTGTTCTTTTTCTACCATATTGTTCTGAGTGGAAGAGAACAGCGTGTTTTATGGGATGGGAAAACCAGTAGGAGAAAACCACAAGGTGAATCTGAGCATCTGTGACACAGTGAATTGATGAGGCTTAGTTGAAATACAGTGTTGGAAGAATAAGAGAAGAGATGGTGAGACTGCTAGATTTTGGAAGCAGAGAAATTTGGGCTTGTGATGGTAAGAACATACTTAGCTGTTGGAGTGCTTACATGCCTCATCAGAGTATAGAGGTGGCTGGACCGGGAAGATATAAACATTGGGGAAAAAACTCTTCTCCTTCCTCTCTGTTCTGGTGAGCAGACAAACTTGGCATGCTGTTTATTAGTATGTTGGAATGGTGTTACACAGTTCCATGAACCAAGGGGATTAATGAAGGTTGGGGTATTTGAGAGCCAGAACCACCTCATCCCTCTGGAACCCAGTGTGTCCCGAATCTCAACCTTCTAATTGGTGCTTGCCTCACTGATGACCTGAGCTGGTGGTGTCCTCCTGGGTAGCACTTTGGTCTAATTTACCAGCACTTCACTCATCATTTTACACCTTTTAAAGGCATGGAGTTTGTTGGAGGAAGGCCTTTTGCTTAGGAAGCCAAAGCATGCTGTTTGGGAACTGGAAAGGTATGGCAGTTGTGTTCTGTTCTGCCCTTGCCCTGGTGGCACAGCTCTTAACAGTGAGAATGGGCTGGGTGACCCACTACTTTACACCCATGTCCCTCCACCTATAATCTCTGTCTGAGACTCCAGGCCTGGGGACCCAGGATGTTTCCCAAAGCACTGGACAATGAACTTTCCATTCTCTTTTCCACTTTTACTTAGTCTAAGGAAGTTGAAATGCAGTCATCTTCAGAAAACCTGCCCTGATAGCCTCACCTAATTAAGTGCACTTGTTTTCTACGCTGCACATTTTCAGTGTCCAGTGATTGTTAATTCAGCATTTCATGATGCATGTTCTTACATGCCTCTCTAATTCTGGAGATCAAGGGTGGGATGGATGCCTTCTAGTGAGATTACAAACTTCTCTCTTTAGGCAAAGAACTTTATTAACCTTTATTTCAAACTTTACTCAGGTAAGTAGGTATCTTCAGCTTACTTAGCTGCTAAAGGATGAATTGTGTATAAACAAAAACTGAAAATAGTTGCATTGTTCAAGGGACTTGTACTTAAAAGTATTAGAGATCTAGACTTTATTAGACCATAAATAAAACAATTTATTTAATTGTCATAATGTAAAATAACGGCTCCCAAGAACTTCTTTGAGTTTTATCTTCTTCAGAAATTGACTCAATTCAATTTGCCTCATTCTTAGAAGCCTCATCAAAATTCTCCATGTGATCCGGATCTTTATCATCATCATCCTCTCCAGGAGCAAGTCGTACTTTCTATCCACAGATTGTTTGGGTGGAGCTTCAGCCACCTGCTTGAACTAGTCAGACTGACTGCACCAAGCTGGTTTAAGATGCTGAGTAGCAACTGTCAGATGTTTTGTCTCAGTGTGTCCTGTAATGGTTGACAATGTTTTCTGGCAGAGATGCCTGAACTTTAGGGTTGTTAAAGTGGTACTGTTCCTTGGTTTGTAAACATATACACCTCTTCAGTACCAGAAATAGTGTTTACCCTTAAATTTTTAAGGAGAACTGAAGGTGTTTTTTTTTTTTTTTTAAATCATCTATAACTTATGTGAACCACCTTTTTTTCCCGTAAGCAGTTCCTTTCTACCAGTGTGCACTTGTGCCTTCTTTTTGGTGAGTGTCTGGTTCATGATAATTTCTTTGATTTTTATCAAAGTGGAGGTGGGGCTTTGTGGCAGGGACTATGGTTGGACCTCAAGAAGAGCAGACCAGCTGAGATAAGGCACACCCATGCAGCGATGCAAGATGGTAGTGAGAGGGATGAAATTGCAGACTTCTTGGGGACCGGAAGCAAACTTTCCTCATTTGTTCAGTGTCTCACCAAGTCTATTATAAACCACCAGAGGACAGGTAGTGTTTTATATGACAGCAGTATCTGTGGTGCCATTCTAATAATTGTCCAGTAAATTCCTCAGGAAGGAGAGAGTGAGATTGTAATAAGTAAGAAATAACGAGAGCTTCTTTGGAAGCCCAGGAGAGATTGTTTGTTAATTGGAAAGGGTATTTCCTGCCTAGTGGGGTGGATTTCTAAATCTAGGGTCAAACTTGTCAGGTGGCTTTACTTTTTTTACACTGTGAGACGATGGTCTCTCTTGCTGCTTTTTTTGGGGGGAGGGGGTTCTGGGAATTGAACCCAGGAGCCCTCTACCACTGAGCAACATCCCCAGCCCTTAAATTTATATTTTTTGAGATAGGATATCACTAAGTTGTCCAGGCTGGCCTCAAACTTATGATCCTTCTGCCGAGATTATAGGTGGGCCACTCCACCCAGCTCTCTTTTGTGTGCTCTTTTCATTTGTTCAGTAGACATTTAATATTTACAAGTGCACTGTGTGATAGAGATTAAATATTCAAAGGTGAATAATAGGTGATCTATCTTAGCTGAACAGAGGCTTTATTTCTGAATGTCTCTGAATGTTTTCTTTATTTCTCACGGGTCTCTGTCTCCAGTTCAAAGTTCCTTCCCCAAATCTACTTCCTATTTAGATTTAAGACAACTTTCCAGATGTCAAGAAATAGATGATTAGACACACAAGAGAAGCTGAGGTAATGCTGCTTCTTGCAAGCAGAGGGCACATGCTATCATATGACTCGCTGAAGCAGGGGGAAAGGTTGGAAGTGGAGGGATCCTAACTGGTATTTGGAGTTCAACAGAAAGTGGAGAAACCCAGAACATCAGAGGTAACCTCCTGCCAGTAAGAAGCTGAGTTAAAACCAGGAAAAGCTAGCAAATTCAGTTTTTTTCACACAAGAGCAAAACGTGTTTTACAACGATGTTGGAAGCTTAGTGATTATGTACTGAAGTAAATAAAATCAGTGGTAGTAACAACAATGACAATAAGATATAGTGAGGAAAATGATACAATCCAGAGTTTATAGGTTAGTACAGGAAGATAGACCCATTTCTTTTGAAACACAGAACTGGCTTCTGCCCTCATGGACATGATAATAATGTAGGAGCTGACAAAGGAATCTCACCAACATCTCAGTTCAGTTTTTGTTTTTAGATAGCTTGTCAGTCTTCCCATCCTCCTCCAGCTCCCTTATCTGTCTCCCTTTCCTCCTTGCGAGGTAGGGAAGGCGATATCTGTTTAGAACTATGCCCCACATTGTCAGTAGAGGGCAGCAGATTATTTCCCCTGCCTCAGCTCTAACCTCAGTGCTATCTAGGATTACAAATCTTTTTTTTTTTCAGTGATTACTGAAATCAGTGCCCAGTATGTGTGAAATTCTGTGCTGGGCACTGGTGATAACAAGTTATGTGTCCCAGTGTGGAGGAACTCATGATATAAAAGGATGATACAGCCATGGGAACAGTAAAGTGCCAAATGGTGGGGTGAAGTGCTAAGGTAGGAGGCCCTTCAGGGGTGCTAGAGGCCCAAGGAGGGTTGGGAGAAGAGAGCCATCAAAAAGTGCTCCAAGGAGGAACTTGGTCTTGAAATATGGTAGTTTCCTCTCAGTATACAAGACCAGGAAATGCATCCCAAGCAGGAGAGTCAGGGTAAGCATGATACTGTGTGGTGGGCTCAGGCTTGTACAAAGGGTGCAGGAGAGAGAGGGGCAGGAGAAGAGTCCCAGGGAGTTGATGGAGCATGGGAGGGCTCTCCTTGATTGATCTGGATCAGAAGAGCCATGAAGTAAATGAGAAGTCATTAAAGGTTGTTATTATGGAAATAACACTGTTCTTGAACAGCCCAGCCCTAGTGTATGAGGACTGGCTCCAAGGTACCATGAGATAGACCAAAGAAAGAAAGGAAGACAGACCTGGGAATGCACAGAGTGCAATCTATTGGGGGACTTACGGAAATATAGTCCTGGATGGAGGTAAAACCAGTTGGATCTCTGCATTTTATGTCAGAAGGAATAGCATGTATATGGGTTAGGACTTCATCCTGGCTGAAATGTACCTGGTTTATCTTAAGCTAGTATCAAAAAGTCAAGCACATTCTTAGAGACAGTTGGAAAGCTTCACATACCTCTCTAATGATTTGTTTGTTTATAATTTGCTGGGAAGGTATGTAGGAAAAAACATCTTGGTTTATTCTGGGACAGTCATGGTGGTTGTGACTGTAGGAAGGGCAGGTCTGAAGACTGATGGCCAGTTGAGATTTGCTTGAGATAGGTAGAGTGAGAGGTGGTGGTAAGCTGAATTGAGGTGGGAGCAGTGGAAATGAAAAGGAGTGGTTTGGACATGAGGTTGAGATGACAGATGTTGGTTTTTGGTCAGATGGGATGGGATAAGGGCTGAGGTCTCCCAGGTTTCTAACTTCAGTGGCTGGGGTGAATGTTGGTGGAAGCTGGTTAGATGGAGAACCAAGGAGAGGGGAGAGAACTGTGGAGAAAGGATATAAGTTGTGGAAAAATATGGGATGTCATGTCCAGCCTCTGTTTCATCTCCACTGCAACCCACATCTAAGTCCTTACTGCTTTTCACTGGTTCTGTGATAGTGGCTTCCTATTGGGTCTCAAAATATTCAGACTTTCTTCCTGTTGGAATAATGTATGAATTCTTTCATTTAATACATGTCTACTAGCAGCCTGTTACCTGCAGGCACTAGGATAAGTTCCTTCTCTGGCCTAGTGTAGGAGGTGGAGATGAAGGAAGATGCAGATGATGAAACCAATAGTCACAATACAGTGTGGAAAGTGCTTTTATATGTGAAGACCAGGATACATGAGACCATTGAAGGAGAGGCATGGAATCTGGATTTAGTAATACCAGGAAAGGTTTCCTAGAGGAATAACAAATAGGCTTAGAAGGGGAGGTAGGGGCTTGCCCATTGGGGAGAAGAGGTTTAAGTAAGACTGGGAAGGTAGGGATGCATTGCCTGGCTCTGAGATGCGCAGAGCATGAGAAAGCAAGCTGTGTGTGAGAGGGCACAGGAAGCCACGCCCTCAGGGTTCATCAAGGAATGAAGATGAAGAGGCCATTCAGTGAAGAGCTGAGTTTGCATAGTGTGGAGGCTTTTCATAGGGCCTCCTGAAGAAGTTTAAGGGATGGAACAGATAGGTATGTGGGGAGGAAGCATGAGGAAGTATGCAGCTCAGCCATTCATTCATTGTTCAGTAAGCATGTGCTAAGTACATAATGTAGGCTGGACATATACTGATGAACAAGACTGACAAATTTCCCAATCTAAAGGAACTTATATTTTAGTGGGAGAAGACAGTGAACAAATAAGATAATTTCAGATAATGGTAGATGCTGTGAAGAATGGAAAACAGGAGATTGTGATAGTTCTAGGCAGGAGCTTCTTTAGGGAAATCCTCTCTGAGAAGGTGGTGTGTGAGCTGAGTGGGAGTGAGTATTCTACATAGAGGAGACAGAGCAAAGGCAAAGAGTGGGAGGGAATGCATGTGTGGAGGAGCGCTTGTGTCTTGGCTGGTGAGCAAGCATAATAGCAGTGGGGGGCCTGATGGGTTTAGTTTTCAGCATTTAGGCAGAGTTAGTCCCACAAGTCTTCCAGTGGGGGATAGATTCTCAGTTGATTACTAAGACCTGGAGAGATGGTAGACCTGGAGGAGGCTTCTTACTCTTTGATAGGTGGGGCTTGGGTCTGTGGAAAGAGTTGGACCTGATCTGTGTCTGGATTGGTCACTTGGACTCTGGGAAGAGGCTGCAGACTCTAAGTAAGGCATTGGCAAACTGGCAAAGGCACATACACACTCATTTATCAGTGTTGGTTTTAGTGAGTTGAGTAGTTGCAACAGAGACCATATGAACAGCAAAGTCTCAAACATTTGCTCTCTGGCTCTGTATGGGGAAAATTTGCTAATTCCTGCTGGCAATTGTGGCAGGCAGCTTTCTTGGAGATAGTTGAAACTTGGTCTGCTTGTGCTGAGAATGTAAGGGCATGCTCTGAATACATGTCTCCAAAAGCTAAAGTCCTCGGTTCATGTAAATCTTTTGTTCATTAAGCCTATTATATTATACAGTAATATGCCGTGAGCTTGGAGGTATAGGTCCAGCCTTAAATTGGCCTTCTGTAAGTGGTTTATGGTTCTGGCACTTGCTGCTAGAGGAATCTTCCCAAGTCAGAGTCCTAAGCATAGTATCCCTGCTTAGCAACATTAAGTGGCTCTCAGTTGCTTCCTAAAGAAATTAAGATGCTTTAACATTACCTCCACATGTGGCCCTTATGTGCCATTCCAGTCTTAATACCCACCTCTACCCACATACCTATTTAATGCTTCAGCCACATCTGGCTACTACCATTCTCCAAATATACTTTTTCTACCTTGGTCACCAAAGCATTGCATTCACCTCATTCAATTTCCTGTTTGTGGTTATTTGGGTTTTTATATCATGTTTTAAACTTTGTAAGGGTAAATTCCTGTCTCCACTCAACTTTTTTTTTTTTTTTTTGGTACTGGGAATTGAACCTGGGGTACTTTACCACTGAGCCACATCCCCAGTCCATTTTAATTTTAATTTTGAGACGTGGTCTTGCCAAGATTTTTAGGGCCTTGCTGAGTTGCTGAGGCTGGCCTTGAGCTTGTGATCCTCCTGCCTCAGCCTCCATAGTTGCTGGGATTACAGGTGTGCACCACTACTCCTGACTGCACTCAACTTTTATATTCCTAGTAGAGCTGCCATTTAAGAGGGAGTTACTGATTCCTGAGTTGTGTGTCTCACTGATGCTCAACACTGTTTCGTGAATTCATTTGGTACTCAGAAATATTTATCTAGTATTGGTTTTAGTCAGTTAAGGGTCTACTATATTAACATTTGTATCTCCAGCACCTAATACCTGGCACATACAAATGAATGAAAAATAATGAATAAATGAATAAAAGATCTCAAGTTTTTCTACAAGGTGAGAAGAAAGTGATTATGTCTATGAGTAGGGCCAGGGAAGCATCTAGGCTGCTTTACTCTGCTATTTCTTGCTAAATTTGGCATTTTTAAGGTTGGCATTTCCTGATTCTAAACTTGAAATTTCAGTAAATTCAAGTGGACAAAGGTACATGGGCTATGACTCCTTGTCTAGATAAGATATTTATTTTGAGTTTGATTAATTGAAAGGGAATATAAATATTAAAAATGTTCAAGTGTTGTCAGCCATGGTGATAAAGTACTCTGTATGCATTATCTTATTTAATGTTGACTATGAACCCCTTGCTGTGGTTCCTCAAAAGTTCATGTGTTGGAAACTAAGCTCTAAGTTCATATGTTGATAGCATTTGAAGTTGAGGCCCTCATGATGGGATTAGTTACTTTATAAGAAGAGGAGGAGAGACCTGAGCTTATATACCCAGCTTGAATACCCTGATATATACTCAGCTTGATTAAATATCCTGAAATTTCCAAATTTCTGATTGTGATTTTTATAATGTGTTTTGCTTGAATCAGAATACAAATAAAGTCCCATTTTAAGATCGTTCTGTTTGTCTCTTGGTTTTGTTTGTTTTTGAGATGAGGTCTCTGTCCCTCAGGCTGAGCTCAAACTCCTGGGCTCAAGTGATCCTCCTGCCTCAGCTTCCCTAATAGCTGGGAGTATAGGTGCGGGCACCATGACTGGCTTCATAGCTTTTTTTTTAAACCTTTATTTTATTCATTTATTTATATGTGGTGCTGAGAATCAAACTCAGTGCCTCACACATGCTAGGCAAGTGCTCTACCACTGAGCCACAATCCCAATGGCTTCATAGCTTTTTTTTGATTTATAGGTGTCCCCTTTCATCTCTTGTTTCTCCCTTGCAATTTATTTATTGAAGATACCAGGTTGTTTGTCCATATTTTAGATTTTTCTAATTGTGTCCTTTGTTCCTTTTTCCCCCTGTATTTACTATAAATTAGTAGTTTGATCTAAAGGCTTGATTGGATTCAGGTGACAGGAGGTGGGGAGGGCAAAAAGACTATGCTAGGTTTTTCCATTAGGGAGTAAGTAATGTCTGGCTTTCCTTTCCTTTCCTTCCTGTACTGCGAATTGAACCCAGGAGCATTTTGTCTCTAAACTACATCCTCAGGCCTTTTAAAAATTTTCGTTTTGATATGGGGTTTCATTAAGTTGCCCAGGCAAGCCTGGAACTTGCAGTCTTCCTGCCTCTGCCTCCTGAGTAGCAGGGATTATAGGCATGCACCACCATACCCTGCTGTTTTTTTTTTTTTTTAATGATGATGTTAGCAGCCATTGATCAATTATGAATTAAAAATGATGGCATTGTATTATTTCTTCATTTATTAGCTGGTGTACATTTATATAGAGTTACTACCCATTATAAATTATTTTGTTACTTAGTTGTATAATTTATGTAGAAAAGTCTAGAGAGTTGCTTGATTTTGTTTGTTTTTACTGCTGGGAGTTGAACCCGGGGCCTTGCTCGTGCTAAAGCACATGCTTTATCACTGAACTACACTCCCAGCCTCTTTTATTAGAATTTTTTTTTTATTTACCATTTTAAAAAATGGTTGTTTCATTCATCTTTGGTGACTTTTTTTCTTTTCTTAAAAATATTTTTAGTCGTTGATGGATCTTTATTTTATTCATTTATTTATATGTGGTGCTGAGATTCGAACCCAGTGCTTCACACATGGTAGGCAAGCACTCTATCACTGAGCTACAACCCTAGCCTACTTTTTTTTTTCTTTCAAAAGAAAGAATTATTATGAAGTCTGAGAGTATAGCTTAGGGGTAGTGTTTGCTTAGCATGGGCAAGGCTCTGGGCTCAGTCCTCAGCAGTGCAAAAAATTATTAATGCAGAGACTTAAACATATTTGACATATTTTAATCCATCGTAATTATTGTCCTTATTAATGTACAAAATGATGGTTTATGAGGCTGAGGCAGGAGGATCATCATGTTCAAAGCCAACCTCAGCAATACAGTGAGGCCCTAAGCAACTTAGCGAGACTTTGACTTAAAAAATACAAGGGGCTGCGGATATGGTTTAGTGGTTAAGTGCCCCTGGGTTCAATAACTGGTACCAAAAAAAAAAAAAAAAAAAAGACTAATTGACATTGTTCTAATACTCTTTGATAGATATCTCAGTGCCAGTATGTTCCAGACTTGTCATTTCCTCTGAGTAGATGCCTTGAAGTGAAATAGCTGGGTTTATGGTAATTCTATATTTGAGATTTTGAGAAATTGTACTATTTTCCACAAATGTGGTTGCATAATTTTATATTCCCATCAACAATCTATGTTGTTACAGTCATTCTAATGGGTGTGAAGTGATTACTCATTCTTGTTTTGATTTGCAGCTTCTTAATGGCTAATAATGTGGAATGCTTTTTAATGTGCTTATTGGTTATTAATAGGTCTTTGATGAAATGTTTACTGAAATTCTTTGCACATTTTCAAATTGGGTTATCTTTTATTATTGAGTTGTAAGAGTTCTTTTACATATGTCATTGTGTTAGTTTTCTCTTGCTGTGACAAATTTCCTGAGAAAATCAACTTAAAGGAGAAAAGGTTTATTTTGGCTCAGAGTTTCAGAGGTTTCAATTCATGGTGACTTGGCTTTGTTGTTTCTGGACCAATGGTGAGGGAACATCATGGTGGGGACCATATGGTGGAAAAAAGTTACTTACCTCATCCTCACAGCAGCCAGGAAGGGGAGAAAGAGAGGAAAAGAAAGAGAGAGAGAGAGAGAGAGAGAGAGAGAGAGAGAGAGAAGAGAGACAGAGAGAGAGAGAGCTAGAGAGAGAGAGAGAGAGAGGGAGGGAGGGAGGGAGGGAGGGGGAGAAGAACTAGGGATAAGAAACACCCTTCAAGGCCATACCCCCAGTGACTTACTCCATCCAACTAGGCCCCACTTTCTATAGTTTACACCACCTTCCAATAGTGTTACCAGATGGGGATCAAGTTTTTAGGGGGGGCAATCCAAATTCAAACTATAGTAGTCATGTATTAGATATATAATTTATAAATATTTTCTCCTGTAAGTTGTGTGTTCACTTTTTCATGTGTCTTTTGATATATAAACTTTTTTTTTTCCTGATCAAACCTCCAAATTTTTATTTAAGAACAGTGGTATATCTATAAACTTTTTTTTGATATATCAAACTTTTAATTTGACTGATGTTCAATACACCATTTTTTTTCCACTTGTACTTTTGGGTTGTATCTAAGAAATCCTTACCAAATATATATAACACAGATTTACCTCTATGTTTTCCTCTAAGAGTTTTATAGTTTTGTCCTTACATTTACATCTGATACATTTTGAGTTCATTTTTGTGTATGGCATTAGGTAGGGACACAGATTATTATCCAGTTGCCCAGCACTGTTTCTTGAAAACACTGTTCCTTTTCCATTGAATTTTCTTGGCATTTTAAAAAACCAATGGGTTATAAATGCAAGAGTTTATTGTGGGAAGCTGGGAATAAACTGTGGGTGTGTCTGAGCCAACTCTAAGTGGAGGTGTGCCCCTTGGAGAACTCTGTATAATCTCACTGATCTGAGACTTCTTCATTGCCTTGACAAATGTCCTGCTCAAAGAGAATTCTGTGATACCGCAGAATTTATTGGCTCAGACAGCCCTAGGTCAAACGTAACTCTCTTGAGGTAGAGAGAGCTGTGGCATCAGCTGCCTGGAAGAGGAAGAAATTACTGTGCAAGTGGTGGTAAGTCCCTAATCAGGCCAACTTCAACACAGCTTCTCGCTTCTTGTTTACCTTGAAGAAACCCTCTTCACAATAAATTCCTTTGGTGTGTTTCACTATAAGTAAAGCTTTTGTGGGCTTTTCCCTTTGTTAGGATCAGGACCATCAGGTCTTTTCCACCTGTAAAGCCCTCCTCCTTTAAAAAATATTTTTCCATGTATTTTGCTTTATCTCTTAATATTACTGTTTCAGCCTTTTATTTCCAGCCTGCCCATTACCTCCAAGGGTTACTTATTCCAGCCCCATGCAGGTTGTGGGTGACAGTTTTAGACTTTCAAGTATATTCATATCCTTATGCTAATACCATACTCTCTTTTTTAAAATATACTTTTTAGTCGTAGATGGACACAATACCTTTGTTTTTATTTATTTTCATGTGGTGCTGAGGATCAAACTTAGTGCTTCACACATGCCAGGCAAACTCTCTACCACTGAACTACAACCCAGCCCCTAATACCCTACTCTCTTGATTTCTTTTGTTTCCACATGTAACTATTTTATAACAAGTGTAAATTACTCTACAGATCTTTTTAAGAGATAGTATTTCATCCTTAAGAAAACAATTCTTTAACTATTAGCAAAATGTTGCATGCAGAAGGCAGTGAAATAAATTCATACATACCATATTATCAGTACACTGAAACATCATGAAAAGTATACTAATTATAAAAAATAAGATTATTTTTAACTTTGATAGTGAATAATTTAACCACCAAATTAGAATTCATAAAATTAGAAATGTACTTCTATATATCAAACCTAATTATTTTCAAGAAACTGGGGACAATTTTAAAACAACTGTCTAGGTCAAATTGTATTCATACCTAAGATGTTTGCTTCTTTACAAGTTTTCATTCCTATGGCAAATTCAGTTTTATGTTTTTTATAGTCAACCTATATTGAGTATTTCACACATTTAACAACTTTATAACATATAAACTTTCAATTAAAAAGCTTTATCAGATGATTATCTTTTCAGAAGACTTTTGAGAGTATTATTCACATTAATCAAAGTTTTCACAGTGAAAAAAAATTAAGGTTATTGCTGATGACAGGTCTTTATAGAATCTCTCATGGGGGTGTTCTCTCTATGTACGCAGAGAAAACCTCCATTATATTTTCTGGTTAATTAATCATAGACTGGAAGATGCACAAAGGAGACTTTTCTGTAGGTACATAAGAAACACTCTAATCACAAGAGAGGCCCCTTATACAAATAGTTGGAAAATCATACTAATTTTAATTATTCAAATAAAATACTTCATGACAGGTATATATGAAACATCTTACAGATTCTTAAGCATATATTAACAATAATAAGTTATTTTCTATATCTGAAAAATGATTTCATTGATTTTAGCACTATCTCATTTTTAGAGAGGATTGCTGTGTAAATGTTACTAATAATAAACATCTATTTTCTATTATGTACTTGCCCATTTTCTATGGTAAAGGACAAAAGGAAATGTTTTCCTTTGTTCTCCCTCTTTTCCCAATAAAAAGGCCTTTGCCGTATGGAAGCCTGAGAGGTAGGAAAGGAAGCATCCGTAAAATAGACCAAAAACCAAAGAGAGAAGCCATGTCATCTAGTTATGTATATAATTAACCTTTTGTTATTTTTTTTGTAAAAATCTCATCCAAATGTTCTAGCCCTGTATCATCTGTGTTATAGGAGACAAAGCACAGGTTTATGTCATGATTAGATTAGGTTAAAGGGTGATGGGCTCTCTAAAAGCAAACTTTGCAGGGTGAGAATAAAACTTGGAGGTGTAGTAGTCTTCTTCAGTGGTCTTCCACTGTCCTATGGTGAAGCATACAAGTTTTATTTTCTTAGGACAGTACAAGCTTAGTGCTGGGTTTCTTGAAGAATGGTACTGGCACCACATCCCTAAGCATCATCCAGGATTTCAAATTCAGTGATTTGAGACCTATCCCAGATACGATGAATCAGGTGGCAGGAGTAGGCATTTTTGAAAAGCTTCCCAAATGATTCTTACACTAAGGCTTGTGTGTTGTGAACTATTTATTGCTTAAAGGGTTGAGACCCAGAGAACCATTCAGGCGGTCTGTGATATCAAAACATTTTTTTTGTAATATGAATATACAGTGCTTTACCATGTTGCCCAGTCTGGACCTGAACCCTTAGGCTTGGGCAAACCTCCTGCCTCAGCTTCCTGTATGATTGGGACTACAGGCATGCACCACTGCATCCAGATTGGAAGTCATTATTTAGTGAATATTTTATAACTTTTAATTTTTGGAGTCAGGTGCTGTGGTGCATACTGGTAACTGCAGACATTGGGAAAGCTGAGGCAGGAGGTTCCAGAGTTCAAATACAACCTGGGCAACATAGACAGACCTTACCTCCACCTCCTCACACACACATGAAAAAAATATTTGAATTTTTAATATTGATATATATTGATATAGGACAGAAGAGGCTGGACTCCCAACAAATTTTCAGGAAGCAGGTTTATTGGCTGCAGAGTCCAGAGGGGCTATCACCTCAAAGGTTCTCTGGACCCTGAGTCTAGAAATTCTTGGAACTTTATACCCAATGGGGGGAAGTATTTGAAGGTTTGCATGACAAGTGCTTTTCCATTTTTTTTTTTTTTTAGATTAGACAGGTTTTGCAATTATTACTGCTGTGGGTGCAATAGTTGACACCTGTTGTTTGATTTAATGCCAGATATAATATATGGTTATTTATTGTTTTTGCTGATGGCAATAACTAACCCTATGATTTATTTTCTTTGTGTGTGTGTGTGTGTGTGTGTGTGTGTGTGTGTGTGTGTGTAGGAATTAACACTGTAGATGTCATAGTAGGAACTGTATTTAGCTGAATGCTGTATATTGTTTGTATTAGTTGTTGCTGTTGTTTCTCTGTAATCTGTGAGGTAATGGAAACTTATAGGGACACAACAATTTCACAGGGTAGGAACTCTGTTGCTGAACAAAACTCAAACAAAAGACAGGACACCTTGGTGCACACACAAATTCATGACAATCTTCAGCTATACTTTCATATGAAAAACAGAAGAGACAAAAACCCCAAATAATTACCAGGCTCCAAGTAGAAATAGCTAAGGATGGGCCTTCATGTCCCACCTATGGATATCATTACTATAGCAGAAACAGAGTAAAATAACACAGACTGTGGACACCACACCTGTGAGGGGATCTCCATACAGATCACTCTAGGACACTTTTTAAAAAAAAATTTTTTTTAGTTGTTGATTGACCTTTATTTATTCATTTTTTAATATGTGGTGCTGAGGATCGAACCCAGTGCCTTCCACATGCAAGGCAAGCACTCTACCAGTGAGCCACAATCCCAGCCCACACTCTAGGACACTTTAGCAACCCAAGACTGTGCCCTAAAAAAAGAGTTAGAGGAATCCACTTCAGTTGATGCACAAGACTAAGACCTCTGAAAACATGAGAAAACAGGCAAATAAATCTTCTCCCCAAATCCAAAACCCTCCAACAAAGGGGCCTACTGATAGGTAAATGAAAACTGAGAAAGATTGTAGAAAACTGATTTATCAAAATGTTCAGTGAACTAAAAGAAGATTTAAGGAAGGAGTTAAGAGAGCAATTACAGGAGATCAAATACCATTTTAATGAAGAAATAGAAATACTGAAAAGAAACCAAGAAGAACTCCTATAAATGAAAGACAAGATCAAATTGTAAACTCACTTGAAGGTATCAATAATAGACTAGATAGTGTAGAAAATAGAACCTCATTAAAATAGAATTTCAGGCATTGAAGATAGGCTATATGATCTTGAATACACAGAAGGCAGTAAAGGGAAAAAAGTTATAGAACTTGACCAGAATATACAAGAACTCTGGAATAACTTTAAAGTTATTTAAAGATCAAACCTGAGAATCATTGGGATAGAAGCGAACATGGAGATGCAAACTAAAGATATAAAGAATATTTTTAAATGAGATAGTTACAGAAAACTCCCATATCAGAAATGAGATAGATATCCACATACAGGAGACTTACAGGACACCAAATAGACCCAGCCAAATGAGAAGCTTACCAAGACATATAATAAAAATGCCTAACATAGAAAATAGCAGAACATTAAAAGCTGCAAGAGAGAAGCAAAAGGTCACATTTAGAAGCAAACCAGTAAGGCTCACTCCTGATTTTTCTGCTCAGATCCTAAAATCAAGGAGGCCCTGAGATGAGATATTCCAAACTTTAAAAGAAAACAGCTGTCAGGCAGGGTTACTTTACCCAGAAAAACTCAGTTTCAAATTTAAGGGGGAAATAAAATCGTTCCATGGCAAGAATAAACTAAAAATTCATGAGCACCAAACCAGCACTACAAAGCATACTATTATGATTTGGATGTGAGGTGTCCCCCAAAAGCTCATGTGTGAGACAATGCAAGAAGGTTCAGAGGATAAGTGATTGGGTTGTGAGAATCTTAATCAGTGAATTAATCCCCTGATGGGGGATTAACTGAGTGGTAGGGTGTGGCTGGAAGAGGTGGGAATTTGGGGTGTGGCTTTAGGGTTTATATTTGTATTAAGTCAGTGGAGTCTCTTCTGCTCTCTGATCATCATGTGAGCTGCTTCACTTTGTTACACTCTTCTGCCATGATGTTCAGCTTTGCCTGGAGCCGAGGAATGGTACTGGCTTTCCATGGACTAAGATGTCTGAAATGGTGAGCCCTCAAATAAACTTTTCCTCCTCTGTAATTGCTCTAGTTGGGTCTTTTAGTCACAGCAGCAAAATAACTGACTGAAACAAATACTTAAAGATAAACTTCACACAGAGGAATGAAAAAAAATTCCCAAAGCCCCAAAACAGAGAAAGTTCAATAGAATAATCTACTAAATGAGAATCAAGATAGGATAAAATATTAGTAAAACAAAACAGCAGGAAACCAAGAACACATATCCACACTGAATGTTGATGAATGATAACACTGAATGTTAATGGTCTCAACTCCTCAATTAAAAGACACAAAACCCAAAAATATACTGTTTACAAGAGACCTATTTTTTTTTTTTTTTGGTACTGGGGGTTGAACTCAGGCACACTTGACCACTGAGCCACATCCCCAGCCATATTTTGTGTTTTATTTAGAGACAGGGTCTCACTGAGCTGCTTTGTGCCTCGCCATTGCTGAGACTGGCTTTGAACTTGTGATCCTCCTGTCTCAGCCTCTGAAAGTACTTGGATTACAGGCATGTGCCATCGTGCCCGGCAAGAGACCCATCTTATAGGCAAAGATATAGGCTAAAAGGATGGAAAAAATTATTCTTGGCATGTGGTTTAAGAAAACAAGCAGGA
>CM053403.1:94864005-94949089 GCA_028644305.1 Xerus rutilus
AAGAAAACAAGCAGGAGTAGCTATTCTCATATCTGAGAAAGTAGATTTCAAGCAAAAACTAATCAGAAGAGACAAAGAAGGCCATTAACATCCTAGTAAAGGGAAAAATTCAACAAGAAGTTATAACCATAGTTTATATTTATGTTTCAAATATCAGTGCACCCAATTACATGTAAAAAATACTCCATGACATTAAATTCCACATTGACCCCAACACAGTTATCCTGGGGAATTTCAATACACCTTTAGCACCAATAGACAGGTCATCCAAACAAAAAAATCAACAAAGATATCACTAATCTAATCCCATGTATCCTGCCATATCATAATGGAATGAAACTAAATAGCAAGAAAAATAATAGAAACCATATAAACTCATGGAGATTGAACAGTATTCTCTTAAATGAAGAATGGATCAAAGAGGAAATGAGAACAGAAATCAAGAAATTCTTAGAAATTGATGGGAACAAAAACAATATATAGAAATCTCTGGGACAGTGTGAAAACAGTCCTAAGAGGCAGATTTATAGCACTGAGTGCCTACATTTAAAAAGTAGATCCCAAATAAATAAGCTTATGTTCCACCTCAAGGCCTTAGAAAAAGAACAAACTAACCCCTAAACCAGTAGAAGACTGGAAATAATTAAGATCAGAGCCAAAATCAATGCAATTGAAAATAAGCAAACAACACACAGGATTAATGTAGAGTTAGTTCTTTGAAAACAAAATAGAAAAACCCTGAGAAAAACTAAGAAAAAGAAAGGAGAAGCAAATCAATAAGATCAGAGATAAAAAAGGAGATATCACCACAGAGCCATCTAAAATCTACAGGATTATCAGATCCTATTTTGAAAATTTACTCCAATAAACTGGAAAATCTGGAGAGCATGGACAAATATTTAGACATATATGACCTGCCCAAATCGAACCAGGAAGATACAGAAATCATAAACAGACCAGTATGAAGTAATGAAATTGAAACAGCAATTAAAAGCCTTCCATAAAGAAAAGCCCTGGACCTGATGGATTCTCATCTGAGTTCTACTAGACCTTTACAGAAGAACTAAAATCAATCTTTCTATAATTAGTCCAAAAAATTGAAAGAGAGGGAACACTCTTAAATACTTTTTATGAAGCTATTATATTATCTGGTTTTGACACCAAAACCAGATAAAGATGCCTCAAGGAAAGAATACTAGAGACTAATATCCTGATGAACATGGATGCAAAAATCCTGAATAAAATATTAGTGAACCACATTTAAAGACACAAGAAGGTAATATACCATGATCAAGTGGGTTTCATTCCAGGGATGCAAGTTTGGTTCAACATTTGCAAATCAATAAATGTGATTCATCATTAAAAGAATTAAGAACAAAAATCACACAATCATCTCAATTGATGCAGAAAAGGCCTTTGATAAAATCCAACACCTATTCATGTTAAAAACACTAGAGAAGCTAGGAATTGAAGGAACTTACCTTAACATCATAAATGCCATTTATGACAAAACCAAAGCCAACACAATACTAAATGGAGAAAAACCTAAAAGAATTTCCACTAAATTGAGGAACAAGACAAGGATGTTCACTTTCACCTCTATGATTCAATATAGTCCTTGAAACATTAGCCAGACAATCAGGCAAGAAAAGTAAATCCAAGGGATACAAATAGGAAAAGAAGTCAAAATATCTGTTTGCTGATAATATGATCATATATCTAGAAGATCCAAACAACTCCACCAGGAGACTTCTAGAGCTTATAAACAAATTTAGTAAAGTAGCAAGATATAAGAGCAACAATCATAAATCAGTAGCTTTCTTATACTCCAATAATGATTCAGTAGAGGAGGAAATCAAGAAAACCATCTCATTCACAATAACCTAAAAAAAACCCTGGGAATTAATCTAACCAAGGAGGTAAAAGAGCTCTATAATGAAAATTATGTAACACTGAAGAAAGAAATTGAAGACGACCTTAGAAGATGGAAAGACATCTGATGTTCTTGGATAGGCAGAATTAATATTGACAAAATCTCTATGCTACCAAAAGAGTCAATGAAATCCCTATCAAAATACCAATGACATTCTTCACAGAATTAGAAAAAATATTTCTCAAATTCATTTGGAAGAATAAAAGACCTGGGGCTGGAGCGGTGGCTCAGTGGCAGAGCGCTTGCCTGGCATGTGCGAGGCACTGGGTTCGATTCTCAGCACCACATACAAATAAATAAAATAAAAAGGTCCATTAACAACTAAAAAAAATTAAAAAAAAAAAAAAAGAATAAAAGACCTGGAATTGCCAAACCAATACTAAGCAAGAGAAGTGAAGCAGGAGTCATCACAATACTTAATCTGAAATTATACTACAGAACTGTAGTAACAAAAACAGCATAATATTGGCACCAAAATAGACATGATAAAACAGAATATACAGAGACAAATCCGCAAACCTATAGTTGTCTGATATTTGACAAAAGTGCCAAAAATATATTTTGGAAAAAGACAGCTTTTTAAAACAAATGGTGCTGGGAAAATTGGATAGCTATATGTAGGAAAATGAAATTAGACCCCTATTTTTCACCCTGCACAAAAATCAAATCTAAATGGATTAAAGACTTAGGAATTAGACAAGAAACCTTGCAACTGCTAGAAGAAAATATAGGGTCAACACTCCTATCATATGGGTGCTTATGACAGACTTCCTTAACAAGATCCCCAAAGCACAAGAAATAAAACCAACAAGCAATAAATGGATACAATTAAACTAAAATGCTTCTGCACAGGTAAGGACATGATTAAGAACATGAAGAGAGAGCCTATAGAATGGGAGAAGATCTTGGCCAGCTACTTATCTGATAAAGGATTATTAATATCCAAAATATACAGAGAACTAAAAAAACTTAGCACCAGAAAAAACAAATACCCTGATCAATAAATTGGAAAAAGAACTAAACAGAATCTTCTCAATAGAAGAAACAAAAAAAGCCAATAAGTACATGAAAAAGTGTTCAACATCTCTTGCAATCAGGGAAATACAAATAAAAACTACACTAAGATTCCATCTCACTCCAGTCAGAGTGGCAAGAATCAGTAATACAAACAACAAATGCTGGCAGAGTTGTGGGGAGAAAGGTACATTGTTGGGACTGCAGACTAGTATAACCACTCTGGAAAGCAGAGTGATTATATTGGAGATTATATTGGAGATTCCTCAAAAAACTAGGAATGCAACCACCATATAAGCCAGCTATTCCACTCCTGGGTATTTTCCAGGAGTGGAATATATCTAAAATAGATCTAAAATCAGCATATTATAGCAACACAGCCACAACAGCCACATCAATATTTATAGCATCACAATTCACAATAGCTATATTATGGAAGCAACCCAGATGCCTGTCAGCAGATGAATGAATTAAGAAATTGTGACATACATGTGCATGCACACTCACACACAAGGAGTTCTATCCAGCCATTAAAAAGAATGAAATTATGGCATTTGCTGGGAAGTGGGTAGAAATGGAGAATGTCATGCTAAGTGAAATTAGCTAAACTCAAACTCAAAGGTCGAATGTTTTCTTTCATATGCAGAAGCTAGAGTAAAATAAAGGGAGAAGGAAGGATAAGATTACATAAAGCACAAATCAAATACAAATTATAGACAAGCAAAAGGAAGTCTAGTAGAGGAATGAGAAGGGAAAGAGAGGAGGGAAGAGGGGTAAATCATGAACTGAAATAGATTTTCATCCATGTATGAGTTTGTTGGGATGAGCCCAACTACTATGTATAATAATTAAGCTCTAATAAAAAATTACTTGCAAAAAAATCTTACTAATCTTATTTTCAAGCAAGGGGATTTAATCTGATTGAAATATTGAAATTTAACTGGTTTTAGTTAAAAGCCAAAGATGTCTTGGTGACATCAGAATATAATAATACTTTAGTGTATACACAGGGGATAAATGAAATAGAAAAATTATACTTCATGTGATACATTAAAAATTTATTAATTATAATGTGATAACCTAGAGTTATATTCTAAGTGGTGGCAAATGAATGCCTAACCCCAAATACTAGCCAAAAATAAATTCCTAGGTGGGCATAGTGGTGAACACCTGTAATCTCAGTGACTAGGGAGGCTGAGGCAAGAGTATCACTAGTTCAAGGCCAACATAGCAACTTAGTGAGACTCTGTCTCAAAATGAAAAATAGAAGACTGGGAATGTAGCTTAGTGGTAGAGTACTCCTGAGTCAATCCCCAGTACTGCAAAAAAAAAAAAAAAATCCCTTATTTGAAAAAAGAGAATGAACTAGGGTTCCTGGAGAGAGAATTTTCTTTAAAAAAATTACATATTTAGGGGGTTGGGGTTGTGGCTCAGTGGTAGAGCACTTGCCAAGCACATGTAAGGCACTGGGTTTGATCTTTACCACCACATAAAAGGGAAAAAAAAATGGTATTGTATCTACAAAAAAAATTACATATTTAGGGAATGTGGCTCAGTAGAGCATTTGTCTTAACATTTGGAGGCCCTGGATTTGATCACTAGCATGCAAAAAAAAGGGGCAGAGGAATAAAAATTATACATTTAGAAAGTATAGAAATGTGAGTAAACAGATGAGTATTGGCATTACATTAAACCACACAATTTTATTCATAAATGAAAATGTATCTTAGATATTGTTACCAAATTAATATTTGAATATATCTTGTCAGCACAGAATGAAACTAAGAACACATTGTGAAAGGTTCATGCTGAACTGGGCACAACACACTACATGTGACCAAGAGATCTTGATTTGAAGAAGGGCGATGGCAGAGAGAGAGAGTGTAGGAAGGGGGAAGAGGGGTTGGTAAGGTATCTCTGGGTTTGTATCATGTCAGTTACCAATTGTTCCTGACAACCCGTCCAATGTTGCATAGGTCTGATGTCACTATGAGGAGTTGAAAATCAGGGCCCATGGGGAATCGAAAGCTAGGAGTTAGGGTGGGGCATGTGCTTAGCCCCACATTTCTCCCTTTTTGGCTTTATAAAAGCGGGAGCAGGGACGTTGATGTCTTCTGGCTCCCTCCTGCTGTATGAGGGCATCGGATGGGGAAGGGGAAAGGAGTAGGGCCTGGTGGATCCATGCCCTGAATATGAGGATTTCCCATGGGATGAATTCTTGAAAGGTGCCTTGTAGCCATAGGTCAATCAAGCATTTGGGCCATTCATCTGCAGTAAAAGATGGTGGGAGTAACCATGCATCCTCCTGTAGAGCCTTAATGAAGATTGTGAGGCAGCTTGTGGACACCCATTAAGAGTTGGTAGTCTCTGAGAAGGAAAGGCCCAATAAGTGGAAATGCCCATTGAAGAGAGGTAGAGAAAAATCCCGTTAGTCCATTCATTCTTTGAGATGTATGAAACTGTGCAGCTAGGTCGTGTAGGTCATTCATGTTTTCCTCCACCAGCCCAGATTCATTAACATAAGAACAACATTCTTCTTTCAGGAATAGACATGTTCTTCCTTTGTCTGCTGTTAGGAGATCTAGGGCTCGACAGTTCTGTAATGAAACTTGGGCAATAGATGATATTTGCCATTGTAGGGAGGCGAGAGAGGCGGCCAATGCCTCTACTGCTTCCCAAAGTAGTTGTTCAAGTTTCTGAGTAGCGGTTACCACATAACCAAGTCCTCCTGCCCCCACCCCGGAGGCAGCGAGTGAGGAGGCGAGGGTGAACCCAACTACTAGTGGCCCGTCTTACCCTGGAAAGGGAGGTGGTAACAAGCCATGTTAATTCAGTCTCAGTACAGAGTTAATTGAGGAACCAAAGTGGAGGGAACACAAAAGGCAAAAGGCATGCTGAGGCTTAGATTTTTGTTAGGATACACTGCACCAGAAAAAGAACCCCAGCGGAGCAAAGGTTAGGGGAAGAGATTTGAATGATCTGGTCACAGGAAGCCAAACCAGAGGAAGTGTAGCAGCAGGAGAAATTCCCTGATGAGTTACAAAAAAGAGGTACTTCCTCAGAGGCCAGAGAGAGGGGCCCTTGGGGTCAGTTTGAGGTATTGAGAGGAACATCAATAGGAATCGCAGTTAAAGGAGTATGATCCAAACCTGCACAGAGGAAACAGTCTGAAATGTTATTAACTTTGGATAAATTGAGAAGATGAAGGCCCTGATGTATTAGGGCCATCCATGAAAAAAGGGTCAGCTCTAGGATGGGCAATTTCATCTAGATGATGCTGGAGTTCTTTCGCTTGCTCCTGGATGGTTATGCAAATTTGAGGGAACACTTGTATATAAGTTTTCCAGATTTTGGTCGATAAATAATCTCTCATTAGGAAATATAAGGGCTGAGGATTTGTCCTCATAACGAGGCTGGAGAGGACAAGGCATGTAAACATAGTATTTAATTTTTAATGTCACAGATGTCTGTCTTTTTAATATGTAGTTAAGCTAGTTAATATCATCTGATTTTGTAAAATATCTTTTTATTGGCATGACCTCTGTTTAGTAGAAATTCCTTTATTTTTGTTACTTAGGGCTAGAGAATTATACTAGCCAACATTAAGCCTACCTGTAGGCCATAAACTGATTAAAAACTTTTGACTCTGGCAGTTTCTCTTGATAGTTATCACACATTTCTAAGAATCTCTTCTTTGTAGCCTCCAGTCTTACTTATTCTTGGGGGCTAATGTAAGTATGTTACATTAAACTATTTTTTAAATGCCCAGGAACAGCTATGTTTTGGTAAGTATTTAAGATGAAGCAGGTCAAATTGACTTTTGTTCCTATCTATTGTTAGGAGTCACCTGAATTCCTGTGGGAGTCACTCTTGAGGAAATTGAGAGCAGCTTCTTAGCTGTGCTAGTGCCATTGCGCTAGGATGGGTTGAGTCCTTGCTGACCATGTGGCTTCCCTTGGAAGCATGAGAGATGTCTTCCTTTTCCAGTGACCCTCCTCTTCATAGTATGGCACTGATTGGCTTTCAGTTCTCCAGTAGTATCATTAATCTCCCTGATTGGGAGTTTATGTGGTCCAGAGTTGTAAAGCTCTTTAGAGAATTTCCCTTGTTCCTTGGATTCAGGGTGACTCAGAGGGCAAGAGCCAAATACTGGTTTTCTTGGCGTTTTTAATTTAAATTTTATTTTTAAATCTTGATCTTAAAGACCCAGCAAGCCAATCTCACTAGTCTTAAGGGTACTGGGCTTTAACTTCAATGTCTATCTGTCCTGTAGGTGATGGCTTATTTATCTTAAATTAACCTGGGTTGTTTGTTCTTGAAACAGTACCTCTGTAAAACATTAATGGGCAATAGTCATAGAGTTTCAGGAAAATACAAAATAAAATTAACAAGTTTAGTTTGTGTAATAGCTATCTTGAATTTTGGCTGAGTTATACATTATATCCCTGTTTGAGATCCTAGTATCTTTACAACAAAATCAATCCTTTGAATATGACTTTAAATGAACTGGAGTCTGGCCTACTTTGAAGTCATTGTAACATGTAGTAAGCTGGGAGACAGAGCTTTATCTCAGGTAAGGCAGGGCTCCTTACAAATCTTAAAGTGTTTTAGTTCTGAAGTTGATCTTTGTTTCTTAAATATCATTTTACAAAGTTTACATATATTGTTTCCTGAGTCCATATGAATGTTAGTTAACATAATATGATATTATATTTAAAACATGAATTAAAGAAAGGCTGAGAAGGCTTTTAACTTTACTTTTGTGTGGAACAGTAGCAAAATGTTTTCATGTCTCAATATTAAACTTTAAATAGATCAGGCCCTCATTTACTTAAAAAATACATGTAAATTTTACTCCAATGTAAAAAGTAACATAAAATTTTATCTTATTGATAACAAGTTCAGTTATAGAACACTAAACAATATAAATAAATCCTCAATAAAATTTGTTATCCTTATAAGTCTAAAATCACCATACAACTTTAGTTTGGAGAATACCAGCTTGATACTTTAAAGACTTGTATACTTGTAAGATATGAACACATTTAATATAAAAATAGGACTAATAGCACCATAATTACATTGATGTTATTATATTAACCAAGTTTAGCTCTCAAAGAAAAATCTAGACTCTGAAACATAGTATAGTACTCCAAAATAACAGTTGTTGTTTAACCACAGTTGTATAAACCTGAATTTCTTTGAGACTTAGTTTCCCCAAGTGATAAAACCTGACAAATACAAGAAAATTATCTTGATAAGAGCAGAAAAATGTTTCAGACCTTGTTTTATACCAGTACATTAAATTTTAAATAAATTTGTACTAATTATAATCAATTTAATCTCAAACATAAACTTCTTGAAATTTAGAATTACATTTGTTTACCTTTTCATGAAAACACAATGTTCAAATATATAGAATTATACCTGTTGGTATAACTAGTTGGTATAAACTTAATAATTTTGGTTTTAGTAATGACAAAGCTATTTTAAATCTTTTTAAAAAAATTTACCATTTATGAAAACATCAAAAATGTTACCCTATGAAATTCAAAGGAGTTAAAAGTACTTGATGTTAGACTTAATAGCATTTTTTTTTTTTTTTTTTTAAATATTTTTTTAGTTGTTGATGGATCTTTATTTTGTTCATTTATTATTTATATGTGGTGCTGAGGATCGAACCCAGTGCCTCATGCATGCTAGGCAAGCGCTCTACCACTGAGCCACAACTCCAGCCCCGACTTAATAGCATTTTAACTGTGAATTAATTATATGTCTAACAAACACATTTGAGTAATCCAATGTCAAATCTAATTTACTTATGTTTTATTATAAAAACCAAGATATTAGACAAGTGCATTTAACAGTATTAGCCATTTCTCCTTTATTGAAGAAAAGTCCTAGAAACAATGGATATTAGACATTTTATAGGCATTAACATTTTATTCCTCTTTGACCACACCTAGAAAGACTCGTGAGTTAATTTTAAAGACATCTTTACTTTTATTTGTTTATGCAATTTAAATTGAACCTTTTAAAATCACGTGAATTAAAGGTACTTGAATCCATTTTTTAGATTTTAATTCATGAGTGCTCATTATCTATGCCAATTTTGATATTGTGTACATGATATATGGACATACACACATATACACATAGAACATATAACACAAGTGTACACACATAACACAATAGTAAAGGCCTTGTAGCTTCTTGCAGGTGAATTTCCATCGCAATGTTAGATGTTTAAAAACTTCATTGAGGGCTGGGAATATGGCGCAGTGGTAGCGTGCTCGCCTAGCATGCGTGAGGCACTGGGTTCGATCCTCAGCACCACAGAAAAATAAAATAAAGATGTTCTGGGGGCTGGGATTGTAGCTCAGCGGTAGAGCGCTTGCCTCGCATGCGTGAAGCCCTGGGTTCTATCCTCAGCACCGCATACAAAGCAATAAAATAAAGACATTGTGTTCATCAACACTTAAAAAAAATAAAAAAAAAAGATGTTCTGTCCATCTACAACTAAAAAAAATATTTAAAAAAAACTTCATTGAATAAAAATAAGACTGATCAGAAAAACATTAACCTAGATGTGTAGGATTAAAATCATGAGCTCAAAAAATATATAGAACTTAGCTGGGCACAGTGGCGCACACCTGTAATCCCTGCACTTTGGGAGGCTGAGACAGGAGAATCGTGAGTTCAAAGTCAGCCTAAGCAATGGCGAGGTGCTAAGCAACTCAGTGAGACCCTGTCTCTACATAAAACACAAAATAGGGCTGGGGATGTGGCTCAGTGGTCGAGTAACCCTGAGTTCAATCCCCAGTACCTCCCCAATATATATATATAACTTAAGCAAAAGCAAGAGTCTTAGAAAAAATGACGCAGCCGGTAACTGTTTATATTTTGGTTAAGGCTAGCCCAATAAAGACACTTTTTTCTTTTTTTAGATACATCAAGTGTACCTAAGCACAGGAACAAGTAATGGAGAGATTTTAAACTGGCTTGTGAGGGCTTACTATGCAAATAAAGGGAACCTGGAAGTTTTGTTACTAGTCATCCCCAATCTTTCAGCCTTATAGTCTGGATGGCTAATGTCTAGTCGGTGGGGGAAGGGGAAAGGGTTGTATCAGTGGAAGAGGAGGGCAGAGGAATTGTGATTGCAGGGGGGGCTCATCTGCCAGGTTGAAGTCTGCAGAGGAAGGGTTCTGGGGAGAGAGGTCAGGTTTTCGAGCTAAAAGGACATGTTGCAGTTTACAGGAAGTGCAGAGGGAGGGATTAGAGCATAAAAGGGGAAAAGCCTGAATATAAGAGATCTCTGTCCATTTTCCTGATCATTGACAGAAGTTGTATAGATCCCTGAGTAAGGTGTGACCATTGTCCAGCTTATAGGCAGGCCAATATTGGGTACAGAGTTTAATGAGTCTTTTCCTTTTTATGTCAGGACGGAGGCTCAAGGTAGAGAGATTGTCAAGGAGACACTGAAGGGGACAGTCTGCCAGGAAAGAAGATCCAGTCCCCATAATTAAGGTTAGGGTAACTGGAGTCAGCCAAAAATGGGCGTCCCCAATTTGGGTGATCCAGAGAGGCAAAAAAGACAACCAGACCGAGTTGAGTCGTCACCCAAAATGACAGTGTCAGGGGCCCAAGAGGCCGGAAGTTGTGGATGCCTGGTGCCAGGTTTTTCAGGAGAGAGATCCATCCTGACGGAGGAAACCTTAATGGGGTGGAGATTCTCCTGGGAAAAATAGGATATGAGGAAGAAGAGAAGATTAGAAGGAATGGAGGAAAAAGGAGGTTGGGGAGTGTAAGGACACCTCAAGAAGGGGATGAACAGAGGGGTCCACTGTGACCATAAAAATTAAGGTGCAGTGTAGTCTCACTCTCACAAAGGCCGGGAGCCACCTGGTGATCAATGGCTAGACATCCTCAGGACTCGTTGTGGGAGTCTGCCCATTTGAGGGGTGACTCACAGAAGATGTATGGATGCGAGCCTGGTGATCAGGAAGAATGGAGGAAGGCTACTGGAGGTGTGGTCTCAAGTTCGGGATGAGGGGCCTTGATAGGGAGGCTCACCCTCATCTAAGTCAGGGCACCAATGAAAGGTTCACGCAGAACTGGACACAACATACTCCATGTAACCAAGAGATCTTTATTCGAATAAGGGTGATGGCAGAGAGAGAGAGAGAGAGAGAGAGAGAGAGAGAGAGCTTGCTGGACGGTAGCCTTTTATATACCTTAGGTAGGGGGAAGTGGGGGTTGATAAGGTATCTCTGGGTTTGCATCCTGTTGGTTACCGATTGGTCCCGACAACCTGCCCAGTGTTGCTTAGGTCTGATGTCACAATGAGGAGTCAAAAGTCAAAATGCCCATGGGGGAATCCAAAGCTAGGAGTTAGGGTGGGGCATGTGCTTACCCATACACATTGAATTTTAGACATAACTGTGGTAGAAACAGTTTTTCCTATCCTTTTGATTATATCCAAGTTATAAAATAATTACATCGATGCTGCCACATATAGTTTTTTAATATATTGCTGAAGCCAGGAGCAGTGGCACACACCTATCCCAGCACTTTGGGAGGCTGAGACAGGAGAATCCCGAATTCAAAGCCAGCCTCAGCACCATGGGGAGGCACTAAGCAACTCAGTGAGACCCTGTCTCTAAATAAAACACAAAATAGGGCTAGGGAAATGGCTCAGTGGTTGAAAACCCCTGAATTCAATCCCTGGTACAAAAAAATATATCTATATCTATCTATCTATCTATCTATCTATCTATCTATCTATCATCTATCTATCTATCTATCTATCTATCTATCTATCTATCTATCTATCTGAAATTGGAGTTTGAGATGAATTCAGTTCTGTGCTTCTGCTGGTGGGAAGGGTGTGTGTAAGCTGCCATCCTCTGCAACCAAGAAAGCAAGTTTTAGTGTTAGCAACTAATCACAGCAGGGGATGCCTACAGCATGAGCTCTGAGGATTCACAGCTGGCAAAGCTAGAATCTCCTCCGCAACTATGGAGTGGCATGTTGCAGCTCTTAATGTGAGGGCTATGCCCTTCAGCAATTTACCAATTTCTTTCTGGAGTATTGTCTCACAAATTCAGGTAATAGCTCTACCTCTGAGCCACATCTCCAGCCCCTGTCTTGCAAATTTGAAGAATGAAATTCATGGACAATAATGGAAGGCCAGAGTGAAAGAAGTAGGATATACTAAGTGAGAAGAAAAGAGAGCCCTCACAGGGCAAGAGGGGACCCAATAGCAGGTTGCCACTTAAGCATACTAGTCTAGGGGTTTATATAGGTATTGCATAGGAGCATTGATCAATATCTATGCTAATCAGGTCTTGGAAAACTACCAATGCTTTTTGTTTGGTCTGTGATCTTCTAATTGCTGTGCCCTTTTAGCCCTTGAGTTTGGACTTTCTAGTAATTTCCATTTGGGTTTGCCCTCACATTTTCCCACTGCTCTGGACAAAGGCTTGGCTTGGCTGGAATGTTTGTTTCTATAGATTATTTTTGTGAAGTGGTCTTTATATTTGAAGAAAACATTAATTGGGGCCCATTATCTAGCCTACTTATTGTCATTTAAAAACTGAGATAACTAGCATTTAAATAAATACTTGCTGTTTAGAAATGATGTTTAAATGATTAATGCTGTGAACATTTTTACTAATTTATACCCTATTAATATTCTAAATTATATAGCCACTTTATATATTGTATGTTGACTACTTGATATTTGAAAGTAAGTATACTTTTCTGAGTAGCCTTTTGGAATAAGTACATTATTTTTTTTTACATGTTTATTAGTGCATAATAGTTATACACAATATTGGAGTTCATTTTGACATAATCATAAAGCATAGAACATAATTTTCTCTACTTCAGTCCCCAGTATGTCCTCTTTACCTTCCCTCATCTCTTCTTCTTTTCACCTTCCTCTACTCCACTTCCTTCTATTTATTTGAAGTTTTTAAAATTAGTGCTTATAGTATACATAAAGGTACCCATCACCAAGGTATATTCACACACACACACACACACACACACACACACACAGCATAGTTGGGTAACTTTCATTCCATTTTTATCCCATTATCCTATTCCTCCCTTCTCTTCCCCAGTCCCCTTTCTCTGCTCCACTCATCTCTCTTCTATTTTTATGGAATTCCCCTCCTTCCCTTCCTAAAATTTCCTCTTATTTTGCTCTAGCTTCTGCATATGAGAGAAAATATTTGACCCTCGATTTTCTTCGCCTGGCTTATTTCACTTAGCATGATGTTCTCCCGATCCATTCATTTACTGGCAAATGCCATAAAATCATTCTTCTTTATGCCTGAGTAAAATTCCATTGTGTATATATATATACCACATTTTCTTTATTCATTCATCTGTTGACAGGCACTTTGGCTGGTCCTACAGCTTAGCTATTGTGAATTGTGCTGCTAGAAACATTGTTGTGCCTGTATCAATAAAGTATGTTGATTTTAGTTCTTTCGGATAAGTGTCGAGGAGTTAGATAGCTGCATCATATTGAAAGTGCATATAAAGGTGTTTAATATGAAGAATTTAATCTGCTTATAATTTTGTGCAAAGTTAGAAAAATTATGATTGTAACAATTTTTTTTCTATTTGCCTTAACAAATGTTTTCAGTGAACAGTGTGTACAGCTTCTGAAAATTTGTTTTTTTCTTTTATGTTTGATAACATGTATTAAAAAAAAAGAATATAAATAAGAAATGCTGGTGAGGATGTGAGGAAAAAGGTACACCTATACATTGTTGGCATGTCTCGAAATTAGTACAATCACTTTGGGAAGCAGTATGGATTTTCTTCAAAAGGTTAGGAATGGAATAAGTACATTAAATATAGCTTCCAGTCATGCTACTTTTCTAAATTGTAATTATTTAAAAATCTTATCATCAGTAGAATGTTAAATAGCACTCACACTAAAAGTCCTGCAAGTCCAACTCGTTCTTTCTCCCACTTTTGCATGTCTAGTTACAACTATCATTTCTTTGCAAAATTTCTACTTATTCTCTCACAAATCAATATTATGAAAGTTCTCTAAAAGATTCAGCAATTTTTTGAGTCTCTCAATGATTATAGCATTCTGTAAAACTGATTCTTCCAAATGTCTCATCTAGCAATTTTTTTTTTGGTACCGGGGATTGAATTCAGGGCCACTTGACCACTGAGCAGCCCTAGTTTGTGTGTGTGTGTGTGTGTGTGTTTTGTTTTTTGGTACCGAGGATTGAACTCAGGGGTACTCAATCACTGAGCCACATCCCCAGCCCTGTGTTGTGTTTTATGTAGAGACAGGGTCTCACTGAGTTGCTTAGCGCCTCGCTGTTGCTGAGACTGGCTTTGAACTCACAATTCTCCTGTCTCAGCCTCCCTAAGTGCTGGGATTACAGGTGTGCACCACTGCGCCTGGCTTTGTTTTTTATTTAGAGACAGGGTCTCACTGAGTTGCTTAGCACCTCACTGTTGTTGAGGATGGCTTTGAATTTGTGATTCTCCTGTCTCAGCCTCTCAATCATCTAGCAATTTAAGGAAAGAAGATTTGTTGCCAGGGAAAAGGGAGGACTTTGAGATCCTTGGCACTTTTTGATGTGGTTTAATGAGAAATATTACATTTCTGTACAGTCCTTTTTCCATTGACTTCCAGATCTCTATGTTAGTGATGGGCTCCAAGTTGTTCAGTGAAATAGTGGCCAAATTATGTTTATTGTTAACTTAAGTACTCTGTTTTATAAACAGTTTTTGTGTGGCACTTTCCAGGCTGTAACTCTGTCTTGAGAAGGGCTGGAACACAGGTTTTGTAGACATACATAGTTCATTTTTATTTTTTGGTGCAGAGTGCCTCAGTGATCCTCCTGCCTCTGCCTCCTGAGTAGCTAGGATTACATGAGTGTACCCCAGGCTTCGCTGAAAATTGTAATCACGATGATTTTTCTTATTAGAGCATTAAACATAATAATTGGGTTCATCCTGACAAAATCATACATGCATGGATTGATTTCAGTTCATAATCTACCCCCTTCTTTCTCTACTGATCTTCCTTTTGCTCATCTATTTATTTTTGATTGGTTCTTTCTACTTATACATAAAGGTGAAATTCCTTGTGGTAGATTTACATATGCAGAAAACATGATTTTTAAAGAATTCATTCCTTATTTCCTTCCCTTTCCTGTCCTCCTTCCTTCCCTTTCTATCTCCTTCTACTACATACTGATTTTCCTATATCTTTATGATATCCTCTCCTCTCCTCTTTATTTCCTTTCATAGTTTTTCTTATTGTTTCAACTTTAACATCCACTTATTTGTCAGAAATTCCCTGTAATTCTGAAAGCAATGCCCCTTTTTTGATAGAGTTCAGAAAATGCTGATTTGCACCATCAGAGTAACTTCCAAAATCATTGACTGTGAATACATTTTTTCCATAACATCTACCTCCTCTGTTAGTTGCATTTGACACCAACCTATGAGCTTCCTCAAAAAGGCTGTCAAAATATTCAGTTTGTTTGTTGATTATCACTAAGAGGTTGGTGTCCAATCTTGTGTCACAAACCCACTTTTTTTTTTTTTTCACTTTCAAGATTATCTACTTCCTTGATTCTTTGTTACTCTGGCCATTACCTCCTGGCTTGGCTGGAGCCCCTCAGACCCCTGTGGTGCCACCCTCACACCTTCTCAGGCTCTGCAGGGACCCTGCTGGCCTCTCAGTCTCCTCCTGGCTGAACACCTCCATTACTTTATCTTTGTAGTAGGTTTTGAAATCAAAGAATAAGTTGGCCAACTTTATTCTTGTTTTTCAGGATATTTTTGGTTATTCTGTATCCTTTAAATTTCTATATGGATTTTAGAATTATCTTGCCAATTTCTGCAGAGAAGGTATCTGGGATTTTGGTAGGGGTTGGGTTGACCATGTAATCAATTTGGAAAGTATTACCATTTTAATAATATTCAGTTTTCTGATACTTGAACATGGGATATATTTCCACCTATTTAGATCTTTAATTTCTTTTAGCATTGTTTTGTAGTTTTTCATGTACAAGTCTTGTTCTTCTTTTATTTGTTTATTTATGGTACTGGGATTAAACCCAGGAGTGCTCTACTACTGAGCTACATCCTCACCCCTTTTTTATTTTGAGATAGGTCTCCTGCTGAGGCTGGCCCAGAACTTGTGATCTTTTGTTTCAGCCTCCTCAGTTTCTGGGATTACAGGCATGTGCCAATATGCTTGGCTCTTGTACTTATTATTTATTTATATATTTTGGTACTGGGGATTGAACACAGGGATGCTTAACCACTGAGCTAGATCCCCACCCATTTTAGATTTTATTTTGAGACAGGGTCTTGCTAAGTTGCTTAGAGCCTTGCTGAGTTACTGAGGCTGGCTTTGAACTCATGATCTTGCTTCAGCCTCTCAAACTGCTGAGATTGCAGGTGTGCACCACCACACCTGGCTCTTATACTTCTTTTGTTAAATATAATCTTATCTTTTTCTTTTGATGCTATTGTGAATGGAATAAGTTTCTTAATTTCTTTTTCAAACTGTTCATTGCTAGTGTATAGAAATATAACTGAACTCTATATGTTTATTTTGTGAACTTGATAAACTCATTCTAAATTTTTAAATCAGGTTCCTTAAGATTTCCTATATACAAGATCATGTCATTTGTGAATAAGATAGCTTTACTACTTTTTCCCCAACTACCTTTTTCCCAGTCTGTATCCTTTTATATCTTCATTGTAACCACCCTGGCTAGAACCTCTATACATGCTGAATAGAAGTGGACATCTCTATGTTGTTCCCAGTTTTAGGGAGAGAACATTCAGTCTTTCACCATTAAAAATATTAGTTGTAGGGTTTTCACAGATGCTTTTTATCATGATGAAGTTTCCTCCCATTCCTAATTTGTTGAGGATTTTTCATGAATGGTTAGATTTTTAAATTTTCATTTACAGCTAAGGAGACCAGCATTATCTTCATAGCTGATCTGACTCCAAAGATCAAGCTCTTACTCATTGTGTGGTCTCTATCACATAACTCTTCTATTTCATTTTCATTGAGCTGCCTCCTCTGGATTCTTTCCTTCAGCTTGACTTATTAATTTGGTGTTCTCCAGGATTCTAAGCTCTTTGCTCTTGTTTTTTCCTGAGGTGACAGAATTGGCTTCAACCATCACCTGTAAGCTATGACTACAAAATCTCTATCTCCTGCCTGGGTTGAGTTCTAGTATAACCTGTATTCCAGGACTTCTCCCCTTGGTATTTAGAGAGATCTCATCATATCCTAAAGTCCCTCACTATCACTTCTCCACTCAAGTGGGCTGCTCTTTCTGTATTTTAAATATCAAATGCTTCCTCCATGTACTCTTTTTGAGCCTGAAACCTGGGAGTGACCCTGCAGGCTTCCCTTTCTGTAGTTCCTCCTCTCACCTTATGTAATGATTGCCAAGGTCTACCTATTTTAGCCTCCAAAGTATCTTTTCAGTGCATTCTTTTTGTCTCTACTGCTTCTACTTCAGATCAGGCAACTACTGGTTCTCACTCCTGTCTCCAGTCTTGTCCCTTCCCTCCTCGACTCCAAGTCCACCCTTCACATTACCAACAAAGTGATTTCTCTCAGTTCAGATCTTCTAATACATAAACCGTTCAAAGGTTACTTATTCCTACAGCATGGGAAAAAAGGCCTTTCCTTCTAGTTGCATTTGTACATTAAAAGTACCTTAGATATAAATTTAATGTACCAATTTTAATAGCCACATAATGCTTTTAAAATTCATAGACATTATAAATTATTTTATCAGGTTTTTTTTGTACTGGGTATTGACCCTAGGGGCACTTAACCACTGAGCCAAATCCCAGCCCATATTTTATATTTTATTTAGAGATAGGGTCTTGCTGAGTTGCTTAGGTTCTTGCTACAGGCTGGCTTTGAACTTGCCATCCTCCTGCCTCAGCCTCCTGAGGTGCTGGGATTATAGGCATGTGCCACCGCACCCGGCTATTTTACCAGTTTTACTTTTACTTTCCTTTGCATGTCATGTTGTCTCATGCCTTAGTACTTTTTGTATATTGTTTTCTTTGTTTAAGAGATCCTTTCTCCTTCCACACCATCCCTGCTACCCCTTTCATCCTGAAATATCTAGCCAGGAGACCTCCTCTCCGAAACTTTCCTCTAATTCTTTCAATTAAACTTTCCTCTAATTCTTTCAGATTATGCTCTCATATATTTTTAGAACATTGTATATATCTATAATATTGCATGTATTATCTTATACTTGCCACTCTAAGTTCAAATTCAGTGTTCATACTAGATTTATTTTGAGTATTCCCAGCATATAGAAAGTGCTCAAAAATATTTGTTGAACTCATTAGACTTTCTTTCTTTCTTTTTAATATTTATTTTTTAGTTGTAGGTGGACAGAATATCTATCTATCTATTTATTTATTTAGTACTGCAGATTGAACTCAGCAGTACTCGACCACTGAGCCACATCCTCAGCCCTATTTTGTGTTTTATGTAGAGACAGGGTCTCACTGAGTTGCTTAGCGCCTCGCTGTTGCTGAAGCTGGCTTTGAACTCGCGATTCTCCTGTCTCAGCCTCCCTAAGTGCTGGGATTACAGGCTTGTGCCACGGTGCCTGGCTTCTTTATTTTATTTTTATATGGTACTGAGGATCAAACCCAGTGCTTCACGTGAGCTAGGCGAGCACTTTACCACTGAGCCATAACCCCAGCCTCTAGGCTTTGTTTTCTAAAAACTTCTTGTTTTCAGTCTAGTCTGCTGTGAAACCTACCTAGTAACTTGTTTAATTCAATTTATTTTTCTTTCCTGGATCTTGCTTTTAAAAATTAGAGAGATCAATACATCAGAATAGTAACAGACTGAAATTTCCAGTTCCCCTGTAGTTATGTATTACAACAGCAGTGAGGTGGGTGACAGGGAATACATTGAGGTTCAGTTTCAGACTGACAGAGACTTGGAAAGACTCAGAGACTCTGGATACTGGAACAGAGAGTAAGAAGGAGCTCATCAATTCTGAACCTGCCCCTGTACTGCTGGCTCAGGGTGGGGCAGAAGGATGACACAAAGGGAAAGAAAGTCATAGTTGAAAAAATTGCTTAGGAAACAGTGGTAGAAGAGAAAATCAGACTGAATTTTGCTGATAAAGAAACCATATAGAGGACTGATGAGAGAAAATTGTTCTGCTTCTCTTAACCAGTCAGTGAAGAGTTGTAGTGGGAAGCAATTTTGTGAAGATTGTGTGTAAGCTTACATCTTTGGAAAAGATAAATTTCTTTGTCTTTTCTGAAGATAGCAGCAAGTATTGTCATGGAGAGCCACTTTTGAAGCAATTTGTCTTATACAATTAGATAGTTGTGAATCAAAGGCCACCAAAATCTACCAGAGTTGGGAATGGAAGAAGGTGGGGTGTATTCCAGTGCTTTTCCCCAAACACTGAGATCTTGAGATCTTCCTGGGTGCACACATGCCAGGGAGGGTTATCTCTGCTAGGCCAAGAATATTCTGGCACTGTCACCTCTGCCACAGTAGGAGTTCTTTGGTGCCTGGGCCCACGCTGGAGCTCCAAGGACCATTGTAACAGCACCAGAGGAGGAGGGAAATGAGGGCTGTGTTAATAGCCTTGGGAATGTAGCTCTTCTCATGAGCACACAAAAGCAGCTGCCCATACCAGAGAGGAATCCGGGCACCTGTCTACAGACATTAAGGATATGTATCCTCTGTTCCACCAGAGAACACACCGGCTTCTGGTCTGAAATAGTGCTAACATAGCTGCATAGGCAAGCTGGAGTCAGGTAAGATAAAGACTTTGAAGACAAGCTCCGGAGCTTGTAAATACACAATGCCCTATCCCAGCACAGAGCCAGTTGTTGGTTGACATCTCCATATGTCCAAAGATACTCAGAGGATATTGCACTAAATCTTGACAATTTTCCACACCCCAAAACCTGATACGTTCTAAATCTGGAAGTCCCAGAAAGAAGTCCCTCCACCTTAAAAAACTCAACAAGGAAAAATTTTAGTATTTTTAATGTTGTTGATTTCACTAGTATTATCTTCTCTATTGGCTTCTTTTAATTCTGCTCATTATTTTTTATTGCATACTGTTATATAATTTAATGTAGTTTTTCTTTTCTTGTCTTGAAAATTAATTTGTTAATTGGATTTATTCTCTCCACCTTTTCTCTTTTCATTCTTATACCTCCCCTTCTGTTTTGTCTCTTTTCCTCTTCTCTATTTTTCTTCTTTCTTCCCTCCTATTTTCTAACTTTTTTCTTGCTTGCTTTTTCTGCTTTCCTTTTTCAAATGTTCCATATAGTTTAATATTAAATTTACATATTTTTTGTAGTGGGGATTGAACCCAGGGCCTTTCATATGCTGTGCAAGTGCTGTACCACTGAACCACACCCCTAGCCCTTTTGAAAACAAGGTTTTGCTAAGTTGCCCAGGCTGGACTTGAACTTGAGATCCTCCTACCTCAGTCTTGCAGGTAGATGGAATTACAGTCATGTGCTACCATGCTCATCTAATTTTATATTCTTTTTGCTGAATTTTCCAGCCTATTCTATATTATTATTCCCCGCTTTTTTTTCGATAAGCAGAGTTATAGTGAACATTTTCAATAAGTTTTTATTATAGGTTAGTATTTGCTGTCATCACTGCTACTGGTGATGGTTACTGGTGTTATTCTTTCCTCTCAAAGTGGTTCTGGCATGTAATCTCAGTGTAGTTTTGAATTGCATTTCCCTGATTGCTAAGAATGTTGAAACTTTGTAGTGCTTGGAATTGAACTCTGGTCCTTCTGCATGCACTGTCACTGAGTTATACCCTCAGCCCAATTTTCTTTTCTTTTCTTTTTTTTTGGTACCAGGGATTAAACGCAGGGGTACTCAACCCCTGAGCCACATCCCCAGCCCTATTTTGTGTTTTATGTAGAGACAGGGTCTCACTGAGTTGCTTAGCGTCTCGCCATTGCTGAGGCTGGCTTTGAACTCGCGATTCTCTTGTCTCAGTCTCTGAAAGTACTGGGATTACAAGTGTGAGCCATCGCACCCGGCTCCAATTTTCTTTTTTAATTGAGTGTGTAACAACAATGTTTTTCTTTTAAGGAATATTTAGTCAATTTACATTGAAGATAGCTACTAATATTCAGTGTTAAATCTATATTTTTAAAACACTACATTTTTGTGTCCCTATTTTGTTTTTTCTTGAGTTATTTTTAAACCATTTCATTTCCACCTTTCATTGTCTTGGTAGTTTTACACTCTTCACTTCTTCAGTCATTACTGTAGAGCCTATAGAGAGTACGACATACATCTTGCTCTTTCTTTTCTTTCCTTTTTTTTTTTTTTTTTTTAAAGTCAATACTGGCAATTGAATCCAGGGCCTTGCACATGCTAGGCAAGTGCTCTCACTACACTTGAGAGCTACATCCAAAGCCCCTTTCACATACTTATAATTTTGAGGCTGGATCTTACTAAGTTGCCCAGGATGGCCTCAAACTTGTGATGTTTCTGTCTCAGCCTCCCCAGTCACTAGGATTATAGGTGTGTGCTATCTCAGCAATTGATCCATTTTCAATTAATTTTTATATAAGGTGTGAGCTTCATGTTGAGGTTCAGTTTTCTGCATATGAAAGTCCAAATTTTCCAACAGAATTTGTTGAAAGAGTGCTTTATCTGCTTGATTACCTTTATACCTTTGTCAGAAATCAATTGGCTATATTGAGTAGATGTATTTTCTGAATGATGACCTTGTTATAGGCATTTGCAAAATGCTTTACCCAGAATTAGCTCACCAGCCTGGTGCTGACAGCTATGGAGGGAATGGTCATCATCAAGGCCAAGATATCTCTGGTTCCAGCCCAGAGACTGTCATGAAAGAGTGAGGCAGAAACATGATAAATGTAGTGTGGTGCTGTGGCAGGCTCCTGCACACAGGTACCCTGACTTCTACCCTGGCTCTGTTACTAACTAGCTGAGGGGCCTTGAGCAAGTCCCTTCTTTGCTGTGGGCCTAAATGCACTCAGGTATAACATGAAGCCTTGAACCAGAACCTGTGGTCCCCCCACCTCCTTGAACCAGCATGGTCCTACTAATCTCAACATTTGTATTCGTAAGCTTATAACTGCCTTCTGGGTTGGGGGTGATCCTTAGTTAATCCTTATACTCATGGGGGTGTAGAGTGTTAGAAGGCCCAGTAGATGTAGCGTAAGGGAGCGTAGGTGAGGGGATTTACTCTGGTTCCCTGGGATGTTAAGGTGGGTATTAGACTGTGGACTACAAACCAACAAATTAGTGGAATTAATCTGAAATGCAAACTTTTTATTTTTTAGGTTAACACGTATAAACAAGAAGATTTTGCATATAAATATATGTTTCCTTCTTCACTGAAAAGGACTTTAAAATGGGGTCATATGGGGAAACTCTGAGTGGCCACTGTTCCTTTTATATGGACTTTGTAGGGATGCATAGACTATACTAAAAGGGCTTTCCAGAGGCCATGTATTAGAGATCTGAGAAATAGGGTAAAGCCTGTGGTCCCCCAACCTCCAGTGCCAACCATCGCTGCAATTTTGAGGGTCAAAAGCTGGGAGAGGAATCTTGAAGTGTCCCCAGGGATTTTTCCTTTCCCCTGGAGGATCTAGTCCCTCCTGAGTAACCAAGGAACTCCTCTGTGGGCTTTGGGACTGTAGGCAGGCATCTTGCTTGGTACCTCTGAACTTCCTTCTGTGGCCCCTGCTGGTATGGCCCCTTGCACCCCAGAACTCTGCTTCAAGAAGGAGGAACTGGCAAGATTACAACAAGGGACCCCTTGAATTTGGGGAAACAAATTGGTAGGGGATAAAGGCTGAAAGGAAGGAGTTAACGAAGACTTTCAGCTCTCCATGCAGATCAAGGAGATTGTGGAGGGCATCCTTGAAAGGCTCAGCTCTCAGCTGGAGCCCAGCACAAAGGAGGAAACCCTACAGGCCATGTGCTCACTGGCAGGCAGCAACACCCACAGTATGGTGCCCATGCTGCTCAGCAAATCCCTGCCTTGGGATAGGTACCTCTCCATGGCCCAGGGGCACAGTCTTCAGCTCAGTAGATCCTCCCCCCATCCACTCCAAACACAGAACAAAAATCACCACTCCAGGGTGCTTTCTGTCTCCCTCCTTTCTGTTTGATCCAAGTCAAACCTCATCTTCATGTCGTCTGGCCTGTTCCTTTTGGGTCTCTCTCCCTCTGGCCCCTGAGAACTGGCTTTTCATGGGCCAGAGAACAGATTAATCCTAGGAGTCTGATCATCAGGGCCTTTGACATAGCTTCCCTGGGTCCTGCAAAACCCAGCTGGTCTTGTGGAAGGCATTTGGCACCCAGCAAGAGACGACAATCAATGTCCTACAGCTGCTTATGGGCATCTTGGAGAAGAACCACCCCAGAGAAGAACAGAAGGAGATGGCTTTCCAGCCTGTGGCAGTCAGAACCAAGGAGGGGAGGGGTCCCTGGACTTACTGTTCTAGGAAACTGTGGGCAGAGCTGAAGACCAAAGGGCTTGGCTTGAGGGGCCAACCAGACTTTGGGGAGGAGCAAAGAGGAGAGTGTTCACACTGGAATCATTGATGCTGTTCATCAGATTAGCACTTCAGCCTCCTTTTTGTACCTTTATACCAAGAACTGCAGAAAGGCAGGGATCAGTCACATTTTATGGACAAGGAAATTGACATGCAAGGTTAAGCAGCTTTTTCCAGGGCTAGGATCATTTTACTGGAAGGCTGCTATGGGGATGGGAGATGGAGGATGAGACAGGAATTTTGGTTACTTGGGATTGGGGTGGACAAATTTTGTTCCCAAATCATCTGCTAAGTAGGTTCCCTTCCTGTTCCTTGCTCCATTCTTTCCTGTTCCCTTTTCTCTCCCTTTCTCCCTTCTTTCTTCTGTACCTCTCTCCTTCCCTCTTTCCGTCCTTCCTTCTCTTTCTCTCTCTCCTTCCCTCACTTCCTTTCTCCCTCTCTCCCTTTCTTTCTTTTTATGAAAATGTGGTTTTGCTTTGTTACTGAGCATTGCCCTGTACTCCTGGATTCAAGTGATTCTCCTGCTTCAGCCTCCTGAGTACCTGGGACTATGGGTATGTACCACCACACCCAGGTTCCTCCTTTTATTTTTCTTTTTTTTGAGGTACTAGTTATTGAACCTAGGGGTACTTCACCACTGAGATACTTCACCAGCCCTTTAAAAAAAATTTTTTTTTTGGTACTGGGGATTGAACTCAGGGGCACTCAACCACTGAGCCACATCCCCAGCCCTATTTTGTGTTTTATTTAGAGACAGGTTCTCACTGAGTTGCTTAGCGCCTCACCATTGCTGAGGCTGGCTTTGAACTCGCAATTCTCCTGTCTCAGCCTCCCTAAGTGCTGGGATTACAGGCTTGAGCCACCACGCCCAGCCCTTTTAAATTTTTAAAAATTTAGAGACAGGGTCACTGAGTTGCTTAAGGCCTCGCTAAGTAGCTAAGGCTTGTTTTGAATTTGCAATCCTCCTGCCTCAGCCTCCTGAGCTGCTAGAATTACAGGCATGTACCACTATACCTGTTCCCTTTAATTTTTTGTTGTTGGTGGTGCTAGGTATTGAACCCAGGACCTTATGCATGCAAGACAACCACTCTATCAACTGAGCTATACCCCCAGCACCCTCACTTTCATTTTTTAATGTTCAGTGAGCAGACGAGAAAGCTGATTGCCTGTGTGTGGGACCTCCTTTCCCTAGGGAGAAGATTTTTGTTTTCAGCCTGGGAGTATTGGTTTCCTACAAGGCTGAGTTAGAGTGTGCAGTGCCCAGCAGGTAGTGGGAATATGGGGCAGGGTGGGCTTGCAGCCTAGGCTTTCAGTGTGGGGTTGTGGTCCAAGCTTAATCATTCTGCCTCCCCTTCTCTCAGGTAGCATGTCCTTTGTGTGAGATGCTTTCAGGACTCCTGTACTAGGAGGCTGTTCAGGACCTTTAACCACAGATGTTGCTTTCTTTGCTGCACCACCTCTACTGAGTGACTGAGCAATGTGCTTCCCTGAAGATGGTGATTTATAAGGAGGGGACCCCAGGCATCAAGAGCAAGCCCTTTGGCCGTATTATGTAAGCCTAACTTCCAGGTGATGGAACAGTAGAACTAGTTAATTCCTGAGAGCTATTTGGGTGGGAAGAAGAGAGCAGTAGAGAGAGGAGGTAGACCATGGGTGTGGGTACTGGAGCATGCACTCTTGTACTGATTCACACAACAGTTCATGCCCATGAACCAGTCACTGCACATGAAGAGATTCAGTTTAGATGGCAAGTGATGTCATTTTCTTCATGTGAGTTGGGCCATTTCAGTCTCTGGTTAGTCTCTGTGTTGGCTTTGTCACCAGTTGTGCCATCTTGTACAAGCCACCTCTACAATTTAGTTTCCTCATTTATTCAAATGAAATCTTATATGGAAATGAAAACAAATACAGTTAATAAAGCAGAGGAATTCTGAATTGATAGATATGGAGGTAAGGAGAGACCTTAACCCTGCTTCTGTGTCTTTATGAGCAGAATTTGAGAACTCTGTATTGTCCAGAATCTCTTTGACAGGACTCTGTGGTTGTATGAGGACCACAGTTGTAGGGGTGAGTGGATGAACAATTGGAATTGGGTTTCATAGAGCTACCAATTATTATTTTTTGGTGGTATTGAGGACTGAACCCAGGTCCTCATGCATGCTAGGCAAGTGCTCTGCCCTGAGCTGTATCTTTAGCTTGAGTCATGAATTTTTGTCAGCAGGAAAGTAGAATCTAGCAACCTGAGCTGAGAACTATCTCCTAACTTGCCAATAGAGAGGTATAACCTGGGGAATCCATCTTTTATCCATCTGTCCCTTCATTTTCACAAACTCAATGGTGGCCTTCATTTATGCCCTGAAAGTAGTGAAGTTGGTATTCTTAGTGGCAGTGTAAGATGAATTGGTGGTCTATCCCTGAGAACATCACTGCTGGGAACTTCTGCTCAGACCATATCTTACTATGTAGGAATCATGGATCTGACAATGTAGAACCATTTCCCCAATACCCTTACCATCACTCAACCCCTGACCCAAATCTTCCAGGTCTCAATACTTAACTACAGTAACCTTTGACCTTCTCTGCCCCATTTACCAGCCCTCTGGTATCCTGATTCCTCAGCCATTGTGTTTTCTCTGCTCTGTGACACTGGTTCTGGCCATTTTCTCCAGCAACTCCTGGCTTCCTGTGTCCCTTTTGAGTGGCATTGTGAAGAACCATGAACCCTTTATCCTGTATCAGATGCTGAACAACATCAGGAACCTGCTCAATTACTTGGATGATCGTCAGAAGATCATAGCTAGGAACTTCTATGTGCAGGTGAAAGCTGGGGGGGATGCCAACAACTCCAGCCAATCATTTCCCATAGTGATGGGATTATGCACCATAATTTGCCCCATAAAGGAGAAAAGAATAGAATTGAGCCATTGAAAATGGGGTTCCCTTCCCTGGTACTTTAGGGGCCTGGTTAAAGGGAGCATGGGAAGCCTAGGGAGGAAGTTAACAGATATAGAATGATTCAACAATCCCAGCATCTGGCTCAAAATTGTAACCTCACCTGCATCATCCCCTAAATCCTTAACCTTAGTCTCCAGTCCATGTACAGATCAGCCACGGCTCTAAATTGGACACAGTCCTCACCTGAGTACAGGGCCAGAGGACATGCTTGGGAGTACCTGTACCCATGAGCTTTTCTCCATCTATAGCTATAATCTCCTTGTCTGAAAAGCTCCGCTGGCACTTATCAGTGGCACAGACACTGGGGCAAGACTTTGTGGGTGATCTGATCATGTGGATCAAGTAGCACAACCTCATCATGAAGGAAATTGGTCTGGAAGGAATCAGTAATGTGGTACTACACCCAGGACATATGAGCCAGGAGGACCCAGTGAATCCAGTGGTAGTCCTGGAAGCCTTTGATCCACCTCCCTTGGGTCAGCTGCTTAGGCCTTTGTGAATCCACCAGCCCCTCACCCCAGGGCATCACAATATGTTGTTTTAGGACCTCCATCCACTTGTCCTCAATCTGGCCCCCACCCCCAAAACTTCTCTTTTCATTCCTTCCAAATAACTTATAGATTTCCCAAGGTTGGTGTCTTTTAGGCACCATTTATTTTCTAAAAACCCTGTCTACAAATTATTGTGTGATCCCCAAGGTGATGAGTGACCTCTACCATCTTTCAAATAGTCAGACACTCTTAAGAGCCTGTTTCCATTCTAATGAGACTTCCATTCTTATGATTGGCAGTGCAGGCAGTGAGGGGTCTGCAGAGTATCAACTACCATGGGCAGCGGGATGACATCAAGGTGGTCTTTTGCAATGTCTCTAAGCAACTGCGTCCACTCATCAATGATATATGGGTCTAAGTTCCTGGATCAGTTGGGAACAATGTGGGCTGGGACTGAATATGAACCTTGGAAGCAGAACTAAGGATATGGGGTCTGAGCTCAGGGCTGATGGTGGAACACTGAGCTAATGGAGGGGCAGAGAAAAGGAAATTCGGCATAGGATGCACTCCAAATGCATTCCCTTCCACATACAACTTTCCACTTGCTCTCTCACCAGAAGTTCCCCAAAGGAGCCACTGAACCAAATGTAGCATACTGAGAGTTAGTTGATTCTAGGTCCCAGGGTCTCCTGCAGACTCCACTCATGACTTGAATGGTGGAGACAGGATGAGACCCTGCTCTCCTCCCAGGTAATACAGGGTCTTTAGAATGCTTGGGTTCTTGTAGCAAAAGAAATTCGAGACTCAGAAATTTCATCTTATCAGACAAAAAGCAATCCTCCCCACCTATCATCTTCCTCACAGATCATAGAACTGTAGAGCTGGGAGGGACTTTACATTGCTGAGACAGACACATGCTGATAGGTACTCCTGTTCTGGCATTTCTAACTTTTTCAATTTATGAACTTTGGATTTGAATTATGCATTTGTTTTATCTCCTTTATGACCCTGGACATCCCGTAATGACAAGGTCAGTATCCGATTCATTCATCTTTCAGTTACTTTTTAAAATTCAGAATGTACACTTGACTTAACAGAGCCTTAAGATATCTTTTTCCTCCATCCAAATAGTGCAAGAATCTTTAATGCTGTAATTCTGACCACACCCTCCCATAGTATATATTGCTATTGTCAAATATTTAAGTTCCATCTCAGTTTTGTACGTTTGGTCAGCATCATCATGATTGTTATTATTCCGTAAGTCAATACTTACTTGGATTTCCCCATATGTTTACAAATTTCTTTGCTCACTCTACCTTCCTACTGCTTTCTTCTCTCTTCTGGGTTCATTTTTTTTTCTCTTTGCTTTGTGGTTCCTTTTGTGAAGAATGTCAGTAATGCACATTTTCTGTCTTCATCTGAAAATGCCTTAATTTTGTCTATTTGTGTTCAGTTTTTAGCAGTTTCTAATGTGTCTGGTTATAATTTCTTTAACTTTTTGGGGTTTACTGAGCTTCTTGGATTTCCAAGTTTGTATCTTTCACCAAACTTGCAACATTTTTATATATATATATATATTTTTAAATATTTATTTTTTAGTTGTGGGTGGACAGAACATCTCTATTTTTTTTATTTTTATGTGGTGCTGAGGATCGAACCCAGCGCCCCCCACGTGCCAGGCGAGCACGCCACCACTGCACCACAACCCCAGCCCCTATATATATTTTTAATTGTAGATGGACACAATATTTTTATTTTACTTATTTATTTTTATGTGGTGCTGAGGATCAAACCCAGTGCCTCACGTATGAGAGGCAAGCGCTGTACCACTGAGCCACAACCCCAGCCCCAAACTTGCAGCGTTTTAAATTATTATTTCTTTCTTTTTTTTTTTGGTTGTAGATGGCCACAATATCTTTATTTATTTATTTTTATGTGGTGCTGAGGATCGAACCCAGTGCCTCATGCATGCAAGGCAAGCATTCTACCACTGAGCCACAGCCCCAGCCCAAATTATTATTTCTTAAAATAAAAATTTAAGCCCTACAATCTTCTCTGATTCTTCTAGGATTCCAATGACACAAATGTGAGATCATTTTTTATTGTCTCATAGTCCATAAGATTCTTTTTGCTTTCAGTCATTTCTCTCTCAGTTTAGAGTGAATGATTTTTGTTGACTTGTCTTCAAGTTCATGGATTCCTTCCTCTGACATCACCATTTTGAGAACAAGCCCATAAAAGTTTGTATTTCTCAGTCCAAAATTTTTCATAGTTGTTCTTTATAGCTTCTGTTTCTTTGTCAAGACTTTCTCTTTCTGTATTCATTGCAAGAGTTGATCATTGTTGCTCTCTGGAACATTTTATATAATAACCACATTGAAGTGTTAGTTTGATATAGGGTATTGCTGCATTATCCAGGCTTACCTTGAACTCCTGGGTTCAAGTGATCCTTCTGCCTCATCTTCCTATGTAGGTGGGACTACAGGTGTGTGGTGCTGGGTCTGACTCATTTTAAAGTTTTTATCATATAAGTCTATCCTCTCTTTCCTCTTGATTTTGGCATATCCATTGTCTCTTTCCGTGTGAATTGAGATTTTCCTGGTTTCTTCCAGGCTGAGTAAATTTCATTTTGTCATAGACATTACGGATATTATGAGACTTGGAAGCTCATAATTTGAGAGAATGCTTGTTCTTTTGTATTAGCAGATAATGGGCCTGTTTCACTTCAGGCTGCAATTCTGACCAGCCATCTGTGACTTGTGATTCAGTTCAAGTTCTGAGTATAAAGGCTCTGAGTTTGTGTCCACAGTGGCCAGAGTGGGACCTGGATGATTGTCTCTCCTGGGATTCAGTTCTCGAGGTCTATGGTGTGGTCTTTAGGAAACTTGTAATTAGCTCAGGAGTTCATAAGCAACTTTATGGGATCACTTTCCTGAACTGCTTCCCTTGTACAATGCCCTCAGCACTTCACAGTTTAGCCCTCTGGCCAGAAAGCTTTGGTTGTCCCACAGTGCTGGGCACTGCTGTGAAGATACCACATCTGGTGCTAAGTGGCAGGGAGGCAGAGAACTACAGCAGTAGGGATTTCCCCTCCCCCTAAAGACATGTTCCTTGCAATGTAGAGTCCTTCAGAATTTTGGCTCTTATAGGTTCCCATAGGTGACCTCCTTAGAGGCTGCTGCAGGAAAGCCTGGAGAGAGGGAAAACGTGGGGTTTCTCTATTTTCTTTGAACATTTTTGTTCCCTTGCTGTCTCCTTCACTGTTTCATTCACTGCAGGGCTTCTCTTGGAGCTGTCTGTGGCCCACTGTCATTGACTACCTTGCCTGCAGGTGGGGCTCCCAGTGGACATCAAAGCCCACAACCCACTTCCATTTTGGCCCCTCGGGATTTTTCCTACTTTCTTCAAGTCTCACCTATCCATTTAAAAATATTTTTCATATATTTTATCTAGTATTTAAAGATAGTTATAATGGAAAAGTGGTTATCTGCTATATTGTTAGATTTGGATGTCAGGATTTATATAGTAATCAACAAACATTTAAGTGGTTATTATCAGCACAGTGGCAACCTGGTAACATGGGAAGGGCTCCTGAGATCTGCATGCCAGTTATTGCTTGACCATTTGCCAAGTCATTTGAACTGAGACAAGTCAGTGAGGTAACACTGTCTAGTTTTATTATCCATAAAATTTTCTTCTATTCTTTTGTTAAGCACACTCTCTTCTCCTTTCTGTTCTAACGTTTGCAATGTCTTTGGACTTACTCTCCATGTTTCTTAATTTTTCTTTTTTATTACTTTTGTCTACTTTGGAAGAATTCCTGGACTTAGTGTTCTCTCAAAAATTTACCTTTTTAGCTGTGGTTATTCTGCTTTTAACCCATTGATTGAATTTTTACTTATTATTTTTTTCAGGAGACAGGTGCTCTAGTTGATGATGTGATATCTCATTAGTAATTCATTTACCTTTCATTTGTCTATAAAATGTCAAAATTTGAATATCTAAGAACTTCAAAAATGAACTCTTTTTTTGAAAGACCTGAGATTTAAATTATACTCTCTAAAGTTTTGTTCATGTTATTAACTGTCCTTGGATTACAGATTTTTTTTATTGTTTCTCAAATGTGGTCCCTTTCTTTTGTGGTCTTGGTTTTCCCAAATGTGTGCTAAACCTTGGTAGTGATTTCTTGCATCTTTATGTGAGAAATTTTATTGAGTGGTGCCTAAGAGTCCATTAGGATTATAGTAATTGCTGAGGCATATCTGGGGCATATGGATAGATGGGTATGCCAGTTAATAGCCAGTGTTTTAAATGAGGTCTTTCCATTCTCCTTGGATGTTATCAGATATCCAGGGAACTAGCTTATCCTGGTCTAGGAACTCCTTGCTCTTTTTGGGTATTACATATTCCTGTAGCTTGCTACGTAGTAAAAGGAGATATTGGGGAAATGGACAGGAGGCAGAAACTCAGCCTTGTGATTGAACTACAACACCCTCAAAACCTATTCTGTTGGCTTCCCAGAGTCACATGTATTCCCTATATTCACATCCTCCAAGCTCAGAGCATTCCCAGACCTATGGTTTGTACTTTTTTTTTCATTCTTCGTCGTCGTCCTCATCGTCGTCGTCTTCTTCTTCTTCTTTTTTTTGTGGTTCTGGGGACAAACCTAGGGCTTCACTCATGCTAAGCAAGTGCTCTGCCACTGAGCTACATCCCTAACCCTGTGGTTTCAACTTTAATTTGCTGTTTGTGTTTCAGGGGAAACCCCGTCTAATATTACACATCCATATGAACTTAAAAATAGATCGCTACTTTTTTTTTTTGTAGGAATTTGAGGCAAAAAGAGATGACTAAAGTCATCCTGTTACCCATCTTGAACCACTTTGCATGCGACATTTTTTATCTTTGGTTTTTGCTTTATTTGTGCAGAGCTGGAAATTGATCCCAGGGCTTCAGATATGCCAGGCACGTGCTGAACCAGGGACTCACACCCTCAACTCCTCTTTTCTTCTTCAATTAAAATTCTAACAGATTTCTGTTTTGCCATTATACTATAACGTGTATATCCAACCTGTTAAAATGTCTGCTTTTGTGTCCAGGACTCTACTGTTCTACCATTTCTCTACTATTTGACATTGTGCCTAGCTCATGTTAGGTACTCAATAAAGATTGTTTCAATTTATGCGCAATATTATTTTAAAAGTGTACAAAACTCTGCTTTTTGTGATCATTGTTAATATACACAAGATAATGTAGGCTTAAACAATTATATTCATAGCATAAGTAAGATAACTATGTATGTTTACAAATTTGGCCTTCCTGAACTATACTTTTAGAAGGGGACAAAGAAGCTGTAGATATGGTCCATGGCAGAACTGAGAGGTTAACCTTGGTTTCCCTAGCATTCTACCTCAACCTTGCTTGTTAGCTGCAGGGGTCTAAAGAGAATTACTCACTTGACTCATGTTACCTTGACATTATGTAACACAATGCAGTGGTGGGTGCTGTGGACATGGAGAATGAGATGTGGGAGGAAGAAAGCCAGGCCAGACAGGGCCAGGAAACCACTGCCACCTCATCTCCCTTTTGTGCTTCATGGCAGGAGAGGGACCAAGAGACCAAGTGAGGATCTTAGCCACCTCTGCCCTGAGCTACACACTACACTGAATTTTCAAATTCAAGCCAAGATCCTTCATTTGCAAAGAAAGCTATATTTTTCTAGTCCCATTGCTGCTCAGCATTGAGGACAACAGTATCCGTATGCTTAAGGTACTTGTCACCTCTGTCCTGCCAACCCCAGGCCTGACTCATCCCTTATTTCTGCTATGTCATGGTCCCTTCACCCTTCCCTTTGTCTCTTTTGTCATGAGCCTGGCTTTGGCTGTCCATTCTACCCCTACCTCTTGGGCCTCACCCTCTGGGCTGGCTCTGGGCACTTGGAGCTCTCTTCATTGTCTTCCATTCAGCCCCTGAACTAGGGAATCATTGCAGTGGTGTTTTGGGGATTCCCTGATCTCCCTCTCTCCATCCTATAGCCTGTGGTGGGGCCCCTGAATGAGTGGGCTAACGTGACTGGCTGGTCATCTCAGACATTTGGGCATACCACACTCAGGGATCACATCCAGGTAGTAGAAGAAACTTTAAAACTCAGTGAGAGTCCTTGAAGAAGCTCAGTCAGCCATGGGTTGGATGGTCAAAGAAGTGAGGGATGACTGAAGGTGGTTTCGTTCTGTTCCTTGGTTCTCATTCTTTATCACTGGTCAACTTTCACTGTAGTTGATCCTGCCAGTATTACAATCTCTGCTTGCTAGCTTACTGGTTGGTGATAGTTGAGAGGTCTTCTGATTTGACTGGGAAGAAGAGATGTAGGCAGGGGTTGTCAAGACTTTAGCACAGTATTCATGATATTAAGGGTCTGTTGCTCCTATAAAATCAAGCACAGGCCTGATATCAGGAATCCATATTGAAAAATAAGCCAGGGCTTAGCAGGTTGATTAGGAACTAAATTGAATAATTCTAATGTGAATCCTTTACCTTGGCAGAGCACATTACAAAGCACTTTGACATCTATTACCCCACTGAAGCCTTATAATTAGGGAGATTGGCAGGTTCTATTTCTTTTTCTCCTCCTCCTCCTCCTCATTCTTCTTGTTGAGCTGAATTTTGTGTAGTGTGAGAAATAAGAGATCTAATTTCATTTTTCTACATATGAACATCCAGGTTTTTGGACAGCATTTGTTAAAAAGTCTGTCTTTCATGTGTGTTTTTGTCATGTTTCTTGAAGATTAGATGACTATCTGTGCAGGTTTGTGTCTTCCAGTCTATTCCATTGGTCTATGTGTCCATTTTTTTTTGGTACCAGGAATTGAACTCAGGGGTACTCGACCACTGAGTCACAACCCCAGCCCTATTTTGTATTTTTAAAAAAAATTTTTTTTTAATTTTTTAGTTGTAGGTGGACAGAATATCTTTATTTTTATGTGGTGCTGAGGATCGAACCCAGTGCCTCACGCATGTGAGGCAAGCGCTGTCCCGCTGAGCTACAGCCCCAGCCCCCCTATTTTGTGTTTTATGTAGAGACAGGGTGTCACTGAATTGCTTAGCGCCTCACCGTTGCTGAGGCTGGCTTTGAACTTAAGATTCTCCAGTCTCAGCCTCCCAAAGTGCTGAGATTACAAGCGTGAGCTGTCGTGCCTGGCTCTGTGTCCATTTTTATGCACATATCATGCTGTTGTTGTGATGATAGCTCTGTAGAATAACTTTAAATTGGATATTGTGATGACTCCAGCATTGCTCTTATTGTGTAGAATTATTTTGGGTATTCCGGGTCTTTTATTCTTTCATATCAACTTTTTCTGGAACCTGGGACTCAACAAAGGGGCATTTTACCACTGCATCCCCAGCCCTTTTTGTTTTTTGAGACAATATCTCGCCAAGTTGCTGAGACTGGCCAGGAACTTGCAATCCTCCTGCCTCAGCCTCCTTAGTTGCTAGGATTACAGGTATTCTGATGGGGAGTACATTCAATCTGTAGATTGCTTTTGATAATGGGGCCATTTTAACAGTAGTAATTCCACCCATCCATGAACATAGATACTCTTTCTGCCTTGTAGTGTCTTCTTCAATTTCTTTAGTGTTCTATAATTTTTATTATGAAATCTTTCACCTTCTTGATTAGATTTATTCCTAGGAATTTTTTTGAGGCTATTGTGAATGCAATTGTTTTCTTGATTTCTTTTCAGTGGAATCATTCATTATTATCCCACCATAATTACTTCATTAAGATAAATTTCAGATAGAATTTCCAGACTAAAAGGGTATACAGAATATTAAGGATTTTGATGTTCATTGCATACTGGTCTCAAAAATGTTGAGTCATTTTCTAATCCCACTAGTACTTATGTAAGTATCCATATCTATAGGCATTTGCCAATCCTGGGTAATATTTTAAAAATCATCACCAATTTAATAGGTGAAAACCAGTACTTTTTTGTTTTTTGACTAGTATTTTTTTTTATGATAGCCAGGTTAAAAAAATTTTTTTCTGTATTGAGGGGCTGAGGTTGTGGCTCAGTGGTAGAGTACTTGCCTAGCACATGTGAGGCACTGGGTTCAATCCTCAGCACCACATTAAAAAAAATAAAGGTATTGTGTCCATTTATAACTAAAAAAAAATATTAAAAATTTTTTCCTATATTGATTGGCAGTGTGTACTTTATCATTAAAATTAACTGTGGCATGTCCCTTTTCCATCTTTCTGTTGGTATGGTACCTCATTAACGATACCCTGGTCTTATGTTCTGCTTGCCACCTGTGGACAATAATTTTGGGGTCACAGCCACTCTGAGAGGGTGGTTGTTTTACTAAGACACAGACATTGTGTTGTTTTACTAAGACACAATAATGCAAAGGACATTTGTAAACCAATGTTACTGAGGACTATTTCTAAGAGAAGCTCTTGGTAATATTGGTTTACAAATGTCCTTTGCACTATGGAGCCTACAGAAGGGATGGCCCAAAGGTCCAGGTATTGTGCAAGGGCTTTATATCTGTCCTGTCTTCAAGATTAATAGCTAAAATCATAAACATGAATCACATATATGAGAATGATGTACAGCTGATATGGGAGGGTGAGTTGGGGCCTTGTTCTGAGTTCCACTAGGGGTAGGCAAGATCCACTAGAGGATGGGAAAATTTCTTAAGGACATGTTTCTTTTTTTTGGTACTGGGGATTGAACTCAGGGATACTCGACCACTGAGCCACATCCCCAGCCCTATTTTGTGTTTTATGTAGAGGCAGGGTCTCACTGAGTTGCTTAGCGTCTTGCTGTTGCTGAGGCTGGCTTTGAACTCATGATTCTTCTGTCTCAGCCTCCCTAAGTGCTGGGATTACAGGCATGTGCCACCACCCTGGGCTGACATGTTTCATTTTTTTTAAAGTTTATTTTTACCGTGTAAATGTAGCATAGAAAAATATAGAATGGAAAAAAGTAGGAAGAAACAAATTATTTGGTGCCCTTCTAATAAGAGTATACCCACTGCCCAGTCTTCCTCTCTCTTCTTTTCTGCCTGTGCTGTATAGCCCTGAATTATTTTTCTATATATATTATACATATTACATATATATGGAATGTATATATACACACATGCACACACACATACTGTGTAAGTCAGCTTTCTATTACTGTAACAAATATGTGAGATAAATATACTTAATAAGAGGAATGTTTTACTCAGCTTATGATTTTGAAGTTTTCAGTCCAGGGGTGATTATCTCTGTTGCTCTGGGCCTAGGGCAAAGTACTACTTCATGGTCAGAAGCACATATTTAGGCAAACTGTTAACCTCAGAGCTACTAGGAAACAGGAAGAGGAAGAGACTATGATTTCATAATCCCCTTTGAGGGAATGCTTCTAATGACCTAAGACTTCCTACTAGGTCCTACCTCCTAAAGGCTCCACAACCGCCCAGTGGCATGGAACTAGGGGTCAAAACTTTATTTTAACAAATGATCTATAGGGGACATTGCAGGTACAAACTATAGCACACATATACACATACATGCATGCCCCCCCACATGCGTGCACACACGGGTAGTTTTTACTTTTTTCCATTTAATATTTTCATACATATAGATTTATTGCATTCCTTTAACTCCTGAGTACATTTCCATGGTATTGATGTATTATAGTTTTTTTAGTTTTAGATGGACATAATACCTTTATTTTATTTATTTTTATGTGGTGCTGAGGATTGAAGCGCTCTACCACTGAGCCACAACTCCAGCCCCTTGATGTATTAGAGTTTCTTACTCATTCCCCATAATGAATTTTTAAGTTGTTTCTAATATTTTTACTGTTCAAACAATACTACCATAAATATTCTTATATATGTCTCCTTATACACACTTTGTAAATGTTTCTCCAGACTAGATTATGAAAGGCAGACCCAGATTTAAAGATGTGTCAGTCATCTTTAAATCACTGTGAAGATGATTCACTGGAAAAAACATCAGAGGTAATCAACTTCCTGGGAGGAAAGTTTATTTTGGGTGAAGGTTTCAGAGGTTTCATTCCTTGGTTGCGTGGTGCTGTTGCTTTGGGCCTGTTGTGGTATAGAATATCATGGTAGGAATAAGTAGCAGAGGAGCCACGTTCACCTCACCGTGGCTAGGAAGCAAAGAGAGTAAGAGGAAGAGAGGGATGGGGTTCCTGTCTCCTTCAAGGGCATGCCCACAATGACTACCTAATTTCTACTAGAACCTACCTCCAAAAGGTTCTACCTCTTTGTGGTAGCACCATAGGCTGTGGACCAAGCCTTCAACACACAGGCATTTGGGAGACATTGAGAAACCAAATGAGCTGGGCATGGTGGCGCAGGCCTGTAATCTCAGTGGCTTGGTAGGCTGAAGCAGGAGGATCACAAGTTCTAAGCCAGCCTCAGCAAAAGTGAGGTGCTAAGGAACTCAGTGAGACTCTGTCTCTAAATAAAATACAAAATAGGTCTGGAGATGTGGCTCAGTGGTCAAGTGCCCCTGAATTCAACCCCTAGTACACAAAAGAAACAAACAATCCACCCCACCCCCTAAAAAACAAATGAGATCTTATAGACTTTTCTTTGTGGTACTGGGGATTGAAACCTGGGGTGCTCTACCAATGAGGTATGTTTCTAGCCCTTTTTAAAAAAAAAATTTTTTTTAGTTGTCAATGGACCTTTATTTTATTTACTTATATGTGGTGCTGAGAATCGAACTCAGTGCCTCACACATGCTAGGCAAATGTTCTACCACTGAGCCACAACCCCAACCACCCCCCTAACGTTACCTTTTTAAAATTTTATTTTGAGACTGGATTTCAGTAAGTTGCTTAGGCTGGCCTTGAATCTACAATCCTACTGCCTCAGACTCTGAAGTGGCTGGAATTATAATAACTGCAACACCATATCCAACTCTTATAGGCTTTTGTTAGTCAATATTTTATTTTTTCTCTCTTTGTAAACCCAGAATTTAGATATTATAGTTATTTTTATTTTATACAATCTATTTAAAATTACATGTAATCCTCAAGATTATTTTTTTTGCTTCTCTGACCATCCTTTGGAGACTATTTTTCTTTATCCTGGAGTACATCACCTAGAAGTCTCTTTGGTGCTGATATGGAGACAATATATTTTCTTGGTATTTATTTGTAAGAATTCTCTCTTACTATTATTCTTGAAAAATAGTTTCTAAGCCACCAGTTATTTTCTCTCAACACTTAAAGATATCACACTAGTGTTTTCTGACTTGCTTTTAAAAAAATTGGTTTTTGGTTTTACATTACAGTAGAATCCACTTTGATAAAATTATACAAGCATGGAATATATCTTATTCTAATATCCATTCTTATGGGTGGGCATGATGGTGGGATTCAATTAGGTATTTCCATATGTGTACATGGGATAATTATGTTAGATTTATTCTACTGTCTTTCCTATCCCTATACTCCCTCCCTTCCTTTCGTTCCCCTTGTCTAATCTACTGAACTTCTCTTCTTCCCCTCCCCACTTTATTGTGGTTTAGCTTCCACATATCAGCAAAAACATTCAGTTTTTTGGGATTGGTTATTTCACTTAGCATGATAGACTTCAGATCCATCCATTTACTGGCAAATATTCCATTGTTTATATATACCATTTATTCATTCAGCTGTTGATGGGCATCTAGGTTCCATAGCTTAGCTATCGTGAATTGTGCTGCTATAAACATTGATGTGGTTTTGTCAATTGTCAAGAATACAAGTAACAACAAATGTTGGCGAGGATGTGGGGAAAAGGGAACACTCATACGTTGTTGGTGGAACTGCAAATTGATGCAGCCCTTCTGGAAAGCAGTATGGAGATTCCTCAAAAAACTAGGAATGGAACCACCATTTGACCCAGTTATCTCATTCCTCAGCATATATCCAGAGGGTTTAAAATCAGCATCCTATGGGGCTGGGGTTGTGGCTCAGTGGTAGAGCACTTGTCTAGCATGTGTGGGGCACTGGGTTTTATCCTCAGCACCACATAAAAATAAATAAGTAAAAAATAAAGGTATTGTGTCCATGTACAACTAAAAATATTTTAAAAAAGAACTGATAAGTACTTAAAAAATAAGATCAGTGTACTACACTGACTGACTTTCTTATGATTAATTTTTGCTTTTTTTGTAACTGTGCTATACTTTGCCTCTGGTTATTTTGAGGTATTTCTTTTTCTTTTGAGTTTTTTACAGAAGTACAGAGAATAGTGTCATCAACTTCCATGTATCCATTTCCCATACACAACAAATATCAACTCACGACCAATCCTTTTTTTCCCATTTCTCCACCTATACCCATTCCTTGCCAGGAATATTTTAAATCAAATTCCATACCTCATATTATTTTATCTAAAATACATATTTATAAATGATTCTCTTTTAAAATTAACACATGAAAAACTGGTAATGTACCATTATGCAATAGAATATAAACCATCAATGAATTTTATATAAAATACATATTTCTAAATGATTCTCTTTTAAAATTAACACATGAAAAACTAGTAATGTACCATTATGGAATAGAATGTAAACTATCAATGAATTTTCAAAATAGAAGAAGTTTCAAGAATTTGAAAATAAAGGATTTGAGGCATCTTACCCAGACCCCTGAGGCTACAAATTTATTCTTTTCTGTCTTTGAAGTTAGGAGCACTTCAAGGAAGCATTTACTAGTCCTAATTTACCACTCTCCTAACTTCAGAGACTGAATCATTTCTCCAAGGTCACAGATGTGAATCACTGGGGGAACCTGTGCTCCCACATGGTTTGGTTGGTCCCAAGGTCCCCAGAAGAGGAAGGGAATGGGAATTGGGAGTTTGGAGAAAGAAGCTCTTGATATTTCTAGTGTCCATCAGAAGAAAAATTTTGATCTCATCTTTCAAAACCCTTTGTTAGTTCTAACAGCCAATGGCTGTATCCATGTTTTTTCTTTTAATCTCCAACACTTTTGTTTTTCTACATAACGGGTGTACATGTATATGATGAAAGATTCTATGATCCAATGTAAAATTTAAATAAATAGAAAAATATAGCAATATGTATGTAAAACTAAGGACAGTATCTGTATTAATTTTTTTTGGTACCAGAGATTGAACTCAGGGGCATTTGTCCACTGAGCCACATCCCCAGCCCTATTTTGTGTTTTATGTAGAGACAGGGTCTTACTGAGTTGCTTAGCACCTCATCATTGCTGAGGCTGGCTTTGAACTCACGATTCTCTTGTCTCAGCCTCCCAAAGTGCTGGGATTACAGGCGTGCACCACCGTGCCTAGCTATGTATTAATTTTTTTTAGTTTTATCTATTAACTATTATTTTCATTATATAGATTGAGCTACAGTATAATGGTTCAATATATGTATATAATGTGTAATAATCAAACCAAGATAGTAAACCTTTCCATTTCCTTAAATATTTCTAAAAAGATTTTGAGTCAGGTGCAGTGTTTCACTCCTGTAATCCCTGTGGCTGGGGAGGCTGAGGCAGGAGGATCACAAATTCAAATCCAGCCTCAGCAACTTAGTGTGGCACTAAGCAACTTAGCAAGACCCTGTCTCAAAATATAAAATAAAAAGGACTGGAGATGTGGCTCAGTGGTTGATTGCCCCTGGGTTCAATCCCTGGTGCCAAAAAATGTTTTTGATTAACATGTAATAATTATACTTATTTATACTTTATAGTGTGAACTTTTATCACATGCATACAATATGTACTGATCTAATCAAGGTAAATAGCATTTCCATTTTCTTTTGTCCTCTTTATTGTTGCATAGACAACTTTTTAATTTTATGCTACCCCATTTATTAATTATTGGTATTATTTACTGAGTTTTAGGAGTACTATTCAGGATGTTGCTGCTTGTGCCTATATAATGTAGTGTGGGCCCTATTTTCTTCTATGGCAGTTGTAAAGTTTCTGGTCTAATTCCAGGGTTTTGATCCATTTTGAGTTGACTTGTGCAGGGTGATGGATAGGGATTCATTCTTCTACTTATAGATAGCCAGTTTTCTCAGCATTATTTATTAAAAAGGCTCTTTTCTCTAATATTTTTGGCATTTTTGTCAAAGATCAGGCAACTATATCATTACAGGTTTGTCTCTGTTAGACCATTGGTTTATGTGTCTGTTTTTATATCAGTACCATGCAGTTTTTCTTACTATAGCTTGTAGTATAATATGAAGTCAGGTATTGTGATGCTTCCAGCATTGCTTTTTTTTGGACTGTTCTAGATCTTTTATTCTTCCAAAATGAATTTTAGGACTGTTTTTTTTTTCTGTGAAGAACATCATTGGTATTTTGATGAGGACTGCACTGAATCTGTAGTTTGCTTTTGGTAGTGTTATGGTTTGGATGTTGAGGTGTACCACAAAACCTCCTGTGTGAGACAATGCAAGAAGATTCAGAGAAGAAATGATGGGGTTATGAGAGCCTTAACCCAATCAGTGAATTAATCACCTGATGGGATTAAGTGAGTGGTAACTGAAGGTGGAGTGTGTGTATGTGTGGCTGTGTGGCTGGAGGAGGTGGGGCATGGGGGGCATGGCTTTGGGGTATATATTTGTATCTGTTAAGTGGAGATCTCTGTGCTTCCTAATTGTCATGTGAGCTGCTTTCCCCTGCCATACTCTTCCTCTTTGATATTCAGCCTCACCTTGAGCCTGAGAAATGGAGTCTATTGTCTATAGACTGAGACTTTTGAAACTGATCCCCCAAATAAGCTTTTCCTCCTCTATAGTTGTTCTGGTCAGATCCTTTAGTCTCAGCAGCAAAAAAGCTGACTAAAACAGAGTATGGCCATTTTAACTATTAATTCTGCCTGTTCATGAACACAGGAAGTTTTTCCATCTTGTAATGGCTTGTTCCATTTTTTTCTTCAGTGTTCTATATTTTCATTGTATAGGCCTTTCACACCTCCTTCAATTTATTCCTAGGCATTTTATGTTTTCTTGAAGCTATTGTGAATGGGATTGTTTTCCTGATTTCCTTTTCAGCAAGTTCATTATTGGTATATAGGAAAGCTATTGATTTTTATATATCAATTTTATATCCTAAGTATTTCCATCTTCTTATCATAGCATTGTGTTTGGAGCCTTTGAGTTTCTCTCTTTTGGTACTTCATAAAATTATAATAGTGATGAGTTATAGTCCCTCACTGTGCTGTGGTGCACTAGGACTTATTACTCCTACCTGTGTTTGCGTGTCCATTATAACCTCCCTCTATCATTCCACTTCCTCTGCCCTTCCCAGCCTCTAGTAGTCACTGTATAGAATGTCCTTCTGCTCAAGGAAAAATGAATTTGTTGGTTGCATCTCAAGAGAGCAGCCATGATACATCAAGGACACTAATAACAGGGAGCAATATCTGTCTGCTTTGCTCTCACCCTGGCTGACCAGTTCTGACCTCCAGCATGTATGTACCTCTGATGTGTTTTCCTTGCTTTTATAGCTGAGATGTTTGCTGTATAATAGACCCCCATTCCCAGCCTACCAGCCATCTCAGGGAAATTATATCAAGGATAGAATTGTAGACCCCTCAGTGTACCAGAACCTTGCTTCTCTTATTGCACACAGACTCCAGCAACAACTGCCCACATCTAGGCAGGAGGATACTTTTCCAAAAGAAGGTAATTCTAGCTACACTTACATCCATACCTAGTACCCAACACTTCTTGTTGCAAAAAAAAAGAAAAGAAAAAAGAAAAAGAAAAAAAGTTTTTCCAAATGGCTTACATCTTTTCTGTTATAATGTAGGCAAGCATAGTTCTTTCTATTCCCAGTATAAATGAAATCAACATGATACTGTAGACTTTGCTGGTTTTGAAGGCCTAATACCAAAACATTTTGTTGAATCAAGATTGTTTCTGAGCTGGGCGCAGTAGCACACGCCTGTAATCCCAGCACTTAGGGAGGCTGTGACAGGAGAATCGCGAGTTCAAAGCCAGCCTCAGCAACAGTGAGACGCTAAGCAACTCTGTGAGACCCTGTCTCTACATAAAACACAAAATAGGGCTGGGGATGTGGCTCAGTGGTTGAGTACCCTGAGTTCAATCCCTGATACCAAAAAAAAAAAAGAATTCTTTGTTGTTGTTGTTTTTTTTTTAAATTTTTTTTTTTAGTTGTAGATGGACACAGTATCTTTATTTCATTTATTTTTATGTGGTGCTGAGGATCGAACCCAGTGCCTCACGCATGCAAGGCAAGTGCTCTACCACTGAGCCACAATCCCAGCCCCTTTGTTGTTCTTATCCTTTTCATGCTAGAGACATTCCTGTCTCTACCCACTCTGTTCCCATATTAAAGCCCCCTGCCATTCCCTATTTTGGCCAAGGTAACCACCCATAGCACCCCCTTTTCTCTTCTCTACAGAGCAACCAGCATCCCTTTAAAATAAGCACCTTGTCTCATGTCACCTCCTAGTTTAAAACTCTCAACAGGTTCCCAGTGTTCTTAGAGTTAAATTCTCGGTCCTGCACGATTTGGTCTCTGGCTGCCTCTCTAACTCTTAGCCATGTGGCTGGCTCATCCTTTGGGTTTCATCTCAAGCCTCAACTTCTCCTATAGGCATTTACCAATGGCCTATCTATAGGGGTCCTTTCAGTCTTTCTTTCTCTTTAGTCAGTTCAGATTCCTTCGTTGTTCTGAATTTGTGTTTGCTTGTATATGTCTTTCCCTCAGTAGAATGTTAACTTCTCGAGGGTGGGAAATCTGAGGACTCAATAAATGTTTGTTGAATGAGTGAATGATTATTGTTTATAACAGTGAAAAATTGGTGACTATTTAGCAATGGGGTTCATAAAAATATGATAGAATCATGTGATTATATTACACACGGTATGGAAAATATTTTATGGCAAGAAAAAATGTTAGTCCTATTTTTGTAAAACAAAATTCTATCTTCAGTGTTTAGAAAAAAAACTGCAAGGATAGTTACCAAAATATTAGCAGTGTTTTCTCTGAGTATGTGTGATTCCTCTTCCTATCCCACCCTGCTCAAAATTTTTTTTTTTTTTTGCTTTGGTACTGGGGATTGAATTCAGGGGCACTAAACCACTTAGTCATATCTCATTTTTTTGTATTTTATTTAGAGACAGGGTCTCACTGAGTCACTTAGGGCCTCACTAAATTGCTGAGGCTGGCTTTGAACTTGTAATCCTCCTGTCTCAGCCTCCTGAACTGCTGGGATTGCAGGCATGTGCCACCACACATGGCCACTGTCCCCCTTGATTTTGAGGCGGGGTCTTGTTATGTTGCCCAGACCTGCCAGGAACTCCATGGCTTAAACACTCCCTCTTTTCTTCAGTGTGCTGAGTAGCTGAGACTATAGGTGCTTACTACCACACCTGGTTTTCCTTTCTTATTTTCAAAAACAATTTGTGTTTGAAATATTTTATATAATGAAACAAGTGGCACTTTTACAGTGACAAGAATGATTCTAAATCATTATGTGATAATGACCTAGCATTTGGGGAGAGCCTGTGTGGGCCTGGGTAGACAGTTCTCAGGGATCCAGAGTTTGATATGACCTCCTCTGGTTTCAACTTTTGAATGTGTGAAGAATGACCCCAGGGTACGTATCTAATTGATGGTCAATACTATCCTGAAAAAAGTAGATGATGATGTGAGACCCAGGGTTTCCATACTTCCAGGCTGAGCCAAATTAGCATTAATTTCCTCAGAGGTTTTGGCATCAAAGAAAGCCCCAGAGTGAAAGAAGTACCTCTTCAAGATTGTCAAATGGGAAGCAGATAATGATGACAAGCATTAATATGTAATCTGAAATTGATTCCAAGGTTTTCTAAATTCCTTTTGCAAATGGCACAATGGAAATGGGAAAAACACCCTGCTTATAATTGGCAATTTATGTAAAACCTCAGTGCAGACAAGCACCAGTGTCTAAAAGTCCAATTAAAGAAGCTAAGTCTGTCTAAAAAGCAGCTACTTAGCAGTCACTGTGAATATTTAAAACTGATGACCAAGGCTTTTTCCAGTTGTTTGTGCACGTCAGTACTTTTGTCCAGTGGGATGTGCCATTTTGATCTTGGAAGAATATGTTATGCTTCTCTTTTTCTCCCTAGGGGATTGTTGGCTATGGGCATATGCATTTGTAAATTTATTTTCTCACCTCAAAGCTGGCTGGCCTCCTTCCCAGTTCTTGACGTTTGAGTGTAAGTCCTAGTGACAGCTCTGGAAGCATGTCCTTCAACACTTAGGAAAGGTTCCCATGATAAAAAGAAAGAACATGGTTTCAGAACAGCTTGGAACTTTTGAACTTTTTCTACACCTCCGCACATGGTGGAAGAAATTCCCATTCTTGACACAAACAGGCATGTTCAGATTGCAGGTTGCAGCATTAAAAGGAGGGTTATAGGTTATGTATTGCAGGATAACAATTATTCCTCTCCCATTACTGAAGAAAGTGTATCACACAGCCATCAAGTAATTGACATTCTTGTGATAACTTAAAACCATTCTAATTTATTTATTTTAATGTTTTTATTAGTGTTATAGTTAACATAGTAGTTGGACTCATTTTGACATAATCATGCCTGCATGGAATATATTTTGCTCCATTTCAGTCCCAGTACTTGTTCTCACCCTCTTTTTCCCTCCCTGTGTTTCCCTTCCTCTGCTTGACTGATCTTCATTCTTTTTATTGTTTTTATTAATTGGTATTTTATAGATGTAAATAAAGGTGAAATTCACTATGGTATATTCATATATGTATTTGGTCAATTTCATTCCTCAGTTCCTCCTTTTTCCCATCCCTCCTCCCGCCCCCTCAGTCCCCTTCCTCTACTCTACTGATTTCACTTCTTCTTTTTCATGAGATCCCCTCCCTCCACATTAAAAACCGCTCGGAAGCTTTGGTTTGAATCTTTGTTCCCTCTACCACATAACAGTTGTAGGGTCCCATGGTTTCCTCCACTTTTTCTCTGGAAACAGAGTGCCTTAACTGCTCTGTGACCTGTCCAGCTTCATGTTTTCCCAGCAGGCATGAACCAAGTGGGGACATTGAACATTCCCAGGCACCAGTTAAGGGTGTTTAGGTGCTTGTTCCAAACACTGGAAGAAACAAGCCTGGCCCGGAGCCAGGTTCTTTCAGCTCATATAAATTTTATCCCCAAGCCCATTTCTATGGACATCCCCCTAGGTGCAACACCCTTTTCTCTCCAGGTTCACCATGAGAATATGCTGCAGCCACCCTGTACTTAAATTTCCCTGACGAAGACTTCAGATTTTGAGTTTCCAAGCCTCCACAATCACAAGAACCAATTCATTAAAATAAATCCCCTTGCTTCTCTCTCTCTGCATATCTTGCTGGTTCATTTTTTTCTGGAAAATCCTGCACTACACATGGCCTCCTCCTCAAGATTCATCCACTTGTTGCACAAGTCAGGACTTTTCTTTTGAAGGCTGAATAACATAGTAGTTGAGTTCGTTTTGACATATCAGAATATGTACCACATTTTGTTTAGCCATTCATCCATTAATGGACTCGGGTTGCTTCTACATTTTGGTTATTATGACTAATGATGGCAAGTGGAGTCTCTCTGCTCTCTGATTTTCATGTGAGTTTCTTCCTCCTACTACCTCTTCCTCCATGATGTTTTGCCTCACCTTTAGCCCCCAGGAATGGAGCCTGCTGTCTGTAGTTTGAGACTGCTAAAACCATGAGCCCCCAAATAAACTTCTCTCTACAGTTGTTCTGGTTAGATCCTGTTAGCAAAGTGGCGAAAAAGCTTACTAAAACAATTAGTGATGTTCAGCATCTGTGTATGTGCTTCTGGACAATTTGTATTTCTTCTTTGGAGAAATGTCTGTACAAGTCTTTGCCCACTATAAAACTGGGTTGTTTTCGTATGTTGAGCAATTCTTTACATATCATAGATATAAACCTGTTCTCAGATATGTGATTTATAGATATTTTCTCCCATTGTAGAGATTGCCTTTCTGTTCTGTTGACAATGTCCTTTGATGCACAGTTGATTTAATTTTTTTTGTTCCTATATTCATCTAGTTTTACTTTAGTTGCCTGTGCTTTTGATGTCATATCCAGGAATTATCACCAAATCAAATGTCAGGCAGACTTCCTCCCATATTTTCTTCAAAGAGTTTTATAGTTTCAGCTATAATTTTTATATGTTATAAGGCAAGGATCATTTGCATGTGAACACCTCTGTCCTTTAAAAATACTATTTACTTCAGAAATCTTACTACTCCCATATCTTTGGGTGTATTTTTTTTAAGCCAAGGGTGATCAAATTAACATATCCAGCTTTCACCTTTTCCCTGCATTCTAGACCCCCATTTTCACATACCAGTGAAAACCTCACAGAGGCACTATGAGCATGGCAGCCTGAAAATTCAGCTTGCCTAATTTTATGTGTGGAAATGATGTCTCCTACACCCATCACAGAGTGACTTAAGGAGCAGAAGTAATATATCTAGTTACACATGGATATAATAATAAAACTAGTTTTCAGAGAAATATTGTTGGAGTACACCTTGAACTGCCAATGAGGAGAGACAAATGGGGTCTTGGGGACAGGAGCAAGGTCTTTAGAGAGGCATTTTCTCTTATAGACAGATACATTTCATGGGACTTCCCAGCACCTAGATAACATGCCTCCCTCAAATTCCTATGGTTTCCTTGTAATGACTATGTTCGCTAAACAGTCTTTCAGTTCATATACAAAGGAGAAATACGCTTTTTCTTACTGGAAATAGCTCCTTTATAATGAATCCACTGCATGAATGTAAATTTAGCAATCATGCATTTGTAGTGAGCCTGAGACTTTTGAGTTTACTGAGTTAATTGAGCTTCTGGATTGATATTCAGGTAAACTTGAATGAATGTATGCCAGGGCTAGGCTAGACCCCAAGAAAAGATGCCCTTCAGAGGTCTTAGTCTTGCCAGAAACATGGATGTTTCCTCCCTATCCTTGTCCCAAATAATGTTCACTTATCAAACTATAACAGAATATTTGTGTTTGCGTTTTCTGTTTTCTACTTTCTTTTAAAAAATTTTATTGGTTCTTTTAATACACAACAGTAGAATCCATTTTGATATAATTACACAAGCATGGAATACATCTTATTGTAATTAGGACCCCTTTCTTGTGGATGTACATAATGATGGGATTCACTGTGGTGTATTCACACATGTACATAGGAAAGTTAGGTCAGATTCATTCCACTGTCTTTCCTTTTCCTACCCTCCTCCCTTCTCTTCCTTCCCCTTTGTCTAATCTACTGAATTTATATTCTTCCCCTCCTCCCTAATGTTTGCCTTTGAAATGTACTATTACTCTTGAATTCATTATAATTGCCATTCTAGTTGTCAGAAGCCTAAATCTCAAAGTTTGATTCATTTACAGTCAGGACCAACTTTATTTATTACTGTTATTAGCTTTTTTCATTTATTGTTAGATTTATATTATAGCTTTGTCCAAAAGATCTAAGAAAACATAAGAAAAAGCACAGGGAGGCTAAAACAAAATCCAGTTTGTGAACTGTTAGCTATAACTAACATTATTGAGCTTTTATAATGTGGCATGCAATGTATTAAGCGCTTTATGGGATTTCTCATTTTATCACACAAGAATCCTTTCCTTTAAAGTAGGGTCTATCGTGTGTATTTTATAATAGAGAATCTCAGAGTGTTTAAAGACACCCAGCTGATTTTTTTTGGGGGGGTATCGAGGATTGAACTCAGGGGCACTCAACCACTAAGCCACATCCTCAGCCCTATTTTGTGTTCTATGTAGAGACAGGGTCTCACTGAGTTGCTTAGCGCCTCACTGTTGCTGAGGCTGGCTTTGAACTTGGGATTCTCCTGTCTCAGCTTCCCAAAGTGCTGAGATTAGGGGCTTGTGCCACCGTGTCTGGCTCACCCAGCTGATTTTACAGTGGAGTGAACATCTGATCTTGGCAGTGTCTACAGCATGTACTTAACATTAGCAAGAAATAAAGGTGAGAACACAAAGTATAAAAAATGCTTGCCAAGGGCTGGGTTGTGGATCAGTGGTAGAGCACCTGCCTAGCATGTGTGAGGTACTGGGTTTGATTCTCAGCACCACATGTAAATAAATTAATTAATAAAGGTCCATCGACAACTAACAAAATTTTTAAAAAAATGTTTGCCAATGAATAGTAAAATATTGCATACTATTTAGCTTTGAGATTACTAGTAGCAAATGCAAAGACATAATGGGTTTGAATAGCTCTGTGGATCTATAGAAAGGAGAGTTCTACACTAGTAGAATAATTTTTCTTCCTAGTTTTGAGTTTGAGAGGAGTTTGTTAAGCAGGTCTTTGAGTTAATTCAACAAATGTCATCATCTGAGACTCTTTAGTAAGAGATTCACTGGTGGTCCCCATACGGCTAACTTCTGATTTTACATTTGAGATGAAGCCTGGAGTCTAATGTTAGGAATGTGACTAACTAGAAAAGCTTCTGAGGTAGGAGTGAGGAGAGGATAGAGGGATCAATCCAGGTTTACAGCCTTGATCCTCTCGATTCCTGATGTCACTCTTATTTTGCATTGCTGGAGATGGAATCCATGGCTTCCATGCTTGGTAAGCACTCTACCACAGAGCCACATCCCTGGATCCTCCTTTGCCACTCTGCAGCTTGAAGGCCCTATCTATGGCACTGTATGGTTTAGCACACAACCCAATTTGTTTGCCTGCTTCTGGTATTTTTCCCTGCAAAGGCAACCTTCATACAGCTTCTGGCTTGATATTTCCAAGACATTGCTTTTGTCATTTAATTCCCCTGTTCAAAACACTTGACTAGCAACTTGCTTACAGTACGAAGTCTAAACTTTTTAGCTTGCTGTTTAGAACCTTGTACAACCAACCTCTGATTGACCTTCTTGTCCTAATCACCTTCTATTCCTCCAATGGTTGTTCTTAAATTGGAAGATTCATACACTAGGAGTGTGTGGTGAGATGGGGAGAATTTGAAGCAAAAGGGTAAAACCTAGTGTGTCTTATTTTTCAGTGTGAATTGACAATTCAAAATTTTTTTATGCTGAAACAAACATGGGTGGTTCATAATATTTACATTATTTTTAAAAATTTTTTTTAGTTGTAGAAGGACACAATATCTTTATTTCTTTTTATGTGGTGCTGAGGATTGAACCCAGGGCCTCATGCTTGTGAGGTAAGCGCTCTACCACTGAGCTACAATCCCAGCCCCTTTACATTATTTTTAATGTTTAAAGTTTAAAGACTTTTTCAAGGTTTTCTTGAGCCCCATCCCATGACCGTGATCTTCAAGTCAGTGGTAGTTGGAAGCAGATTAAAAAAAAACTGACCCTGACATAACCTTTTGAAAATTCCCATTTCCAAGCTTTTACGCAGCTTGGAACACTGGCTTCTCTCTTCAACAACCTTTCTTTCAGATCCTGGCAGTTCTTCCTGATATTCCTGCCCTGTCAGGAAGTCAGGACAATTTCCAAAGTCATTCCCGGGAACTCTGGCATAAAGTGTTCCCTGTTATTTTGTAGAACCATAGTTTCAGAAAAATTAAGAATCATCTAGCCCAATTCCCCACTGAAAAAAAGAGAAACTGTAGGGAGCGAAAGGGATGTGTTTTGACCTAATTTGAAGGTGTGCCCTCTGAAAACAGTGTTATGTCCTAGCTTCTTTCGTTCCTGCAGGGTGGTGCCCGGCACGAAGTAGGAACAATTCATGGAACTCTCATCTACAGAGCGCACAAATCTGTGGAAGTGGCAAGGCAGGGTTCCTCCGTTTTGGAAGCAAAATAATGAAACTCCACACATGCTATGAGCTGACAAGAGCCGGGACCAGAATGCAGGTTTCGGATTCTCGAGTGCAGCGCGTTGACCTTGAGGTGTTTGGAAAAATAAAGGCCAATTTGATCAAGTCAGCCACTGCCCAGCGCCCGGTACACTTGGCGCTAATCCGCCGGAAAAGCAGAGGGAGGTGGGCACTGAACCAGAGGTTGTGGTCTGGATTCCCAGCCACAGCCTTCAAGGCCCGTGGCGTCCAGCGTTTCTAGTGCCGCTTAACGCCTGGCAGTGAGTTCACGGCGCAAGCTCAATGGCACATCCCGCGCAAACCCGGGGCGGAGTGCTCAGGCGCAGCGGCGCGGGGTCGGACAGCGCAGGTCGCTCCTCTCCAGGCCAGCGTTGGCGGACGTTGGGAAACGTTGGTCGACTTTGACAATCGTTGGTGCAGAGGCGGGGCGATTCAAATTAGCTACCCGCCGCCCTGATTCCTCGCGGGTCTGACCTGTTCCCGCGGTGAGAGGGTGAGCGCAGCAGGGGACAGAGGGACTTGAGGAAGGGCCGCCGCAGGGAGACGCCCGCGTGGGACTGGGTTGGCAGTAGGACTAACGTCTGTATTGTTTCAGTTAGTCCCGGTCAGTTTTGGGGAGGCAGAGGTGAGGGCTGGAATAGCTTTAATATTCCGGACATCGTATTTCATTTCTCTTTCTCTTTCTTTCCTTCTTCCTCCTTTCTTTTCTGTTTTGAACTCAGGAATGCTTTAGCACTGACACAGACACGCACACGTGCGCGCGCGCGCGCACACACACACACACACACACACACATTCCCCGCTATCCCCGTGCTTTTTTTTTTTTTTTTAATTTTTTTTAGTTGTAGATGGACACAATGTCTTTATTTTATTGCTTTGTATGTGGTGCTGAGGATCAAACCCAGGGCCTCACGCATGCGAGGCAAACGCTCTACCGCTGAGCTACAATCCCAGCCTCTATCCCCGTGCTTTTAATTTTTGAGGACAGTATTGTTAAATTGCCCACACTGGCCCGTAACTGGTGATTCCTCCTGCCTCGGTCTCTGGAGTCATTGAGATTACAGGCCCGTGCCACCGAACTTGCCCACATAACACATTTTATCTGAGTTTTTAGCATGCATCTCTAACGAATCAGTGCTTTAAAAAATACATGATCACATCTGATAAATTATTAAATTCTTAATATTTGCCCATATCCAATGCACGTTCAGCTGTTTCTTAAGACATTGTCTTAGAAACGTCTTTTCATAGTTATTTTTATCTGAGTCAGGATCTCGACTAGGTGTAACTCTGCATTCGTTTATAATCACCCATTTTTTGCCCCCTTTTACAAGGCATTGTTGACAAATGAGTAGTCATGATATGGCTGTGTCACAGTTTGTTTTCCTGTAGACTTTCTCATCTTGTGAATTTGGGTGAGTGCTTGCTTGTGATGTAGTTTTGTTTTTTTCCAGTTTAACAGTTTAACTTGTCACAGTTCATTTCACATAAACTGGTAGACCAAGAGGATTGATTAATTCATGTTATTTTGTAAGAATATTTCCTAGGTGGTGCTTTGTGGTTCCTGTTACATTGCACCTACAGCCTGGGAAATTTCACTTTTAGTAGATTCATGTGTTATCAGCTTGACACTGATAACGTTCGCATTAGCCTTTTACCTAATGGTTTCACTATATTGGTGTTTAGTGTTAGATCCATAAGTTCATTCAGGTTGAAAACTGGTGATTTGATGCTTTGCTCATTCCTTTTCTATTTTCTAGCTATAATATATTGAAAACTTTTCTCACAACTATTTGGTTACTCTGTAACTTAATTTGTATAGAAAAGGTATGAAAAAAGCATGATGTTTTCATTTATGAATTTTCAAAGTAATAATCTGGTATACTAGTAATCAATAGTGGTGAAAAATGAGTAGTATTGGTATGGGTATGAATAGTATTGGTGAAAAATGAGTAGCCATGGTATGGCTGTGTCACAGTTTGTTTAGCCATTCACCTACTGAAGGGCATTTTGGTGGTTTAGCTTTTGGCTATAACAAAGGAAACTGCTATGCACGTATGTCTTGCTGGCTGCCTCCTGGCAAGTACAGTGATCTCGGGGTGGGATTGGTAAGAGTATGCTGAGATTGAGCACCTCTGGGGTACCACAAATGTGCCAGGCCATAGGAATGGACCAGAAGCAGCTGGAAACAGGAAGATAAATCCCTTTTCCTGTACTATCCCTCCAGCCCCCTGTACTAATAAAGTCTACCACTGTGTCAACTGGCAAATAAGAGATGTTCCAAAGTCAATATTATGAATATTATGAAATGCAATATTATGAAATGAAGAGTTATGAAATGAGGGCTTAAACACAGGGCCGCAGGTATGCAAAGCATGCTTTACTACTAAACTACATTTTCACTCTGAGATATAGCAATCTGAATTTGTATGAATCTAATAACATAACCTTAAATATATAAAGCATAAAATTAACAGAACAAAAAATAGAAACTGGTAAACCCAGACTGAAAATGGAGATTTTAACACCTCTCTCAGAATGGATAAAACAAAAGAAAATATAAATACATATTTGAAAGGTATAACTAGCAAAATTGATAAAACAGATTTAACTGTATCCAGTAATGACAGAATATGTATTCTTCTCCAGCACACACACAAACATAAAAAATGAATAATACATTGGGCACTAAGGCCAATCTCTACAGATTTTTAAAAAAATAATTATTTTATTTTTAAAAATACTGTTGTATTTTTATACCTTTATTTTATTTGTTTTATATTTATGTGGTGCTGAGAATTGAACTCAGTGCCTCACGCATGCTAGGCAAGCGCTCTACCAGTGAGCTACAGCCCCAGTCCCTCTACAGATTTTGAACAACTAAATTTATATAGAACATGTTGTTTACAATGTAATTAACTAGAAATCTGTGTTTTGTATACCTGAGTTCTTGTGTTTGAGCCCCAGCACCACAATAAGGAGACAGAGAAGGAGAAAAGGAAGGAGAAATTAATATACTTTTTGGTGAATTAAATCTGAAATGTTCTTTGTAATGCTCTTTGCCTGCAGATCTATTTTATTTTCTGTTAATCTGCCTGTGCCAGCTTCTTTTTTCTCCTCCTCTTTTTTTGTTTTGTTTTGTTTTTTTTTGTACTGGGGATCAAATCAAATGCCTCATGCATGCTAGGCAAGCACTCTACCACTGAGCCACACATCAACCTCTCCTATTTTTAATTTAAAAATTTTTTTAGTTGTAGATGGATGACATGCCTTTATTTATTTTTATGTGGTTCTAAGGATTGAACCCAGTGCCTCACCCATGCTAGGCAAGTGCTTTGCCACTGAGCTACAGCCCCTCCACTCTTGTATCCTTTGCTTGTAAATATTACAAGGTAGGTTTTCTTTTTTAGTGCTAGGGATTGAACCCCGGGCCTTGTCCTGCTGGACAAGTAGTCTACCACTGAGTTACATGCCCATCCCTGTTTTCTTTTCAGTGCAGTGTACAAACAGTTTTTTTCTTTTTCTTGGAATATTTACTCAATTTACATTGAATGTAGGTGGTGATATTTGGATGTACATCTACCATGTTTTAAAAAATTACTTTTTAGGGGCTGGGGTTGTGGCTCAGTGGTAGTGTGCTCGCCTAGCACGCATGAGGCACTGGGTTCGATCCTCAGCACCACATAAAAATAAAATAAAGATATTCTGTTCACCTACAACTAAAAAATAAATATTTAAAAAAAATTACTTTTTAGTTTTTGGTACTAGGGATTGAACCCAGGGGCACTTTTCCGCTGAGAGTATATATGTGTGTGTGTGTGTGTGTGTGTGTGTGTGTGTGTGTATATCCTGTCCTTTTTATACTTTTTATTTTGAGACAGGATCTCTCTGAGTTGCTGAGGGTCTTGCTGAGTAGCTGAGGTTGGCCTCAACTTGCTATCCTCCTGCTTCTAGTGCTACCACTCCTGGAACATCTACTATATTTTAAAAGCACTTTCTCAATTTGCCACTTGTTCTGTGTCCTTAATTTCTCTTTTCTGTCTTAATTCTTTGGATTCAATTGTTTTTAAGCCATTCAGATTCTCTCTTGTATTATTTTGGTAGTTTTACATTCTTGATACTTCTTTAGTCATTACTGTAGAGTACAGCATACTTCTATTTTTTCCTTACTTCCTCCTGGCATGTCTGGTTGCCCTTCACAAACTAGCCATAAGTATGATTGCTATTTCTTTGTAGGTGATTTGTGTTACATTTTCATGGCTTTAGGATTTTTCTTTTTACCCCCGATTTTTGAAGTTTTGCTAAAGCATGGGTTTATCTTTAGAGAATACCCATGGTACACTTTAAGTGAGAAGATTCTGTTCTTTTTTCACTTCTGGAAATTCTCAATTACTTTTAGATATTGCCTTCCCTCAATTTTTTTTTTTTTTGTAGAAATGTTTTACTGGAGCAGCTGTAACCATTTGTTTACATATTATCTATGGCTGCTTTCAGGGTACACTGGCTGGCAAAGCTGGTTCCATACAGACCACAAAGCCTAAAACATTAATATCTGGCCCTTTAAGGAAAAAATTTGCTAATCACTGGTGTAAAGGACAAATTGGGTAAAGCTAAAGAAAACCTTAATTTAAGGAATCTGTCACTGAATGATCCAAAGAAGAACATCGCAAAGAAATTAGTGTGTTTCTAGACTAAAAATCTGACTCTTTCAAAACAAATGGGAAAAAAAAAAATCCAAGCCCTGACATGCCCACAGCTTTTTCTTCAAACCCATCACCCAGCACATGTGCACACTAAGATATGCAGCGCCTATCCTCCTGTGACAGAAATCACCTCTCTTTCTCTCTTCTCCTGCAGCTTCTGCTACTCCTCGATTCTCTCCTTTCTCTGCTGTTATTCCCATTCTTCTTTAACTTTCTGTCTTGTTCTTCCTGCTGTTTTCTAGCCGCCTCTTCCTTTTCCTTCTTTATTCTGAATTCTTCTTGTGCCTTCTGCTCCCTTAACTACTCTCATGTAATTTTTGCCTCTCTCTTTCCAACAACTTCTCTTCGTCTGGTTGTTCTTCTTCAATAAAAGCATCCTCCTCTCCCTCCTCCTCTGTGAGACTCTTGAGTCTCTCAGTCAAGCGAGTTCCTGCCAACGCTTCTTCCTGTTCTCCTTCTTCAAGGCGGCCCTATACTTTTTGTGACTAGGCTTCTCAGGAACCATCTCAGACGCTGCCATTTTACCTTCTCTCAATTCTTATAAAACTCCTCTATCCTCCATCTCTGTTCATTGTTCTTTTATGAAAAATTATTGTGTTTCTCTGCTTTGTATAATGGATGAATTCCTTAGAACTATTTTCCAATTTGTTTATTCTCTCTTTAACTATCTCTAGTCTGTATTATATTCTAGTTAAGATTTAAAATATTGGGCTAGGGTTGTAGCTCAGTGGTAGAGTGCTTGCCTAGCATGTGTGAGGCACTGGGTTCAACTCTCAGCACCACATATAAATACATAAATAAATGTCCACCAACAACTAATAAAATTTAAAAAAGATTTAAAATATTAATGCCTGTATTTTTAATTTCTAAGCTTTCTAATTAGTTTCTTATTGTATCCAATTTTTATTTTATAATATCTTGCCCTTTTAAAATAGAAATTATTGGGGAGTGATACTGGCCAAATTATATTGTTATATTGTATGCATACATGAATATATAACAATAAATCTGATCATAATGCACCTATAAAAATGTAGAAAGAGAAAAAATGTGAAAATGATTTCTTTATTTTAGCTTCCTAAGTATATTTATTTGATGAAGATGTGATTATCATTATTATTACTTTATTAAAGTCTTTGAGAGAATGTTTCATAAAATTAATCTCTTCTGTACTAATTTCATGTTCCAGTTATTGATTTTGTTGGCTTTCATAGTATTTTGCTTTCTGCATGTCTTTGGGAACTTGGGTTCACCTGTTTATTTTAAATGACATCTTTCTGTGTCTCTTTTACTTCCCCTCCCTGTCCTCCTTTGTGCATATACCTCCTTTCTGGTTGTTTTGTGGTGGTATCACCTGCATCCTTACAACATGATCTAATGTGCACAGCCTTGTCTTAAAATGGCAATGAATGCTCCTGGGCATGGTGGCACATGCCTGTAGTCCTAGTGACAGGCAGGAGGATTGTAGTTTCTAAGCCAGCCTTAACAACCTTAGCAGGATCCTCAGCAACTCAGATCCTGTCCCAAAATAAAAAAAATAAAAATGTCTGGGGATGTTGCTTAATGGTAAAGTGCCTCTGGATTCAACCCCCAGTACCACCCCCTACCCCCAACAACAATAAATGGCTCCTTGCTTTCAGAGACAATGGTGATGCTGTGGATTTAAGTAGTGTGCTCACATTTTGTAATTGAGAACAAAATAATTGAGTCTGTGGGGGCATGCCACAAGATGGCGCCGAGTCCCCAGCTTAGGGCTGACCACGCTGCCCTGAGAGAGCCACATCACCTCACCCCTATTGGCTGACCTCTGCTTCCATGCTGGTGGACAGTGCACGATCCCCTAGCTAAGTGCCTCTATACTGCTGCACATGGACAGCCCACTTCCGCATTCTTAGCTTAGAAACAGGACACCACTGGATCCCCTCCCCTATATAAGCTTTTAACCTCCCCTCAATGAAACAGTTCTTGCTTGAGACAAGACTCCCCGGCTTGTGGTGATTATGTGTCGGGCGACTTTACCTTTCTCAGTATGGGGACTCCCGGGGATCCCCTCCTCCCCGGTAGCCAAGGGAGGAGACTGATACCTGGCCGAGGGGACCCCGACAGAGTCTTTGCTACACACTAGTTACTGTTCTACATATATTATCTCACGTAATGCTCACAGCAACTCTGTGAGGTAGGTAGAACTACAATACAATGATGACCACAACGATGACCACATGCACTTTACAAATGAGCAATGTAAGGTATGGCAAGGTTAACTAACGTTTTTAATAAAGACAACTGAAACATTTAAGTAAATAATTCTTAGTAGTAAACTGAGACCCAGCTAATCAATTTGCTAAATTATTTTCTTTCTGAATAATATTAATTATTAATCTAATTAATTGTTGTAAGGTTAATGTAACTGTAACATGCTTTGTAGTTGGTATAATTATAACTTTTAGCTCTGTGGATAAACACCCACCACCCTTAAAACTCACTGGTGTCCTTAAAAGGCATGTGTGACCTTAGGGGAAGTGATGTGATCCGACAGACCAGAGTGAGTCCAGAAAATCGATACCCACTGTGATGCCTGCTAGCACGTATCCTGTTATTTTTGATTCTCTTTCTTTTCTTCCCTTTTTCTTTCCTTTTCCTTTTTTGTGGTGCTGGAGATTGAACCTGGGGTCTTGTGCATGCAAGGCAAGCACACCACAAATTGAGCTGTATCCCCAGCCTTTATTTTTAATTCTCCTGTTAATTTTTATTATACTTATTTCATACATAAAGAAGTAGAGATTCCTGGAATTAAAGATTGCTTAATATGTTATGTTGTGATAGAGTTGGAATGAGGAGTAAAACTTATGTCTTCTTATTCTTTTTTTTTTAAGTTAAAAAAATTTCTTTTTAGTTGTAGATGGACATACCTCTTTACCTTATTTATTTTTATGTGGTGCTGAGGATCAAACCCAGTGTCTCACGCATACTAGGCAAGTGCTCTGCTACTGAGCTACAGCCACAGCCATATCTTATTCTTAAGTGTCATTTTTTGGTGCATTTTCTCTATACCATGATGAAATACTTCCAAGGAAATACCCAACTCCTACATGAAATAAACAGCTCCCTTCCTCTCCCTCTTTATTGTTTACAGAGATATTTACAGTCATGTTAGAGACCTCTGAAAGGGAGTTGGAATGGGATATCTCAGGAAGGAACATCAAGAAATTTATGGAGGCCCTACAAGTTGCTGGTGAGGTGAGGATGTCTCAGATGCCTTCCTGGCTCCAGCCAGGGCAAGACCACTTCCATCAAGGTAGCTGGTTGGGCACATAATCACTATGCCAGGAGAATGGGGAAAATTTCTGGTTAGCAAAACACCACATGGTCCAGTCCATTCACAGCTCTAGTTTCCATGTCCTTGGTCTGACCCATACCTTCACACCAGCACTGGCCCAGCATTAATCCATTCCCTAGGTTCACTCTTCTTGTTCCTTTCTCTACTAGGGATTGTTACTCCTTTTACTATTCCACCCTTCAACATTACTTTCTTCTTGAGTCCCTTCTTTCCTACAGGTATCAGCAGATAATGTCTTAGAAACCCTCAAGTTACTAGAAGTCAAAATATTAAATAAGAAGATGTCAACTGCACTGTGCCAGAAGGTGACAGATACCATCATCACCTACCTGAAGATGTTGGTGAGGAGCCTATGCCTCTATGTCAGGGGAAAGGAAAAGTGCAAGATCTGATCCCAGGTGTTCTCTTTTGGTGGCTTATGGCATTTGGAAACAAAGTAGGACCTGGAATATGAGTAACTCAAGTTTCTAAAAAGTTTATTGGAGCCCATGTCTTGTATCCTAGAGCATGTTAAGAACTGTGATCTAGGTAGTTTGAACGTATAACAATGGAGTGAAGAGATAGTCAGGAGAAGTGAGATGGAGGGGGGGATCTTGTCCTCAGATTGTGACCTAAACCTCCTTCTGGGATGCTTTACACAGTCATCTTTGTTACCGTAACTCAACTAATCATCTCAATCTGTTTACTAACTAACCTATTTAGAGCTACCCATCTGTCTGCTAGCCCCTTTAGACTAAACTTTCATGTTATCTATCTATCTATCAATTCACATTCATACTTTTGTATGTATGTATGTATATATGTATGTATTTATTTATTTATATGCAGTGCTGAGAATCAAACTGATTGCCTCATACATTCTGGGCAAGTGCTCTACCACTGAGCTACAATCCCAGCCCTTGTATTTACTTTTATGATCCTGGGTTTATCTGCTGTCTTATTTTCTTAGGTAACTATGTACCTATGAGGTGTACTTCTTTTAGATTACCTGTCTTCCCTTGGCACACACTTGTCTTCTGACCTAGACTTAGGATCTATCAGGGATTTTCCAAAGTTGTTGCTTCTGTTCACTTTCTGCTACAGAGGAAGCTCTGTACTCTGGAAACCCCAGTCCCCAGCCAACCACACAATACTAGACAGAGACTGTGTAGACTTAAGAACAAGCTCTTGCCATCCGTCACTAGAAAGATGCATATTGGCTGGGGTGGGAGGTTGATTTAGGTGATTTCCTACCCTCTTGGTAGAATTGGTTATTGACCAAAGCCGATTCTCAGAAGCCTGGGGAATGTGTCTTGGTTATTAGCTTTGGCACAATTAGTTTTTCTTTCATTCCAGAAGCCACACGGAGAACTGGAGGAGATGTGTACCGCAGTCTTAATGGCTCTGGGGTCCCACTGCCCAGGAATGGTCATTGTCAAACTGTGGGACAGATCTGATCTGCACAGTCTGCCCCCGAGGAGCCTCTTGGTGGCAGTGGGGAAACTTAACCTCTGCCAGGGTATGGATCCCTGTGATGGAGGAGTTAGTTTGATCAGAGGACAGGACATTGGGTGTAGGGCACTGTTAGGACCTGAGACTGCCTTCATCCCATTAGTTATTCTCGTAGAACAGCTCCACCTGGGTCAGGCCCAGGCTGTGTACAGGGGAGGTCAGGGACAAACCAGCATCCTTGTAGGCTGATGAGAACATAGGAGGGAGTTCCTGGAGACCAGGAATGGCATAGAAGGAAAAATGCTAAGGCCTGGGATCCTGGAGGGGCTGAGGAGGACACTTAGGAACAAAGAAGGGGTGAGCAGGCAGAGTAGAAAGTCTCCACTTGACAGTGGGAGGGGGAAGGTCATGAGGAATGCTTTGCTTAGGGAAAACTGGTTTTGAATTTGATTAGAGTCTCATAAGGTAATAGTCTCATAGTAGGATGAGGCAGAGAATCACCAGAGTACAGTCTCCATCTCTGTAGCTCAGTAGCCAGTGGTGATTCTTACCCATTGCACTACAACCTCAATTAAAAATAATAAGTCATCAGGCAAGTGACACCTACCCTTTATTTACCACTTGTATCTGAAGTCAGAGACTGAGGGAAGTCAGCTTTTATTATGAGTATTGGCTTTAAAATGATAAAGGATGTGTGTTGGACTACCGAGAAAGCTCAGAAGACGTGGCCATGAAAGCTGGAGATGTGGTTCTAATCTAATCTAGCCAAATGCCTCACATTGACCTCAGACAGCCCAGCTTTTTGTTGTTCAGGTTTTCTTGGAAGGGTGTATTAGCAGGCTGTGTGGCATTATCTTGGATTTATGTAGTGTGCTAACAGCCATTATTAAGCTTTACATTTCCTGTGAGTTCTGTGAGACAGCCACATCAGAAACTATAGTTCTGTCTCACAGTGGAAGAAACGGAAGTCCAGATAAATTGTATCTAGCTCTAGGTTTCCCAGATTCTTTGGATGTAGACCTAGGGCAGAATCCAGGCCTTATGGGCTCTAACTTAGGTTTTCTACACCAAAGTTGGAAGGCTCACCCTCCTAGGATAGGCTCACTTCTCCTTCTCCCTCTCAGGTACGGCCACCTACATTGGTGCTACATGGAATTATATCCTGCGCCTGCTGAGGATGGCTGTGGAGGAGGAGGACATGTTGGCGATGTGTCATGGTGAGGCTCAGATAACCCTGAGGAAGGCTCTGTTAGAGTCAGGATGGGAGGAAAGAAAGGCAGAAAAGAGGTCAGATAATGTGGATCAAAGTACCCTGGGGAGAGGGCAGAAAATGATGGGAATAGGACAGGGTATGAGCAAATGCTTGCTATCACCTGGTTGGGGCAAGAGCCAAACTGTAGGTGAGTAACAGCTTCACCAATTTCCTTGTTGCTTCTGGATGAACCAGCTATAGTCAGAAGGAAGGATAGTTGGAGAGGCAGTGAATGGGTTGGTGTTTTCCTGCACAGAATCCCATTGACACTTTTAGGGTTGGGTATAGGAGGACTATATCCTTTTATGGGAAAGAAAAATTCAATGGGCAGCTCAAGTTCTGTGCTCCTCTCATAGTACTCAGCAGATTGGCTATCAGTGCCCGGAAGCATCTGGATTTGGGCTCTAAGGATAATGAAGAAATGGACATAACCCCTGAGACAGCGTCCATCAAGGCCTACCACACCCTTCGGGTTCTGTTCCACCGTTGGCCCCTGAACAGCATGAAAAAGGTGGGAGTAGGGATAGTTGGGTTTGGGTTGATGGACTGAAGGATCTATGCTGAAGCCCAAGCAGTGTCATTAAGGAGCAATATCTGTCCCCAAAGAGGAGGGTGATAATTTTCAGTCACTTCTTCCCATTTGTCCAGAAAACGGGACAGTCAAAAAGCACTCTACTATTGCTGGGCACACTGATGCATGCCTGTAATCTCAGCGGCTTGGGAGGCTGAGGCAAGAGGATCATGAGTTCAAAGCCAGCCTCAGTAACGGTGAGGTGCTAAGCAACTCATTGAGACCTTGTCTTTAAATAAATACAAAATAGGGTTGAGGATGTGACTCAGTGGTTGAGTGCTCCTGAGTTTAATCTCTGGTACTCCCCAAACAACAAAAACAAAAACACTCTATTATCCATTCACTTTTTCATTAATGATGTAATTGTTATTTGCATTTACTGAATACCTTCTGTCTGCCAGGCACTGTGTCAGGCTCTGGGAAGACAAAGATGAATGAGGCAAAGCCACTGAAGACTTGTCCTATCTTCATCCCTGAACTGAGGCCCGCTCATTTCATCTCCTTGTGTACAGGTGACAGAGCAAGTTCTGGTGATAACAGGCCATCTCTTCTTCCTCATGTCACCATACAAACTCAAGAACCAAGTGAACTGGTTAACACAACGGTTAATAACTATGATGTCAGCAAAACTGAAGCCTTTCTACATTTCCCAGGTGACTGCAGTGTGGATGATAAGAAAATGGAACTAGTTCATGAAGTTCATGTATTGAGTAGTGAATCTGGGCTTGGTAGAACATGGCCCACAGGCTAAATCCAGCCTGAAGCCTGTTTTTGAAAATAAGGTTTTACTGGAACTTAGCTACACTCACTCGTTTACATATTTTTTACATATTGTCCATTGCTGCCTTAGTGTTAAAGCAGCAGAGTTGAGTTATAGAGACCCTATGGCAGATGTGTGAAATATTTCTTGGGGTCAGGGGCTTAGGTCAATGGTAGAGTGCTTGCCTAGCATGAATGAGACCCTGGGTTTTATCCCTAGGACCACAAAAGGAAAAAGCAAGTCTATAAGAAAATATTTAAAAATATAAACATATATTGCTTATCTGACCCTTTTCAGAAAAGATTTACTGCCTTCTGTGCTATGCCTCCCACATTTATTGAGACACTACTATATACCAGGATATGCAAATGGGGGTGGATAAATCACCTTCCTCTATGGGGAAAAGGGAACTATGAGAAACAACTCGGGATAAATGCTACAAGTAGAGGTTCTGTATAAAGATAGGACTGAATTAAGGCTTTTTGGAGCACAGAGTAGAAGGGATTAGTTCTGTATGCAGGAATTTAAGGAAGGCTTCTCAGAAGAGATGACAGGCAGGCAGACCAAGTAAGTAGATTGAATCAGCAATGCAATCTCCCAGCAAAGAAAATCTCAGGACTTGATGGCTTCCCTGATGAGTTCAGCCAAACATTTAAAGAAGAACTAATACCAAGCCTTCTCTGATGTTCTCCTGCAAAATAAAATCAAAGGAGAGAGAATCCTTCCAAACTATGAAGCCACAATTACTCTGATACCAAAACCAGGCAAGGAGGCTAAAAGAAATGAAAATTACAGGCCAAATCCCCTATAATCAGAGGCACAAAAATACTCTACAAAATACTTGCAAATCAATTTCAACAGTATGTTAAAATGATCATTCACCAGTCTCAGGGATGCAAGGATAGTTCAACAGTTATAAATAGGATGCAGCACATCAGATAACAAAATGGACAAAAACCTATGACCATCTCAATGGATGCAGAAAAAGTGTATAAGATAATGAACATTCTTACATGATTAAAAACTCTCAACAAACTAGGTATAGAAGGAATATACATAAATAAAGACCATATATGACAAGTTCATAGCAACTTTCATACTCAATGGTGAAAAGTTAAAAAGTTTTTTCTAAGGTGCACTCCCATGTTACTTACAGCATTCATTGTTCATAATAGTCAAGATATGGATCGACCTACGTGTCTATGAGCAGATGATTAGGTAAAGAAAATGTGGTATATATACACAATGGAATATTATTCAACCTTGGAAAAAGGAAATTCTATCATTTGGGACAAAATGGATAAACCAGGAAGACATTACATAAAGTAAACCAGGCACAGAAAGATAAATACCAAATGATGTCACATGTGGAATCTAAAGAAGTTGAACTCATGCAGAGTAGAATAGTGGTTATCGGGTAATCTGCCAGATGTTGGTCAAAGGCACAAAATGTCATTTAAACAGGAGGAACAAGTTCAAAGAGATTATTGCATAGCATAGTGATAATATATACATATGCTTGTTAATAGTAATGTATTCCTGAAATGGCAGAGTAGATTTTAAGTGTTTTCACCAGAAAAATACAAGCATATCATGCATATATTAGCTCAATTTAGCCATTCCACAGTGTAGACATTTCAAAACATCCATGTTGCATACCATAACATAGACAGTTTTTATCATTTAAATGAATAAAAAAAAGAACAAAGTAGATATTCACTAGGCAGATAAGGTCAGGGAAGCCATTCAAGGCAGAGGAACCAGCATGAGCATAGGATCCTTTTCTGGACTAGATGCTGTCTGACATTTGGGGTAGATAAGAAGGTGATTATTCTCATGAAGTGAGGTCCAGTTCTTCTTGTGCCCGGGAATTATTCCGTTGACTGGAGCATCACCATATTCCTCAGACTCTTGATGTCATCAGTTCCTAGAGAGCCTAAAAAAGCTGTTGCAGGAATTGGGATACAGTCTTGTTTTACAGTGTGCCCAGAACTGATGACCACAGGTTGCATTCAACTTCAGGGAAACAATTCTCAACCTGCTTTGTGACTCAGACCTCTTTGAGATAAGATGAAAGACCATTTGGATAGAATTTTGCATACAGACTCTCTGAAGCTCATCCCTCATCCTTAGATTAAGAAGTCTTGTTTGGACTAGGCATGGTGGTACATATCTGTAGTCCCACTTTAGAAACTGAGGCAGGAGGACCACATGAGCCCAGGAGATTGAGATCAGCATGGGCAATAGAGCAATACCTTGTTTCAATAAATCATCTTGTCTGAATGAATGGGGGAGTAGCTCAGTAGTAGAGTGTAGCATGCATGAATTGTGCACACACACACGCACACACAAAAGGACTCTTGCTTTAAGCTTTTGTAATTTATGTCTTAGTATGAAAGAAGGATCCATAGCTGGGTGTGGTGGCACACACCTGTAATCCCAGCTAGTTGGGAGGCCGAAGCAGAAGGATCTCTTGAGCTCAGGAGTTGGTGACTAGATTGAGCATTGTGAGACCTTATCTCCAACACACACAAACACAAAAATCAGTACAATTCACAGCAAAGAGTATTCCATAATGATAAATGAATCAATTCATTAAGAACACATAACAATTCTAAATGTTTATATACTTGATAATAAAACTTGAAGATACAGTAGGGGAACACTGATAGAACTGCTAGAATAAGTAGGCAAATCCATAATTATAAGCAGAAATTTTAACACTTTTCTTTTTCATAACTGATAGAACAAGTAGACAACCAGTAAGCATATAAAAAATGGGAACAACACTATATAGCAATTGGGCCTAATTGGCATATGCATTGGAAAGGAAGATATGTAACTGTATTTGCAGGCAACATTAACATGTATATAAAAATGTGAAATACAGGAATAAATCTTTAAAAATAATTTTTAAAGAATAAATACAAGAAAGACCTGTTCATTGTTAACTACAAACCATTGCTAAGTTTAAAGATTAAAGTAAATGGGAACATATGGTATGTTTGTGGATCAGAAGAGTCATGATCCATAAAAGGAGAAAATGAATAAATTGGAGAAACTATTAACAGAAACAAGAAATAAGCTTCAGACTAGGAGAAAATACCTGAAAATCACAAACATATATAGGATATATAAAGAACTCTTAAAACTCAAGAAAACTAGAAAAACAGATAAAAGCTTTGAACACACACTTCAGAAAAGAAGATACATGGATGCAGATGAGTTCCGGAAAATTACCCAACTGCATTTATACACTAGGGAATTTAAAATCACAGTGAGATGCCACTACGTGCCTTTTAGAATAATTTGGTCAATTAAAATTATTTGGGGAGTTTATTTAAAATATGAGACAGATAAGTGACAGATGAGTGGTTGCCTGAGAAAGGGGAATGTGCTGGAATGGCAGGGATGGAGGGATTATAAAGAAGCTAGAGGAAACTTGGAGGAGATGGACATGTTCATTATCTTAATTGTGATGGTTTCATGGGTGTTAAATATTTTATATATATGCAGTTATATATCAGCTTTATTATATGTCAATAAAGCTGTTTTTAAAAAATCAAATGGGGCTTGGGGAAATAGCAAAGCACTGGTCAACATGTTCAAAGCCCTGGGTTTGATCCCCAGCACTGCAAATTAAAAAAAAAAAATAGAAAATCAAATGAAACATGTATACATGTGAAAACTTGAGGCTGTTTCCTCTCACTATTGATAACAACAATCCACAAAACAGTAGAATTTACTGGATAGAGGGTGGATAGTTAGATATTTAGACTTAGTTTTTAGAAATTTGAAAATCAGAGAATAATAAAGCCAATTATTGCTTTGGCCATGATTAATCTATCTTGTTTCTTTGAAGTTGACCAACACTTAGTATTGAATTGCCCTAAAAATTTCCATGGAATAATGAAGTTATTTGAATTTAAGTGTAGCTTCCTGAGTAAGGTGAAAAGACAGATCATGACAGTATTAGCTTTGGAAGAAACAGATCCTGAACCTGCCCTGAAAAGGTCCAAAAGGGCCATGTGACGTTGGGATTATTTAGACCATTCTTGAAGAGGTGAGGAAAGTATTTGCAGAAGGCACAAGGTATTTGCCTTGCATCTGTGGAGAGGGTGGGAGTCTTGTCCTGACTTTCCTTATGTACACAGTGTATTTGTCAACTCTTGGATGCTCTGGCTCTTAGTGGCTGTGGAGGAGTCAACTTGCTGTCACAGCTAGAAAATATTACAGGCATGCTGTTCAAGCTGGTGAGTGCTGTGGGGCTGGGAGCATCCTGGGCTTGCCTTGTCTGTCTTCTTTGGAGGTGATGACTTTACTAGTGCAGGTTACCACCTCCACATGACCTCCAGGTGTCTTTCATGTGGTGTCTATAGCTATCCATACCTTTGGCTTCCCTGGAGCAGGCAGATGCCTGGATTTTGGGCACAGAGTAGGATATTCTTTGGTGGTAAGTTGGATGATAGATCTTTGTGGTTCCCCCTAAAGTCTGGGAAAATTGCAGAAGGTTCAAGCCACTGCATCATGCCTATGGGAAATGCCAGGCCTTCTGCATTATGGCATAGAGTAAGAAGACAACTGAACCTTTGCAAAAGGGTGATACCTTCCAGAGAATGAATTTGTTGACTGATGCCTTCCCTCTGGAGCTAAGTGTGTGGATTCCTGAGTTGTATGTTCTTGTTTTCCTTTTTGCCAAATACACTTTCATGGCTTCATGCTTCGGTTTACCCATCCATGTGTAGGGGTGTTGGTTTTAGTTCTTCCAGGTCTGATGGCCTTGGTTTCCCTATAGGTGAGTGAAAAAATCACCAACACAGATCCACATTCTGTGCAGAACCACAACCTTTCCCTGAGAGCTTTCTTCCTGCTGAGTAAGTGAACACATTTCCCTTGCCCCAGGTGTGTGTGTCCTCACTTCTGTTTTTGAACTAGAGTGGGGGCCCAGGTTCCCATGGTGGGGGTGCTTCCGTCCTTCTAGATAAGATACAAAGTTACTCTTGTGAGCTTTGAAATTTAATGAGTCTGAAAGGGCTTGGGCCTTGGTCCACCTCCATCCCTTTCAATCTCATTCCTAGGAGCTGGGATTGAATTCCGTTTCTCCAATGGTGATACCTAGCTCAGAAAGGGAATAATTGTGATTATTACAACACTGATGGGAATGCTTGGTTTGATGATATGGGGGACAAGTGGTTGGCAGAAGAGGGACAAGGTATAGCTCAGGAAAAATATCTGCATGGCAAATCCTGGACAAATGCTTGTTTTCTTCTGCTTTCCTTTCTCCATGGTAATGGGCCCTAATTTATTCATCCCATGTCATGGGGTTTGCTGTGAGTATGCTTTATTCCTCCTTATAACTGCCACTTAAACATACCCTTGATTACCTTGTATTTACGTTCTTCTAATAGCCAAGTTGTACAATGATCAGATGGTATTTTTAATACGAAAGACCATGGAATCCAAGGATCCAGCCAGGATTGTGACAGCCCTTCAGGTCTTCCGGGATGTATTCCATATTGGTGAGTGGGAATGGGGCATGGTCCTGGGGCTTTAGGACTTGGTCTTTCCGAGGAAGGAGATCTTCTCAGGGAGACTGTCCAGTGAATTACTTAAAAGGATGGTTTTAAATTCAAACTTAGTGTGTTCAATTTTGGCTTTGCCTCTTACTGCCTGCAACCGTGGGCAGATTACATTTCTTCTCTACTTCTATATCCCCATTTCAAAAATGGAGGTAAAAGTAATATCTACCCTCAGTGTTTTTTAGTAAGGATTGAAGAGAAAACAGATGAGCTGCTTAGAACAGTGCCTCCCATGCCATTGGTTGGAGTGGTGTATGTATGATTTTCCAAGAGAGGGTTTTCCTTCCTATCAAGTGTTTTGGGAATCTTTCACTGTGTGCTTAGCATAGTACTAGACATTGAGGATACACACATAAAACATGGACCCTGCTTCCAAGAAACTACTATTGGACAGCTGTTATGGTTTATATATGGGGTATAAAACAATGCAAGAAAGTTCAGAGGTGAAATGATTGGGTTATGAGAGCCTTAACCTTATCAGTGCATTAATCCACTGATGGATTAACTGGTTGATAACCATAGGCAGGTAAAGTGTAGCTGGAAGAAGTAGGGCACTGGGGGTGTGCTTTTGGCACATGTATTTTGTCACTAGTGAGCAGAGTGCTGGCGTGTGTGTGCTCGTTTCTCTCTCTCTCTCCCTCCTTTTTTGCTATGTCCTGAGCTGCCTTCCTCTGCCACACACTTCTTCCATGATGTTCTGCCTCACCTGGGGCCCAGAGCTATGGAGTTGGGTATTTAAGAATTGAGACTTCCAAGACTGTGAGCCCCAAATAAACTTTTTATCCTCAAAAAATGTTCTTGTCAGGTCTTTTGGTCACGGTGACAAAAAACCTGACTAAAACAGCAGGGAAGATAAGGCTTTTCACAACATGAAGTAATGCAGTACTACATTACTGGCAGTGTATCACAGGGATACAGAGAAAGGATCTATCAGGGTAGCTGGGATGGGCTTTGTGTAGAAGACTGGACTGAAAATAGGGAAGGAGATTGCAGCAGTGTATCAAGAGAGAGAATTTACCTCAAAGAACAAAGGTCAAAGTTGTAAAGGTCGAGGTGGGGAACAGCTTGGCTAGAGAGGTGAATTTGTGTATTCAGCCATGGAAGATTGGGAGGAATGGGGCTTAGCTGCCACCTGGATGAAAGTACTATTTCAGATGACTTTGAAGTACAGGTTAATCATTTTCAGGGTGCTTGGGAGTCAAGGGATGGCTGAGACCTTTGAAGACTCCACCTAGTCTTTGGAGACCAGTACTGTGCCTGGAATTCTTTCCATTTGTCTGTCTTTTCATGTCTCTCCAGAAACAGGAGGAGGGAGGAAGCTGACTTCTAGCTGCCTGTGTGTGTTTTCTTTAGTGCCCCAGACAGAGAAATTGCAGAGTGAGGTGATCAATTCTGTCATCATCGTGATACAGGAGGATTTCAAGCCAGTGAGCAAAGGATGACTGTTTATGCTGGGAGGGCCATTGCTTTCTTGAGCCCTTAAGGTGGTATAAAATGGAGAAGGGGAGGGCGATGGTAAATGAGGAAGGTCGGGTCCTACTGCCAGTTCAGTTCTGACCTCAGATCTCTGTCCTTGGGTTACATATCCTTGAGTTTTTCAGAGCCTGAGAAGGAGTTGAGAAATGGACAGTACTTAGAGCCTGTGTTTTTCTGAACCTTTTCTGTAGGCAGCAGCGTGGTATCTCCAGTGGGGACACAGCTCTAAATGACATTTAGACCCCTGAGAACGCACAATTACTATTTTGTTTTGAGAGAAAAATCTCCATTATCATGTCTGGGGTGGGATCCTGATAAGCTGTATTTTTAATAAGCTCCACTGCCAGGGTTGGAAGCAGCAGAGACTCCCAGCTCTGGATTGAGCAGGACAGAGCACTGAGGTGGCTGAAGCAGGGACAGTGGTTTTGAGTGCCAAGTGGTGAATAGTGAAACTATTCTAAAAAAAGAGGCCTAAATCCCCAGAGGGTTAATGAAGAGGATGGGGTCTCGAGTGTTGGGTTGTCAGGAGTTGTAGGTTCATTCCTGGCTTTACCTTGGAAGGCCAGAACATAGGAACCTTCCTGGACTCAGATTCTTCCCCTTCCCAATACTCCTGCCATTTTCAGTATCTCTGGGGACAAAATGTACTTAGCATTCTATAGGAGGATGACAGAATTGAAGTGGGTTGAAACTTCAGGACAGAGTACTAAAGTGATCAGGTTCATTGGCAGGTGGTCTGTCATGGCCATTGAGTCAACAAAAGAGTCACACTGGGCTTGGAGTAGGGAGATCTGGAGTGGGGAGATCTGAGTTCCTTGATGACCTCCCTAATCTTCCTGATCCTCTGTGTCCTCACTGGAGCATGAGGAATTCTGCTGGCCATTCCTGAGATATCCTTCCCAGTCTTGCCATGTGATGGTCTGTGTCCTCACAGGTACGAATAGCCCTCCTGAACTTCATTGAGACACTGAGTCAGTATGACTACTTAACCCTGTCCCAGGGGAACATCATCATTGACTACCTCATCAAGCTCAGCCAGTCCAACTCCTCAGTGAGTAGAGACCACTGAGGGAGGGTGAGGGAGGGCACAGAGGAGGGGCAAGCCTCAGAGAGGCAGAAAGAGAAAGGGCAGGGTTAAAAACAGCAGGGCAAGAAAAGAGAGAACTGGCATGATGTGGAGGAGCGTTGGCACCTAGGACCCTGATCAGCGAGTAGGCCAGGAAAGGCCAGTAAAGGCCTCACACTGATTTCAGATTTTAATGTTTCCTTTTCTTATCTAGAATGAAGAGGATATTCGAATAATGTGCTTCAAAATCCTACAGATGGTATGGCTAAATGGGGTTAAAGGGGCTTTTTTCCTCTTCCACTGGCTCTCAGATAACTATTCTGCCCCATCTTCCACTCACCCTCCATCTTATTCCTAGTTCTGTCTCTCCTATCCCTCACCACTTCCACTCAGGTGCTGGGGCCCCCTCTGAGAAGGAGCTTGGCAGAGTACAAGGAAGACATTGGGCAGCAAGACTGGAAACCTGAGCCTGAGTCCCACTGCTGGTTTCTAGTTGTAAACTCTTGAGCAAATTAGCTCTCTGGATCACACTTTCTCCTTCTGTGATAACAGGGGAGATCATGTGCCCTGCATGCTCACAGAACCTCCAAGGATTCATGGCTGCTTTTAGGAGCTAATTTGTGGATCAGAGATGAAAGGAGGGATCAGGAGGGAAAACAGCTGTGATTTATGCTCCTCCCTGGATTTGCAGTCATTCTTGCTCTTGAAAAGCTCTGTCTCCTGACCATTAGCATTTTTTTTCTGCATCTGGAGTGTTTCCCCATGAAGGCAATTAAAAGTCTCATAATTGTAGATTTCACAAAGCCCCTCTATGTAATCATGTCCTTCCTAGTGTTATTTAAACAAGGACCTCAGTTATATTCACTGATATGGGCTGAAAGTGGGAAGAAGAGAGGGTAAAAGGGAGGAAGAGAGGGAGCTAGGGAAGGAAGGGAGAGGGAGAAAGAGAATATGCATGAATGAGGGGGGATGCTGTTATACAGGTTTCAAATGCCCCTCGAGGAAACCAGGAAAGGAATACAAGATCATGGGTTACAGATTGTATGATTTGGGCTGCCTTGCTCTTGGTGTTGAAGCTTTTGGCATGTCCCTTGCCAGGTGTCCTTGCCCATACTGATCACCTTGGTGTGTCATCCCAGCAACATCTTGGCCTTTGTGACTCTGAGTAAGGCAGCCACAGAGATAGCTCTGAAGGCACGGACCCTGGGCCAGGTGCCCTACCTCAGCAGCTTCCACCTCATGCGTGAGTACAAGGGAGGAGCAGTCTCTGGACAGGTGACAGCTATGAGCATACAGGCTGTGACAGGGCTGGTATGAGGGTGAGAGGCAGCTGAGACCCCGAAGGAGTGACAGGTGGAGGAGGGAGGGGTGCAGATCTATGATGTGGGTGAGGCTGCCAATGGGGACTGGGCCCAGGCATGAGTGAGAAAGCAGAGGGTTGGGGGAGCAGCCTGAGGCCACTTGGCCCCTTATGATACACAAGGGGACTCCTCTGAAAGAGAAGCATCCCTGGACACAGTTTCTTCCTGCCTGTAGTCTTTATTTGAAAGCCTGGAGTCAAGCCTTGAAAACACTGTTGGTTAATTATAAAGTTGCAGTCTGCAGGCATTCCTGATCCTTTTTTTTTCCTTGGCCCCAACTTAGAGCCTTGCCCTATACTTACTCCATCCCTGACCTGTAGTCCTGGTGAGTTAGGGATGGGGTAAGGTTGTCATTCAGCACATTATTTGTTTTTTTTTTTCTAAACTAAAAATGTAATTTTTCTGAGTCAAAATGTCACAAGATCCCTGGCACTGGCATGGATGTTCCCTCTCCACTTTGCTTCCTCTCCTCCTGTTTGGTGGCTGCCAGTGCACTGACTTTGTACCCTTCCTCTATCCTCTCAGCCACCCAAGTCATCTCCCCTCAGAAACTACTGACTTATCTTATGGTAAGTGATGCTGGGATGAATATTCTTGTCTCCATCTGTCTACCCACACTCTGTCACTCATGTCTGTCCATCTAATATCGCTAAATAGTTTGAGAACTACTCTATTCTAAATATTATGGTGAATATGGAATAGGAGGTAAGGTCAAGGAACATGGCAGTCCTAAGGGGAGATGCAGTTTGGGCCAAAGAGCTTGGAGGAGGGAACTGGAGCATAAGTGGTAGGATATGGAGCCTGGGAACTCAAGGTAAGATAAAAAATGCCTGGCCTGTCTCCTGTGTGGCCCGATGGCGAACTTCTTTTTGTTGATCTTGGACAAGTCTCCATGCCTTTCTGGATGCCATTTTTCTCTACAAGTGCATTTAGTTCCTCTGTCTGCCTACCACTGCGACAGACATTATGAACACTTGGAGGGATAGAGGGACTGGATATAGCCCTGCCCTTGAGGTATTCACAGTTGTAATGAGGGAGACAAATGGCAATAATATAGTCACTATAGATCAGTGTGATGAGTGTACTAACAGGAACACACCAGGTGCAGTGGGGTCTTTGTAGAGTAATGGGCCAACTTGGCCCCTAGGAGTCATGAAAGGTGTGGCAGAAGAGGTGGTATTTGAAGGCATTTTGGAAAACATGTTCAACAAGTGGAAATGAATGGGGAAGGTATAAGCTTCAGGTCTACCCTTCTGTGGTTTTATTCTAATTTTCTTCCTTCTCTTCCCTTAAATCCTTTTTTTCTGCCTCTGTTTGCTTTTCTTGTTTCTCAGTTGCTTTCCCTGAAGCCTTACAGAGAAAAGGACTTTGGTGTGAGCTCCTTAAGGCTCTTATATGCCCTACATCCTATCACTTCCCTACATCCTGTTATCAACTCAAGTGTGGGCCAGGTTTGGAAGAAGGAGATTCCCCTGATGCTGCGGATCCTGGATGGTGAGGGGTGGGCTAGGAGGGTGGAGGAATGGAGCTGGGGCAATGGGACAGACTCCATAAAGGTTTGAGTCATAAGGTATAGGAAGGATCTTGTTGGGGATGAAGAGGTGTGGGAACAGCTGCTTTCCTTCTGGAATGCTGTTTAGAAGGGTTTGCTTATTTGGTTTATGTTCTGCATGAAGCAAATCCTCAATTCAGAGTTCTGTGTCTCTAGAATCCCAGAGTGACTGCTGCCTCTCGTGTGGGTGGAGGGTTAGGAGGGAGTGTGGTAGGCTTTCAGACAGACCCAGGTTTACATCCTTGCTCTGACACTGACCACCTATGGGTGTCTGACCTTTGGCCTCATGAAGTGGGCTAGCAGTTGTCTTGCAAGGTTGTAGTGAGAGTGAGATGAGAAGGTAGAATATTCTGGTATTGGTTCTTTTTTTCCTGGCTGGGGCCTTCTGATCTGGAGCGTCTCCATGCTGTCATCTTTTCCAGATCACACTGAGAAGACCCTGAATCAGAAGGAATGGGAGGAGAGACTCCTCCGGGTGAGGCCCTCCCTGAAAGATACCTCTCTCCACCCAGTGAGGTTCCCTCTTCAGCATCCTAGGGGAAGAGAGGCCCTGGGAACCCCATGGCTAAGGCCACAATCATGGAACCTCTCTGACCAAGGGAACCTTTGTCTGGCACTCATGCATCCTGGTCCCTGTATTGGGGTCTCTGATGATACTCTAAAGCCTTGATGACCCACTTTTCACATCCCCCAAAGTCCAACCTGCAGTGGAGAGCAAGGAAAGGCCTTTGGTTGTGTGTCCTTTGGCAAGTCATTTAGCCTACCCAGACTGCTGCCTCTTTTATCTACAAACTGGGAATGAGCATTGCTGTCTCACACAGCTCAATAGGATGATAGAGGAGAGGGCCTTGTGAGCTGGAAGATCCCTCTTCATATATGAGTTGGCATGATCATTATTCTAGTATTATTCTTGAGTCCCTGACCAAGCCAGAGCCCATTTTTTTATTTTTCTATCTGTATTTCCAGACAATGCCCTTTCCTCTTGGTTCTTTCTTACCTCACATCTATGAGGCCGAGAAACCAACCCACCTTTCCTGTGGCCCTCTCCTCCCTCCCTCCCTCTTTCTCAGTTTTCAGTTCAGTCACTAGTGGCCATCAATGATGATGACTGGCTGGAGCAACTCGCCAAATCCATCTTGGAGAAGATAAATTACTTTAATGATGACGAGGAGAGGGTATGTATGTGCGTGTGACTAGGATAGGAGTTGTAAGAGAAGCAAGTGGGGATGTGGAGTTAGGTAGAGGAGGAGCCTATTGGGAAGGGCTATAGAAATGCTCACAAAGGATAGGTATTGGGGGCAAGAGTAAAGTGGTGTCCTTGGGTCCTGAGGAATTGAGGAATGGGGAATATCACCCTGGAATGGCAATAGAATGAGAGTATCTCACATTTGCTTAGTGTTTTAAGCTTTATCTATTTTCTGTTGTCTCAATGGAATCTCCCAGCAATTCTGTATAGATTAAAGCTGGTAGTTGGGTGCAATGCAAAGATTATTGACCTTAGAGTCAAACTTAAGCAAGTTAATTCAAACTATTTGAGAATGTAGCATGGCTTGAGGACTGTGCTTGGTGTTAGGATCCAGAGCTGACTGAGATAGTGGGGCACCTTCCCTCATGGTGCTTGTGTCTGCAATGACAAAGGCCTGGGTCCTCGCCCTGGTTGTTCTAAGTGTTCTTGGCATCAGGTGTCTTAATCTGTATTTAATTTAACTTGCCTACATGGGAAATGGCAAAAATAACCTCTACATGCTGGGAGGGTTGATGAGGAGCAAACACAGGGTTCCCGTGAAGATGCTTTGTCAACTCAAAAGGCCAAACAACCCAGAATCCAGGGTTTCACAGTCTTAAGCAGATTATTGTACAACTGGCATTTGAATCCAGGTTCTTTGATTTTTGATCTTGTGTTCCTGTCCCTGAGCAATACTTTATTTCAGCTTAGGAGTCTCCAAGCAAGAGGCCTCACTTCTAGGACCCTAAGTATTGGCAAATATTTACAAAGCACCTACAAAGTGCACTGCTTTATGGATGGTGGCTTAGGGATGCAACACGACATGAGCAGGAATTCTTAACTTGCAGATTCAGTTACTAGAAGTATGTACTAGGTGCTCACAATGCAGCAAGCCTGTTAGGCCCAGGTTTTTTATGTAAAAGACAGGTCCTGTCTTCAGGAAACCATGTCTCCCTGAGGGAGTGATCAAAGAGATAGCATGGCAGAGGGGAGTGGATGTGTGGTCTGTGAAGAGGGACAAAGTAGCTTTTCTGGAGATGAACCACCATCTTGGTTTCCTTGTGGTTACCTCAGTTATTTTTTTAATTGGTGTATTACAATTATACATAGCAGTGGATTTTGTTGTCTCGTATTCGAGACATATGCACAATATAGAATACAATGTGTTCACTTTCATTAGAGGTTGTCCCAGGTTTAGCACTGAAAGTCCAGGAAAGGCCTTGGTCCTGGGCAAAGTGGGAAGATGGGCCATCTTGCTGAGGAAGATAAGCAGTAATTACCAACTAAAATCAGTGCCTTAGGTCAGATGGTAGAAGTAGAGCCTGAGGTGTGGAGAGTCTTGTGTGAGTGGTCTATCATGTAGGTGGGGATTGTAGTGTGAGTGATTTATCAAGGGGGTACTCCTGGGAGAAGCTGGAGTAGAGTGGAGGAAGCTAGATGGGGAAGGACAAAAGCCATACAAGGACCTGGTCCAACCCTATGGGAAATCCTTAGTGTAAATTGTACTGCAGAGTCTTTCCTGCCTAGAGACAAGTGAGGGGGCTTTTGTGCCTGTCTGCCCATGGTTTCGGGCTTCTGTGGTTGGCAGGAGGCTAGGCAGGAAGAAGGAGGAATGCAACTCCAAGGTCCCACTGGGCACGGAGGCCCAGACTAACCTGGAGGATGATGGGAGAAGTCTACAGGAAAACTGTAGACGGGCCTGCAGCCAGTCACAGGGATAGCGCTCTCAAGTCTGGACAGCATAGGGGAGAGTGGGGTAAGAGGTTCTGGCAAGACATTTGTTCATTAAGAAGGACATCTGTATGCATGCTTTTCAGGCTCTGCATAGGCACTGGTGACCAGTAAGATAGACAATGCAAATGAGCTTTATTCTGGGCAGAGATGTGGGTTGGGGAGAGTTGGGAATAAATCGAACAAATATATGAGCAGGATCGCTAGTGACTGATGAGATTCTGAAGGAAAGGAAGAGTATGGTGCACTGGAAGGGATCTTAAGGGAGGTTATTGAAGGCTTGGGGATCACATGAGTGAAAGAAGAATGAGACAGCATTTTAAAGAGTGGGGGAAGAGTATACATATAGGAAAAAAAGGAAATGCAAAGACACTTAGGTGGAAAGTAGAGGAGCACATAAATATGGGTATTCCAAAGTGAATAGGGCTACCTAGTAAGCAAGGATAAAGATCATTGGATTGTATAGGAGGGAGGGAGAAAGACTATGCAAACATGCCTACCATTATGCAATTTGATTTAAAAATGCAAATGTTTTTTTTTTTTGGTACCGGAGATTGAACTCAGGGGCACTCGACCACTGAGCCACGTCCCCAGCCCTATTTTGTGTTTTATGTAGAGACAGGGTCTCATTGAGTTGCTTAGCGCCTCGCCATTGTTGAGGCTGGCTTTGAACTCGCGATTCTCCTGTCTCAGCCTCCCTAAGTGCTGGGATTACAGGCTTGCGCCGCCGCACCCAGCTTAAAAATGCAAATTTAAAAAAAATTTTTTTTAGTTGTTGCTTGACCTTTCATTTATTCATTTATTTATATGCAGTGCTGAGGATCGAACCCAGTGCCTCCTACATGCAGAGCAAGTGCTCTACTGCTGAGCCACAATCCCAGCCCTAAAAATGCAAATTTAAGGAGCTGTATTTCCCAGGTGGAAATGGGAAGTTTGTGGATCAGGGAGTTTCTTAAGATGGGATGCTCCCTACCCTAAGAGGCTGAGAAATGAGATATATAACTTTCTCTTCCCTTCAGCTTTAGCTGCTGTACTGAGTCTGCTACCTTATTCATACCCACACCCTGACCCTGAGGACCAAGAATCCTGGTGGGGAGGTTGGGGCAGAAGGGGAGAATGATGGCTGAATGATGGCTTATCTCTGAAATGACTATTCCCTTGGCTGCCCCAACTTCATTCCAAGCTGTGACGACTTGCTCTCCCACCTATCCCAGGCTTTCCTGTATAAATTCTTTGGCTCCACCCTGCGGACCTCAAGGAATCTTCAGCTGGTGAGGAGCATGCTCTTGGCCATCCTGAACAGTGCACATGAGGAGCTACAGGAGAGAGAGGTGAGGCAGAAGACCCTGGCAAAAGGGGAACACTTCTCATTTTAGAGAGGATGGCTAGATGGCTAAAAGCTCATATTTGGCAAGCCAAACTACCTGGGTTGGCATCTCAGTTCTGCTCCTTACTAGCTGTATGCCCTTGGGTAAATTATCAAATCTCTCTATACTTCTATAAAATGAGACTATGGTACCTTCCTCTTAGGATATTTTATAAAAACCTCTTTATTTTGAAATAATTTCATATTTACAGAATATTTGTCAAAGAAAAACAAAACAATAGTATAAAGAATTTCTGTATATCCTCCTTTCAGATTTCCCAAAGTGTAACATTTTCCTTTTTATTATCATCTCTCTCTTTTCTTTATACATATGTATATATAAACATATATATATATATTTATTATTTTGTGAATTATTTCAGGGACTTGTATGATGCTCATTTACCTCTAATACTTCAGTGTATATTACCTAAAAACAAAAATTTTCTCATATATAGTCACAGTGAAAAATCAAAATCATTGGTACTGGAGATTGAACTCAGGGGCACTATAGTATCATCATCTAATTTATAGATCCAATTCAAAAATTGCCAATTGTTCCACCAATATTATTTTTGTTATTTTTCTTTTCTTTCTTTCTTTTTTTTTTGAAACAGAGTCTTACTAAAATGCTGAGGATGTCCTTGAACTTGTGATCCTCCTGCCTCTGCCTCCCCAGTTGTTTCACAGAGTAGCCTTAATAAGGGCTGCATGGTGATGGTTGAGACTATTGCTGATTGGTATGGTGGGGATAGTGTAGTTGGAGAGAAGCAGGTCTTCCCACAGGCTGATAATTTTCCCCAAGCTGAGACTGGAGAGAAAAGTAAGAACCTTGGGGCATGTCTGGAGAGCAGTTGTTTTCTGGTTGCATGGGAATGCAGAATTATTTGACAGGGAAGTGAAAGTGATCCTCTGCTAATACTTGGGAACAGACTTGATGCAGAGAATAAAGATAAGAGCAAGGCAAATGCCCTGGATGGTTCCTGAGTTTCTGGTGTCCCAAGTTGGGAGGTTCATAGTATTTTTGGTGGGAGCGAGGAATCCAGGAGAAAACAAGGGAGCAAACTGATACAGTTGACTTTTGACAGGAGAGGTTGAGGTCCCCATGGTATAGCCAGATAGGAATGTCTAGTAGCCAAAGAGATCTGGATCTCTGATCTGGGCTGGACATCTTTGTGTAAGATGGGGATGATAATATCTACATCAAAGACTTAGTGTGAGGATCAGTGAAGTAACATGTGTAAGCCTGGCACATACTAAATACTGGTATGGGCAAATGAGGATGATGACAATGACCATGATGAGTAGAAGCTGGCAGTTAAGGGAGGACCTGAGAAGAAAGACTGAAGAGAGCCCTTTCAATATGCTCAAGTAGTCCTTGCTTTATAACTAGGATAACAATTTCCCTTTATCTGCTTGGAGGCCAATGGTCTATATATCCCAATAATTCTTTCTTGAGGATTTGTGTTCTGGTGCAACGGTTCCTGATCTCTGTATCCCATTTTGCATCTTCTTAAGGGTGGCTCTAACTCTAACCCTAGCCCTAACCCTAACCCTAACCCTACAGAGAGAACAAAATAACTAGCTGATCGGTAAACAGCTGGCACCTGCAACTCTGTATTGGCAGTCTCTGTGCTCAGTGATCCTTGTTGAGTGAAATCTAGGGAAAGGCTTGGCAGATAAACACTTAAGCCAAAATGGTCTGCCATGAGATTTGAATTAGACTGTGACCCCACAACTGACTAGTCATCCCCTTAAGTCACTGTGGCCTCTTTGAACCTCCAGATAGCAGCAAATTAAACCATAGGGAGTAAGTACTCCTGCAGTGGGATCTCTTAAGAATCCATCTAGAAATAATTTGTAGAGGGATAACTACTAGTTGAAAGTTGTTAAAACTCCTTCCCCACACTGCAGACAAGAGTAGTAGGGTGGAGCAGCCTGGCCTGGGAAGTGCTTGCTCAACCCAGCACTCTGCACAGTCTCTACAGGAAGCAGGGAGCTCTGGAAGGAGACTGAGCAGAGGATGCTTGCAATTTTGAGAAGTGAGAGCTCAGATCCAAGTGACAAGGCAGTTTTGGCCCCAGTAGAGAAAAGGAAAGCAGTCAGGATTGCTGCCACTAATGAGTGCTGAGGTTGTGGGAAGGAATGGTGAGAAGTTGCCTGTGCTAAGAAGCCTAGAGGGACTGTTCCCCTGATTGTGGCTGCAGTCTGCATGGGCACTGTCCTGGAGGGAAACTGCCTGGATATCTAGTGGCATAGAGGGACAGTTTCCAGATTATGGCAGCAGCCTGCAGAAGGCCATGATGAGAAGTTGCTGAAGTACTCAGGAAGCTTAAAGAAAAGGTTCCCAGATCATTACCATAGCCAGTGGAAGGTCAGTCAAAGCAGAAAGTTGCCTGGGTCCAAGGCAGCAGAGAGTGATAGCTTCTGGCTTGACTGGGCTCCTAGCCTGACCCAAGGTGGCAACTGTTGAGTGTTAGGGCACTATTTGGGACACTGGCTGGACCTTGCCTCAGTCAGTCAGCAAAAGGAATCAGCACCTGCCATTCACAATCTGGGGGAGTGGAAGCTGGAACCCAGGTGAATCAGTTGAGTATTTTTACTCAGTACTAAGGACAGTACCTCATTGAGCTATGTTGGCCAAAAGGAACGTATCTACACCACAGATCACCTGTGGAGAATTCACAACTGCAGGACCTGTGCTTGTAGACAGCCACCAGGCTCTACCATGAAAAGGATCCTGTAGAGGGGAATGGGTACATGGTGACCCACAGTAATCAGGACAGCCCAGAGTCCTGAATCCTAAATGACTGCACACAATAGAAATAACCAACAGACGCTGCACTCTCTGAGTAGCCAGCCACAGGCCCCTGTTCTAACAAATCAGAACTACCTGGTGGGAGGTCCATAGCAACTAGGGAAGTGGCCCCTGTGTCCCAGCACCTCTGGGGAGATCCAAAGCCAAAAAATGACAGATGTCTTCTAAATTTGCCAGATCCTAATGAAATCCAAATCCAGATTCAAAAAGAAATTTTTTAATCTGTCTCTTTTTTGGGGGGGAGTACTGGGGATTGAACTCAGGGGCACTTAACCCCTGAGCCACATCCCTGGCCCTATTTTATATTTTATTTAGAGATAGGATCTCACTGAGTTGCTTAGTGCCTTGCCATTGCTGAGGCTGACTTTGAACTCATGATCCTCCTGCCTCAGCCTCCCGAGCCACTGGAATTACATGTGTGCGCTACTGCACCTGGCTAGAAGTTTCTTAATCTTGGCATGGTTTACTATAAATAACTTTAATGCAACTTTAATCATATATATCACTCTTTATCTTGATTGATAGTTGTTACCCTAATAACCAACATTGTACCTTAACCCATTTTAATGTGTTTCTTCCTAATACTTTAAAGCATTAATTGGAATCATTTCCTCTTTGTTTTCCTAGCTCTAGTTTATACTTGCTCCTTTTGCCCCTATTCTTCCTTTATCCTTTTTACCATGGTGTGTATTATTCTTTTCTATCTTTTCTTTATTTTTATTTTTCTCTCATTTACCTGATATTTCTTCTTCGCCCTCTCAACTCCCATATGTTATAGTGATTTTACTATACTTCTTAACCTATTCCAGAACTTTACTCCAAGTTTATATCTGGATTAGAGAAATGTGGAGAACAATATCAACAACTTTTTCACTTTCCATAAGGCTGAATAGTATGTGTCATGGCTTTGAAGTGATTGTAGTTCAGTGGCTTCTTCCAAAGTGGTGCTGATTTTGGGATTAGCAGAGCCCACACATTGAGTTAAAGTATCAGTACCCAACTCAGGTCTCTTAAGAGCAAAAGCTCACAAAGGAGTCCCTTGCTTAAAAGACGAAGTGATAACCATCCCAGTAGATGGGCAAGAAATATGAAAAAGCAAGGAAAAAAACCATCCCAAACAGCCCCATAACACTTTAACAACTGATTCCATTGACACCACAGAGGAGAAATATCAGAGAAAGAATTTACAGAGTTCACAGTTAAATTGTTCAGTTAGCTAAAAGAAGATATAAGGGGTGAAATTAGAAAATATGGGAAGTGAAAGATCACTTCAATAGAGACTATGAAACAGAACCAAATGGAAAATTCAATGGAAAGCATCATTAATAGACTAGACCATTTTGAAAATAAATTTTCAAGTCTTGAAGACAAAGTATATAATCTTGAAAAAAGTTTGACCATAAAGAAAAGACGTTAAGACCATGACCAGAATATTCAAGAAATCTGGAATAACATCAAGAAATTAAATTGAAGAATCATCAGGGCAGACTAACTAAAGGGATACACAGTCTGTTTCAATGAAATAGTATAAATTTGTCTGAATCTTAAGAATGAGATGGAAATCCAAATATGAGCAGCATATAGGAACTCCAACAGAATCAGAATAGACCTACTCCAAGACACATTATAATGAAAATGCCTAATATAGAGAGTACTGACAGAATTTTAAGAGCTGCAAGAAAAGAAAGCTGGTTACATTTAGAAGTAAAGTAATTCAGATTTCAACTGATTTCTCAACCCAGACCCTAAAAGCCAGGAGGGCTTGGAATAATATATATCAAGCTCTGAAAGAAAGAGGTGCCAACCAAGATTACTGTACTCAACAAAATTATCCTTCAGAATCAAAGGTGAAATAAAACCTTCCACAGAAACTAAAATAATTCATAACTGCAAAGCCTAGAGTATAAAACCTTCTCCATGAACTATTTCATGAAGATATTAAAAATAAAGACCAATATAGGAATGAATTACACTTAAAGAATCATCAAAGGAGAATAAAATCTGAATTAAACATTAGAAATAAATCAAAATGGCAGGAAATAAAAATCATCTTTCATAGTAACATTGAATGTAAATGGTCTAAACTCTAATCAAAAGACATAGATTGGCAGATTGGATTAAAAAACAAGACCCAATAACATGTTGTTTGCAAGAGACTCACTGACAAAGACTGGTGGTGAAAGTTGAGAGAAGATACCTTACTGATAGCTGAAAGGAAGCAGGGTAGCTACTTCAAATTAGACAAAGTGGACTTCAACCAAAATTAATCTGAAGAAGCGAGGTCACTTCATACTGGTTAAGTTAATCATCCAACAATAAGATTTAATGATTGTAAATATTTATGCCTCAAACAGTATAGCATCTACATAAATAAAATCAACCCTTCAGCACACATCTCACTACTAGATAGATCATCTAGACATAAACTAAGATTTTTCAGAACTAAAAAAATATACTATTAATCAAGTAGACCTAATATGCATCTATAAAATATTTCATTCATCAGTGACTAAATCTATTTTAGCAGGGCATGAAACATTTTCTAAAATAGATCAAAATTTAGGTCACAAAGCAAATCTTAGCAAATATAGAAAAGTAGAGATAATTCCTTGCATCCTATCAGAGCTTAATGGAATGAAATTAGAAATCAATGACAAGATAAAAAACAAACCACTCTAACAACAGGAGGCTAAATAATACACTTTTGAATGATGATGGGTGGCAGAAGAAATCAGGAGATAAATTAAATGAGAATAGTTATACAACATATTAAAATCTCTGGGATACTATGAAGGCAGTTCTAAGTGGAAAGTTCATAGCATTGAGTTCATACATTAAAAAAATAGATGCCAAATAAAAAAAATCTAACATTAGACCTCAAGATCCTAGAAAAAGAAGAAAAAAAATTCAAACACCCAAATCAGTATAAGACAGGAAATAATTAAAATTAGAGCTGAAATCAATAAAATTGAGAATAAAAAAATGCAAAAGGTTGTTTTTTGAAAGGATAAACAAGATTGATAAACACCCAAACTAATCAACAAAATTAGAGATGAGAAAGGAAATATTACCACAGACACTACTGAAATCTAAAGGATCACCAGAAATAATTTTTAAATTTTTACTCCAATAAGCCAGAAAATTATGAATATCTGGACAAATTCCATGACCTACCCAAACTGAACTGGGAGAATACAGAAAATAGATCAATATCAAATAAAAAAATTGAAGACTTACAACAAAGAAAAGCTCAGTAATGGACAGATTGTCAGCTGAGTTTTACCAGACCTTTAAGAACAGCTAATACCTTGACTCAGAGAAAGCATTTGACAAAATACAGCACCCTTTCATGTTCAGAACACTAGAGAAACTAGGGATAGTAGGAATATACCTCAACATTGTTAAAGCAATATATGCTAAGCCTAAGGCCAACATCATTCTAAATGGAAAAAAATTGGAAGCATTCCCTATAAAAACTGGAACAAGACAGGGATGCCCTCTCTCACCACTCTTATTCAATATAGTCCTTGAAACTCTAGCCAGAGCAATCAGACAGACGAAGGAAATTAAAGGGATATGAATAGGAAAAGAAGAACTCAAACTCATTATTTGCAGACGACATGATTCTATACTTAGAGGATCCAAAAAGTTCCACCAGAAGACTTCTAGACCTGATAAATGAATTCAGCAAAGTTGTAGGATATAAAATCAATATCCACAAATCAAATGCATTTCTATACATCAGCAATGAGTCCTCTGAAAGAGAAATTAGAAAAACTACTCCATTCACAATAGCCTCCAAAAAAATAAAATACTTAGGAATCAATCTAACAAGAGAGGTGAAAGACCTCTACAATGAAAATTACAAGACACTAAAGAAAGAAATTGAAGAAAATCTTAGAAGATGGAAAGACCTACCATGCTCCTGGATAGGCAGAATCAATATTATTAAAATGGCCATACTACCCAAAGCGCTATACAGATTCAATGTAATCCCAATTAAAATCCCAAAGGCCT
>CM053403.1:94949589-95007019 GCA_028644305.1 Xerus rutilus
CACCATTTGATCCAGCTATCCCACTCCTTGGCCTATACCCTAAAGACTTAAAAACAGCACACTACAGTAAAGCAGCCATTTCAATGTTTATAGCAGCACAATTCACAATTGCAAAACTGTGGAAGCGACCCAGATGCCCTTCAATAGATAAATGGATAAAGAAACTGTGGTACATATACACAATATTATTCAGCAATAAAAGAGAATAAAATTATGAAATTTGCAGGCAAATGGATGGAATTGGAGAGCATTATGCTAAGTGAAGTAAGCCAATCCTAAGAAACCAAATGCCGAATGTTCTCTCTGATTAGTGGATGCTGATACATAAGGGGGGTGGGAATGGGGAACATAGGAGAAATGGAGGAACTCTGGATGCGGCAGGGGGTAGGTGGGGGGAGGGAAAAAAGAGAAAAAAAAAAGAAGAGCTAATACCAATTCTACTCAGATTATTCCATGAAATAGAAAAGGAGGGAATACTGCTAAATTCATTCTATGAAGCCATTATCTCCCTGATGCCAAAACCAGACAAAGACACATCAAGGAAAGAAAACTTCAGACCAATATCCTTGATGAACATAGATGGAACCACATACAAAAATACATTTAAAAGATAGTGCACTATGATCAAGTAGGTTTCATTCCAGGATGCAAGATTGGTTCAACATATGCAAATCAATAAATGCAATCCACCACATAAATAGACTTAAGGACAAGAATCACTTGATGATCTCAATAAATGAAGAAAAAGGATTTGACAAAGTACAGCACCAATTCATGTTTAAAACAGTAGAGAAACTAGAGATATAAGGAATTTAACATTGTAAAGGCTATAAACAAACCCCAAACCAACATTGTACTGAATGGAGAAAACTGGAAGCGTTTCCTCTAAAAATAGGAATAAGACAGTCTCACTACTCCTAAATCAACATAGTCCTTGAAACTCTAGCCAGATCAGTCAGGGAATTAAGAGAAGAGAATTAAGGACATACAAATAGGAAAAGAAGAGCTCAAATTGTCTCTTTGCTGATGACATTCTATATTTAGAAGACCCAAAAAATTCCTCCAGAAGACTTATACAGGTGTAAAGTAGCAGGATACAAGATCAATATACATAAACCAATCACTTTCCTATACTCCAATAATGAATCTGCTGAAAAAGAAATCAGGAAAACAATCTCACAACAGCTTTAAAAAAAAACCCCTAGGAATAAATATAACTAAGGAGGTGAAGGACCTCTATAGTGAAAACTATAGAACACTGAAGAAAGAAATTAAAGACCTTAGAAGATGGGAAGACCACCTGTGTTCTTGGATAGGCAGAACTAATATTGTTAAAATGGCCATACTACCAAAAGTGTTATACAGATTCAATGCAATCCCCACCAAAATACCAATTACATCTTTGCTGAACTAGAAAAAGCAGTTGTAAAATAAGAGACCCCAAAATAGCCAAAGCAATCCTGGGCAAAAGAGCAATGCTGGAGGCATCACAATATAGGACCTCAAGTTATACTACACAGCTGTAGTAACAAAAACAGCATGGTATGGGCACCAAAACAGACATGAGGACCAATGAATAGAATAAGAGACACAGAGACAAACCCACATAAATAATTATTTGATACTAGACAAAGGTTCCGAAAACATATGTTGGAGAAAAGATAACCTCTTCAACAGATGGTGCTGGGAAAACTGAAAATCCATATGCAGAAGGATGAAACTTGACCTCTGCACAAAAGTCAACTCAAAGTAGATCAAAGATCTGGAAATTAAACTAGAAACTCTATGACTGATAGAAGAAAAGGTAGGCCCAAATTAAAAAGCTTCTGCACAGCAAAGGAAACAATGAAGAGAGAGCCTACAGAATGGGAGATCTTCATTACCAGCTCCTCTGATAGGGCATTAATATCAAGAATATATAAAGAAATAAAAGAACACCATAAACTCCCAAATAACACAAATAATAAATGAACAAGAGAACTAAACAGACACTTCTCAAAAAAAGAAATACAAATTGTCAATAAATATATGAAAAAAATGTTCAACATCTCTAGCAATTAGAGGAATGCAAATTAAAACTACCTTGAGATTTTACTCCAGGTGTTTACAAAGAATACAAATGCTATTAAGTGTTGTTGAGGATGTGGGAGAAAGGTACACTCATACATTGTTGATGAGAGCTCACATTAGTGCAACCACTCTGGAAAACGAGGAATGGAACTAGGAATGGAACCACCATGTGACCTAGCTATCCCATTCCTTGGTATATATCCAAAAGACCTAAAATCAGCATAGTATAATGATGCAGCCACATCAATGTTTATAACAGCACAATTCACAATAGCCAAGCTTTGAAAGCTTTCAAATATGCCTTTCAACAGATGAATGGATAAATAAAATGTGATATATATATATATGTGTATGTATATATATATGTACATATATATATACACACACACACATACATACACACAATGGAGCATTACTCAGCAATGAAGAAGAATAACATGGCATTTGCAGAGAAATGGATCATGCTCAGTGAAATAAGCCAGACCCAAAAAGTCAAAAGTAGAATATTTTCTCTGATATTCAGAAGCTAGTCCAAAACAAGGGGAAAAATGTAAAGGAAAAGGAGAAGGATTCCATCAAAATAGAAGAAATATAAATGGAATAGATGAAAAGGATTGAGGGGAGGGAGGAGAGATGGGATAAGGGAAGAACAGACCTAATTTTCCTATGTACATATATGAATGTACCACAGTGAATATCACCAGCATGTATATCCATAAGATACTAATAAAAAACTACAAGTAAATAACAGAAAGATCAATAGAATAGAGGAAAGGGAACAGTGGGAGGGGGGAGAAGAGGGAAAAGGGAACTTCTGGGGACTGGATTAGAGCAAATTATATTCTATGCTTTTATAATTATGTCAAGATGAATCATAATGTTATGTATGACAAAAAAGAACCAATAAAAATGACCCCCTCAAAAAGACTATTCCTGGCTGAGCATGGTGGCGTGCCTTGTAATCCAAGTGACTCTGGAGGCTGAGGCAGAAGGTTAACAAGTTCAAGACCAGCCTCAGCAGCATAGTGAGACCCTCAGCAACTTAGGTAGACCCTGTCTCAAAATTAAAAATTAAAAGAACTGGGGATATAGTTCAGTGGTAAAGCACTCCTAGATTCAATGCCCAGTACCAATAAGTAAATATGTACATATGTACAACTCCTGGCAGAGACTAAAGAATTCCTGGTCTTTCCTTCACATTTCTGGTTCCCAGTTAGGTGGTCAGTTCCCAGATAAATGCTTGCAGCAACATTTTCTCTTACTTGTCCTACCACATACAATACATCTAGACTTCACTCCCTCCTCTCTTCCCTGTTCCAGATAGGGCTTATTTTCCCTCTGCTCATTTTGGTTAGAGATAGACTGCTGTTTCTTATTCTCCTACACTAGTCTGGTATTCTCTGAAAGTATTGTCTGTAAGGCTTCTCACTTCCATTTTCTCTAACTGGGCACTAATCCTGTTGATTATGTACCTTGGATTTGTACTTCCCCTCTACTCCCACCTTAGACCAACCCTTCTCTGACTTCCTAGTGCATAGAAGTTTCCTCTGTTTTACAGTATAGGACTTGATAATCCCTAAATTTTGCAAGCCAATGACTCCAGTTGCTTGTTTTTGTACCAGGGATTGAACCCAGGGGTGCTTAACCACATTGAGCCATATCCCCAGCACATTTTTTTGTATTTTCAGGGTCTTACTGAGTTGCTTAGCACCTTGCTTTTGCTGAGGCTGGCTTTGAACTTACCATCCTCCTGCCTCAGCTTCCTGAGCCACTGGATTAAAGGCATGCGCCAGCTACTGGGATTACAGGCGTGCATCACCGGGCCTGGCTCTAGTTGCTTTTTGAATTACTTCTTGCTGCAATGTTTGGCTCTCCATTTGCATTTTGAACAGTGCAAGTCCAAGGACCACATTTCCCTTTCATTTCCCTTTCTTCTCCCTTCCTCTCTCTCTAAATCTCTAGTTCTGGAGAAGCATAGTAGAGGTGCTCAGCACATGGTAAATTGTCTCATGGGCTTGGGACTGTCCCTGCTATAGGGCATTGCTGTGGCACTTGGCATTGTGTCCTTGGGACATCTGACGATAACTCTGGACCAGCTGAAGGAATATAGTACTATACTCATGGATCAAGAGACATCATCCATCCTCAAATTAATGAAGGTGATGAGATTCCCATGGGCTCTGCCATCATCCCCCAGTCTCCTCATTTCTACCATGTCTTGTGACTCAACATTAAAGCCTCCTCCCTCATTGTATTTAACCTTGGGGCAGTTTTATCTTCCTTGTCCTTTACCTTGTTCTCTTACGGCCATGCGTCAGGATCTGCTATCACCACCCATCCCCACCACCACCACGTTGACCCTTCTATAGCTCCATCTTCCCTTTGGGGCCCTCCGCACAATCTTTTCCTCTCTTGGCCTTAGTTTCCACATGAAGCAAGAGGAACAAGGTGAACAGAAGGCAAATTTCCCTTTTCCCCTACAGGAATATCAGCAAAAGGAGTGGGGCCTGATCTGTAACACCATATACTTAAGTTATAGCAAGATTATCTCAGAGAGCAGGGGAGCCATTTTCCATCATTTGGATACCATCCTGGCCTTGGTCCTACAGCACTACCACAAGTGCATTGTGAAAAAGGTACTTCCCGTTCGCTTTCCTTCACCCACATTCTATCCCTGCTTTTCTTTCTCTTCCCCTCAAAGAAACCTTTACTTGGCTTCCAGTGTAACTCAGTGGTGAGGCTGTCATTGCTGTTTCCTTTCCATGTCAATCATTTCATATTCCTTTATCCTGCCACCCAGAAACTACTGGCAGGAGGAGAGTGGAGTCATTCTAGGACTGTTGAGAAGTGTCTCCTTCTCCACTGACATGCTGTGTGGCGTGCCTGTGGGCTTCTCACTGCCCTTTCCTTTGAAGGGAAGAATAATGCATAAATTCCCTAACACATTCACAAAAAAGTGATGTTATCACAAAACATCATGTGCCCTTGCCTCTGACAGGTGTGCTTGCTATCTTGGCTTCACTTTCCACTTCCTGGTCCTCTTCACCTTACCATTTCTTTCCTTTTCCTTTTCCAGTTACCTCTTTTTCTGGTATCTGATTCCTTCTCCGGCCTGTCCTCGAAAGAAGCATTTAGTGGGGTCAGAGGGAGTCTGGACAAACTTCTTGCCTTTGTTGTTTGTCCAGAGCACGTGTCCCTAGGGTAGAGAGGGCAAACCCTTCCCATTCTCTGTCCATCTACCATCCAACTAGGCAACCTGAATATTGAAGATGATATTCAGTGGAAAGACAATCCCTTGAGAGACAAGAATACTGTGCTATTAACTTTAAGAGTTTTATGAAGGGGTAGCTGTTTCAGGGGGCTGGTGAGAGGGGTAGCCCTTTCCCCATATGGAGGTGTCACAGGCTTTGCCTCTTCTCAGCTGTCCTCAAGAGAACATGCAGGGACTCAATGTAGGAGAGGCTATGGAATGCTTAGCTCCTCATCCTCAGATTTCAGGTGGGTTTCCCTGGGCCCAGGACTATTCCTATCCTTGTTGGGTGAGGGGGTTGTAAGCATGCTGCTTTGTTCAGGATAACAGTATGAAGGTGGATTTCTTGAATGCTCTGTCCCATATGACAATCATCATGAGCAACCTGTCTGTCACCTTGCAATATGACATTCCCAAAAAAGTAGAAATTGTATCCTTCATGGTGGTAAGTAGCACTCAAGGAGAATGGAGGTAGAGCTGGGAGAGGAGGGTATATTGGTCCCCGGGAAACCATTGTAAGGCTCTTTGGCTAGACCTGGAGGATAGTAGCCCATTTTCTTTTTCGTACTTTCACCTTACCTTTCCTGTCCTCCAGGTGGGGGTGAGTACTGTGGGGAGGTTGGGAGATAGGGAGAGGTGCTGTCCATCAGAGTCTAGTTATTAGGTTCTAGGTTCAACCCTCTTGTGAGTATGGCCCAGGATGGTGGAGGAAGAGAATGGTAAGAAAAAGTACTCATGATCCTTTTGGTCCCTGTGGCTGGGGGGTGGCTGTCACAGGACCTAATCAGGGAGGAGCCAATGAACTGTGTCTCCAGCTCCATTAGGCAGACGGCCATGAACATCATCACTGACTTCAGGTAACAGTGTGCTGTCCATTCTTTATTTCTTGATTCCTTGACTCTTTCTTGACTTGATTTCAACTCTGTACCCCTCCCTACCTCTCTTATTTTCTGTGTTGGCTTCCAGTATAGGGGTCCCCTGGCATCTATCAGACAATGTCATTTTCTTTTGCTGGGATTTTTTGGGGAGGGATTTTCTGAGCACCTGGCAGAGATTGCCTGTTCCTCTTCTGCAGGTACTTGCTGTCACTTCTGCCCCAGAATTTCTTCTGCTTTCTGGGCTGTCCCTGACCAAACACTTCTAGGCCTACTCCTGACCTTTCTGTTCCCTCAGAACATCTGGGGGCCAAAAAAGTGATGTTATCACAAAACATCATGTGCCCTTGCCTCTGACAGGTGTGCTTGCTATCTTTGCTTCACTTTCCACTTCCTGGTCCTCTTCACCTTATCATTTCTTTCCTTTTCCTTTTCCAGTTACCTCTTGTTCTGGTATCTGATTCCTTCTCCGGCCTATCCCCGTTTCTACCATCTCTGTGCTATTGTATCTTCCCTCCTTCAGCTGTCATTTCTGACCACTCAGTGGTTACATCTTTGCTTCATCTTGGATCTTAGGAATTTCAAGCCACTGTTAGAACCAGAAAACACAGTAGAGGTGCTTCAAACGTGCTTCAAGAGTGTGCTCTGCCTGCCATCCTCCAATGTCATGTGGAAAGAAGCATCCAGTCCCGAGGAGGGCCATGCCAATGTGGTAATTAACTCTTTGTTGGTTGTTCTTTCTTTTTTATTTTCAAGAGGGTATGAGTAAAGACTTTGGCATTTTATGAAAATATCTGCCTTTAAGAAAAGGAAATTACTGAAAAGAAGACCTCTTATGAAGAAGAGACCAGAGGTCAAGCAGTCTGAACTCTACCCATGAGATTTCTCTCCTCTTTTGAGGCACTCATTACTCACCTTTAATACTGTGGCCCCAAAGTGGATACTTGCTTGGTCCTTCCCATTATAACTATCATATGATTGAAACTAGGCTGGAGAGTACACACATGATTTACTAAAAGCCCTTGGATAAATAAGTTCCTGGGAATCTCAGTAATAAGAGATCTGAGTTCATTTCCTACAGGGCCTTTGAGGGAGGAAAGGGTTCAGTGTTTAAATTTACATTTTTTTTTATTCCTAGGAACTCTGTTGTATTCTTTGCTTTTTGATTTTGACTGGTATTCTTATTTTATTGATGCCATAGCCTCTTGAATTTTGGAGTGATAGTAAGAATTTTTTTTCAGTGCTGAGAATGGAACCCAGGGCCTCACACATGCTAGGCAAGCACTCTCCCACTGAGCTACATGCCCGTTTTTTGTTTTTTTTTTTGGTACCAGGGATTGAACCCAGGGGCACTTTACCACTGAGCCACATTCCAGCCCTTTATAATATTTTATTTTGGGACAGGGTCTCGCTGAGTTGCTTAGGGTCTCACTAAGTTGTTGAGGCTGGCTTTGAACTCACAATACTCCTGCCTCAGTCTCCCAAGCTACTGGCATTACAGGTGTATGCCACTGCACCTGACTAATGAGAATGTTTTTGAAAGAAAGTTTTCCTGAATTATAGTGGTTTCCTTTAGGATCAGTTGGTCTGTTTGTTTATTTTGTTTTGTTTTGTTTTTTTTTAACTTTCTGTGCATCTCCTATATGACCCCAGAGACCAAATCCCATGACTTCTTCCTTGATTTTTGCAAGGAAAAGAATATCTGGAGATTATCTTTAGGTAGCTTCTAAAGTTAAACAGTACATGAGAGTTAATATTAATGAGCCTTTGCACATCTGAAAATAATATTCTCTTTTCATGTTAGTTTTGACGGGGTATGAAGATTCTGGGTTGTAAATTATTTAAATAGAACTAATTTGTCTTCTTTTTTTGAATTAATGTTTTATTTTATTTTATTTTTTTTTGAATTAATGTTTTAATTGTATAAATTTATGAGTCTTCTTATCAAATGTCCAAGGATCCTTCTTAGTCAGTTAATATTTACTTTAGTTCACAAAGAATAACTGAATTATTTTTTGAATTAATGTTTTAATTGTATAAATTTATGAGTCTCCTTATCAAATGTCCAAGGATCCTTCTTAGTCAGTTAATATTTACTTTAGTTCTCAAAGAATTACTGGTGTACATGAATGTGACATGGACTTCTCCAGGTGGTGTTCCCATAAGGCTTTCCTCATGTACTTCTGGTTAGGGAAGGGAGGGCATTTTTACAAGGCTTACCTGCTCAGGGCTGACTAGGAATCCCAGATGCTCAGTGGGAATGGCTTGAATATGGAGGTAGATTTCTTTTCAATACTTTATTACACAGAGAGCTGTCTTTCCTTTTTATTTCCCCTCTTGTCCATTTTGGAGGTATACAACTATTTTGTAAGAAGCCTTTGGATGTTGATTACCTACTTTCTTCACAAGGTTTTGGCTTAGAGGCGGAGTTAATATTTCTGGTCAGAGCCACTTAGTTCACTATAGGGCAAGAAGGAGTAATCCACTGTCCCGGTTTTTGTGAATCAGTGATCCTGCAGATTGGTAACCCAGCTCTCTTTCCCCTGGAACCAGCTGGCCTCCTGGACACTACAGAATGAGGTAGCAACACCTGCCAGCAGAGGCCCAGAAGGAGCTTAGCATGGGGATCAGGGAATGGAGGTATTCCAGGGTAGGCTGTGTTATCAGAGAACTTCCAGCCTACTAAGACAAACTGCATACCAGGCAGACATGTGCTCTTTTGAACATGACAGAGGAATCATCCAAGTTACAGGAAGTGGCACTTGGAAATATGGATAAACTTGTGGGGCAGAACTGAGCAAGTAAAGCTTCCTGAGGAAGAAGAGTGCCAACTGGAAGTTAGAAGAGAGGAGCTGATAGCTCAGCTATGCTCTGTGTCCTTCTTCCCTCCTCAGGAACTGTTCAGGGAGACCCTGCAGTCTCTTCGAAGAGTAATGGAAGCAGTCGTCACTGAGAAGGCCACTCAGATCCAGAACTGCATGGAGGTCAGTGGGAAGGAACCCTTGAATGTTGATGTATTTGTTCCTAGGGCTACCTTACAATGTACCTTAACTATCTGGCATCAAAGGGCTAAAAATCCAAAATCAAGGTGCTGGCAATGTTAGCTTCTACTGGAGGTGCCAATAGAGAATCTGTTTCATGGCTGTCTCCTGGCTTCTGTATTTCCTGGCAATCCTAGGTATCCCTTGACTTTGTACATGTATCTTTCCAATATCTGCATCCATCCTTCATTCACATAGCAAGTTCTTTGTGTGTGTGTGTGTGTGTGTGTGTGCATGCACCTGTACATGTATGTTCTCTTAATAAGGACAGCAGTCTTTGGATTAGGTAGGACCTCACTTCAACTTGACCACATCTGCAAAGACCCTATGTCCAGATAAAGTCACAGTGTGAGGTCTAGGTGGACATGAAATTTGTTAAGCCAGTTGGGAACAGAACAGTTGGGGGGCAGTATAAGAAGGAGAACCAAAGAGGAAGTTTGGGTGCAAAGTGTTGAGGGAAGGCAGAGATCAGAGCTAGAGTCCAAATGATGTTAGTCTGCCTGTGGAAAAGAAACTTCCTTCTTCTTCTTCACCCACTGCCAGGACCACCTTCTCTCCCAGCTATACTCTGCTCCTTCATATAAAGGTTAGAAGTATGGACTAAGGACTTCATATACTGCAGTTCCAGATTCTGGTTCTATTGTTAGATATGTGGCCTTGGGGAGTTACTTAATTTCTCTTGGCCTCTGTGTTTCTTTTGGAAACTCAGATGACTATGCAAGTCATTCAGGTAACCAAGCAAGATCATGTTTTGGCTCAAAGGAGTGAAGTGTGAGTTCAAGTAATTTGTCCATTTTTGAATTGGATTGTTTGTCTTTTTTACTTGATATTAACATTAATGTGATACTTTGGCCTTCTTTTGAATATTCTAGTCCTCATTATCCTATGAAGTTTAAGTTCTTGTTGTCAGAATATAGAACACTAAGGGGTATTGTCACAATATCTTCTTAAAAGTTATTTGAGGTAATTATTCATCTGTTTATGGTGTCAAATTTTGATTTATTTTTGTTAAACTCCAGGTTTTTTTAAACTTAATTGAAGATTTTGCTTATGTAAAGATTTATATAATAAATTATGTAAATTAAAGATTTACAAAATTAAAAGATTTCATAATTTACAAATGAAGTTTTATTAGGAGTAGTCTTACTCCCATACCTATCCTTTTACCTCATTCCCACTCATTCCCTAGTTATAACCATTTTCATTAATCTATGATTTATTTTTATTGTAAAAAGGAGCAGGTGTATGTTTGTGGTACATTTATTTTTCTTTTCTGGTGGTGAGGATTGAACCCAGGACCTCATGCATACTAAGCATGGACTCTACCATTGAGCTATATCCCAAGCCCTATGGTGCATTCTTATTTCCATTTTTCTCACATAGTAGGTAGTGCATTCTGTCTAGTGCACTGAATCTTGCTCTTTTTTTCACTTATCCATATCAGTTCACAGATTATTTTTTAATTTCTTAAATATACTTTTAAAATAATACATAGTGATTATACATGCATTGGGCACATGTGGCATTTCAATATGTGCATACTATATATAATGATCAGTTCAGGGTAACTGTCATATTTGTCACCTCAGATGTTTATTGTTTCTTTATGTTGGGAACACCTTTGTTTTTGTTGAAGTAAAACTATCTGAAAAATTTTCAAAAACTAAGAAGAGATAAAAAGCACAGATTTTGAGAGAATGTCAAGTAGGATAAGTACCAAATATAAATAGGTGAATAAATGAAGTAATACCTTGTCATCTCATATCCAAATTACAGAAAACTAAAAATAAAGAAAAAAATTTGAAAGAAAAAAATTCATTGGATAGCACAATAAACGATTTTTCTCTTCAGATGATGTTCCTAACACAATATTTTTCTACATTGTAGGTATAGCCCTGAGCCAACATCTGTGTGAACTCCACAATTTGAGTCTTTTTTACATTCAATCTGCCAGTCTATGTCTTTTAATTGATGAGTTTAGGCCATTAATGTTCAGAGTTATTATTGAAATATGGCTTGTATTCTTGTTCATTTTAGTTTATTTTTGGTTTTTAACTTGACTTGGTTGGCTTTTCCTTTAGTGTAATTCCTCCCTTTGCCAATTTTCATTTCCTCCTTGTGGAATATTTTGCCAAGAACGCTCTCTAGTGCAGACTTTCTTGCTGTAAATTCTTTTAACTTTTGTTTATCATGGAAGGTTTTTATTTCATCATCAAACTGGAAGCTTAATTTTGCTGGATATAAGATTCTTGGTTGGCACTCATTTTGTTTCAGAGCTTGGTATATGATGTTCCAGGATCTCCTGGCTTTTAGGGTCTGGGTTGAGAAATCTGCTAAAATCTGAATTGGTTTCCCCCTGTATGTAATCTGTACATTTTCTCTTGCAGCTTTTAAAATTCTATCCTTATTGTGTATGGTAGGCATTTTCATTATAATGTGGCTTGGTGTGGATCTGTTGTAGTTTTGTACATTTGGTTCCTGTAACCCTCTTGTATTTGATTTTCCAATTCATTCTTCATGTTTGGGAAAATGTCTGATATTATTTCATTGAAGAGATTGTGCCATTCCTGTGGTTTGTATCTCTGTGCCTTCTTCTGTCCTAATAATGCTTAGATTTGGTCTTTTGATGTTATCCTATAGTTCCTGGATATTCTGTTCATAGTTTCTTACCATCTTCATTGTGTAGTCAACTTTGTTTTCAAGATTATATATTTTGTCTTCATTATCTGAAGTTCTGTCTTCCAAATTCTCTAGTCTGTTGTTGATGCTTTCTATTGAATTTTTTATTTGGTTTATTGTTTCTTTCATTTCAAGGATTTCTGCTTAGTTCTTTTTCAAAGTCTCTATCTCTTTCTTGAAGTAATCTTTTTCTCCCTATATTTGCTCTCTTATCTCTTTGTTGGAGTGATCAATGGTTGCCTGTATTTGCTCTCTAATCTCTTTGTTGGAGTGATCAGTTGTGGCCTGTATTTGCTCTCTTATATTATTCTGTGCTTCACAGATCATTTTAATTATGTACGTTCTGAACTCCTTCTCTGACATTTTATCTACTGTGCTGTCAATGGATTCTATTGTTGTAGTATCTTGGCTTGATTGGGGCATTTTCTTCGCTTGTTTTTTCATGTTGTTCATGTGTCTTCCTCTCTAGCAATGTTGATCCTGAGGTATTACAGTTTCTACCCTATAATCTTGTAGTGTCCCTGCAAGTTACCAATACGTCACTCTGGTGTAACTGGGCTTGCAGGGACCTTGGGGATGATCTTCCTGGTCCTGGCTGTTGATTCTAGATGGATGTAGGCAGGGACAGCCACCGTTTGGTAGATGAGGGGCCTACTGTGGGGTGCACAGTCGGTCTTCTCTGCTGTCTGCAGTGCCTCTGCCATGCATCAGGCCAGGGGTTGTGTCTGCCGGAACACCTTATTTTTAATGATTACATAAAATTTGTAACTATACCTGGTTTATTCAGTCAGGTGGACATTGGCCTGTTTCCACCCTTTTGGCTATTAATTTTCTTCTTTTTTAACTTTTACAATGATTGTAGATTCACAGGGAATGGCCAAAAATATCATCTGGAGTTCTTGCACTCCCCTAGAGGTGATATCTTCTATAACATCAGAACCCTATCAAAACTAGGGAATTGATATTGGTACAATATCTTTAGAGAACAGAACTTATTCAGCTTTCACAGTTTTCTGTGCACTCATTTTTGTGTGTGTCCCATGCAGTCTGATCTCATGTGTAGAAATGTGTAACCACCACTATCACCACGAAGTACAATGGCTCCCATCACCAAGTGAACTCTCTTGTACAAACACTTTTTAGTCACATCTCCCTACCTCATGACTGAAATCTGTTTTCCATCCTTATAGTTTTGTCATTTTTATGATGTTACAATATTCATGGAATGTGTGTAACATTTAATGAAATTGCCTTTTTTCATAGTTTCATGCTCTTAAGATCCTACAAATTGTGATGTATATCATCAGTAGTTTGTTTCTTTTTATTCCTAGTTTTCTGTTTTATAAATTTAATCATTTATTTAATCATTCATTTAATCATTCATCCATTGAAAGACATTTGGTGGTTTGGGGCTATTATGAATAAAACTTCTATGAACATTCATATACATGGTGTGTGGTGTGTGTTTATGTGTGTGTTCATAAGTCATCATTCAGTGAAATAAATGTCAAAGAGTGCAATTTCTGAGTCAAGTGGTAAGTGCATGTTTAGTTTTATAAGAAACTGCTAAACTATTTTTCAAAGTGGCCATACTCTTTCACCTTATGATCTTTGCATATATATGAGCAATATATGAGATGCTCAGATCTTTGCATCCTTAATAGAATTGGTTTTTTTTAATTGTACCCATTCTAATAGGTATAGCTCTATCTCACTGTGGTTTTAATTTGCATTTCTCTAATGGCTAATGATGTTGGACATTTTTTTTGTGTGTTTTTTGTCCTTATCCTTCCTTTGGTGAAATAATTGCTCATGTCTTTTGTCTACTTTCTTGTGAGTTTTGAGAATTCTTTATATATTCTAGATACAAGTTCTTGTTTTTACCTACTCTGTAGCTTGTCTTTTCATCCTTTTAGCAGAATTATTTGCAGAGAAAAAGGTCTAATATTGATGAAGTCAATTTTATTCATATTTTCCTCTAGGAATTGGGACTTTCATACTTACCATGTCTGAGAACTAGGTACTGAGTTATTTTTTCCTATGTTGTCTTCTAGAAGTTTTAGAGTTTTACATCTTGCACTTACATCTATGATCCACTTTGAATTAACTTTATGTAAGTTATGAACTTTAAGATGAAGTTCAATTGTTCCAATAGAATTTATTTAAGGACTATTCTTTAACTGTTGAATTGCCTTTATACCTTTGTCAGAAATCAGTTGTCTGTAATGTGTAGATATATTTCTGGACTGTATTTTATTTCATTCATCTATATATCCTTTCATAGGTGGTGCAGTCTCTGATTACTTCAGCTTTAGAGTAAGTCTTAAAATCATGTATTTTAACTCTTCCAACTTTCTTCTTCTTCTTACTTTTACTTTTGTGTATACATATTAGAATCAGCTTGTCAATATCTACAAAATATCTCATTCTGGGATTTTGATGGAATTGCATTACATGCATAGATCAATTTAGGAAGAATTGAAGTCTTTACTATGTTGAGTCATTCAATCATGAACATTTTATGTGTCTCCATTTATTTAGGTCTTCTTTGATTTTTGTGTTCATGACATTTGTAGATTTTAACATATGGATCCTGTATATACCTAGTGATCTCATTTCTTTTATATAGATATTATACATGCAATTATTTTAAAATTTTTGGCTTTCAGTTATTTATTGGTAGCATATAGAAATTTATTTGAGTTTTGTGAGTTGATCTGGTGTTACATCTAGAATTTTTTGTATGTGTATATATTCCTTGGAATTTTTTATGTACAAATTATCTTGCTTGTGAATAGGAACAGTTTTTTTTTTTTTTTTGTACTGGGGATTGAATTCAGAGGTACTTAACCACTGAGCCACATCCCAGCCCTTTTATATATTTTAGTTAGAGACAAGGTCTCACTGATTGCTCAGGGCCTTGCTAAGTTTCTGAGACTGGCTTTGAACTTGCAATCCTTCTGCCTCAACTTCTTCCTTTCTAATATTAAACCTTTTATTTAATTTTTATGCTTTATTGCATTGACAAGGACTTACAGTATAATGTAGCATAGAAGTGATGAGAGTGGACATCCTTGCCTATTCCAGTCTTAGTAGGAAGACCTTTAATATTTACTAGTAAGTATGATGTTTGTTGTAGGCCTGCCATTTGTCAGGTTACAAAGTTTTCTTCTGTATGAGTCAGCTTTTCCATCACTATAATGAAATATCTGAGATAATCAAGTTATATAGAGAAAATATTTATTTGGCTCATAGCTTTGGAAGTTCCAGTCTATGATTGGTTGGCCTCAGCTTTGAGCCTGTCATGAGGTGTATGATACTCAGCACTAACCTCATGAGCCGAGGGACAAAGAAAAAGAGAGCAGCATAAAGGTCCAAGGGCATTTATGCAGTGACTTAAGGATTCTACCTCCTATAGTTTCTACAGCTTCCCAACAGTGTCACCCTGGGGACCAAGATTAACACATGGACCTTTGAGGGATATTCAAGATCCAAACTATAGCAACTTATTTTCCTAGTTTGGTTAGAATTTATAAAATGAATATGTGTTGAATTATGTAAAAGACTTTTCTGTATCACTTGATATGATTATATTAATTTTCTTCTTTAAACTAGGAATATGGAAGATTACATTGATTTATTTCAGCAGTCTTGAATTCTCAGGATAAACCCAGTTTGATCATGGTGTATTTCTTTTTATATATGGCTGTATTTAATTTGCTTATATTTTGTTGAGGATCTTTGTGTCTGTATTCCTTAAGGATATGGATTTTTAGGTTCCCTTTTTATGTAGTCTTTGTCTGATTTTGATATCAGGTTATTTTGGCCTCATGAAATTAATTGGAAAGTGTTCCCTTCTTTTCTATGTCATAGAAGAGACTGAGTAAAATTGATGTATATTGAGTGTTTGGTGGAATTCACTACTAAAATACCTTGACTTGGAGATGTCTTGTTTTTGAGGGATTTAATTATTAATTCGATTTTAAAAATAGTTGTAAGACTATTCCAGCCATCTGCTTATCTCGGGTGAGGTTTGGTGGTTTGTGGTTTTTGCAAAATTGATCCATTTCATCTTTTGGATTTATGTGAGTAAAGTTCTTTGTAGTATTCCCTTATTATTATTTTTTATTTCCAAGATTTGTGAAATTATGTTTTTATTAGACTTTTGAATTTAAAAAAATATTTAATCAATTAATTTTTATGTGTTCTTTTAAGATATACATGACATCTGGGCACAGTGGTGCACCTGTAATCCCAGTAGCTTGGGAGGCAGAGACAGGAAGATTGCAAATTCAAAGCCAGCCTCAGCAAAAAGTGAGGTGCTAAGCAACTCAGCGAGACCCCATCTCTAAATAAAATACAAAATAGGGTGGGGATGTGACTCAGTGGTCAAATGCCCCTGAGTTCAATCCCCAGTACAATCTCCCCCCACAAAAAGAAGATATACATGACAGTAGAGCACATTGCATTGTGACATATTATACATATGAGGAGTATAACTTATTCTAATTAAGATCCCATTATTGTGGGTGTACATGATGTGGAGTTAAACTGGTTGTGTATTCATATATACCCAGAGGACTTAAAATTAGCACACTAGAGCAACACAGCCACATCAATGTTTATAATAGCTCAATTCACAATAGCCAAGCTATGGAACCAACCTAGGTGCCTTATAACAGATAAATGGATAAAGAAAATGTGGTATATATACATAATTACTCAGTTATAAAGAAAGATGAAATTATGGCATTTGTTGGTAAATGGATGGAACTCTAGAATATCATGCTAAGTGAAATAAGCTGGTCTCCAAAAACCAAAGGCCAAATGTTCTCTCTGATATGTGTTTAATGTCTGAATATGCTTTTTTCATTCTTGCTAATTGTGTCTTTTTATTTTTTGTCAGTCTTGTTAGAGGTTTATTAATCATTGATCTTTACAAAGAACCAACTTTTTTGTTCTGTTTTTCTTTACCCATTCTACTCATACTTTCCTCTAGGTTTCTCTGTTTTTTATTTCATTAATATCTATTTCTAAAAATACTGCTATTTTCACAGTATTTTCTTCCTCTGCTTATTTTATATTCATTTCATTCTTTTTCTTTTGTTTTCTTTCTGGGCTGCTCTTGTCAGGTATTGGTCATAGCAACGAAAAGCTGACTAACACACTCTGTTACCAAAGAATAAGAATAAGGACACTGCAAACATTAGGCTTCAGTGTCTGCCTTTCTAGTTGATTCTCCCATCACTACTCTAAGAAACCCTGTGCTCCAGTTTTTCGTGTTCTTATCACTTGATCATTGACATGACTGGTGGCAAGAGGCTGTTCTGTGGGTCTTCCTGTACCTTTGTTCTATGTCCAGTTTCCAACAGCTCTTATGAACCTCTGAGATGGAGAGAACTATATCTCCTCTGTGGTAACAGGAGTCTGTCCAGGGCCTGGGCCTACTGAGGAGATTCCAGGGTCACCTTGACTGTGTTGGAGAAGGGTAGCACGAACTGTTAATAGCCCTGGGCATGTGGTATTTCTCCCCTCTAACACACAAAGCCACCTCCCAAATCAGGAGGTATCTGGGAGCCAGGCCACAGACACCCCAGGGCTGTCCCCTCTGTGCTACCAGATAGCACATCAGCACCAGAACTTGTCATAGCATTAATAAAACCAGCTATTTAGGTGTACATGGGAGCTGGATGGGGTGAGGACTGTGTGAATGGGCTTCAGAGCCTGAATTCTAGACAGTACTTTTGAAGCATGTTGCTGATTTAGATGTGAAGGAAAAAATATATAGTTCTCCACTCCAATACAGAACTGATTGATTTAGTTGCTGTCTTTATGCCCAGAAACATTCAGAGATAATTATTTCAAAGCTTGAACACATTCTATGCCTCAATACCTGGCAAATTCTACATTTGGAAGTTCCTAGAAGTTATCTCCATCCTAAAAGTCTCAGCAAGGAGAAGCATTAGACTTAGTTATTTTTAGTGTTTATTTTTGATTTGGATATTATTTTTAGTGTTAATTTAGATTTTGATATTATTGAATTCTGTGTTGACTTATTTTGATTTCTCTCATTTGTTCTTGCATACTTTCACATCATTTTATGGTTTTTAATTTGTTAATTTGGTTTGTTTTCTTTTCTTATTTTTATCCTCTTCTGTTTTTTCTTTGTCTTTTAATTTTCTTTATCTCTTTCTCACCTCTTTTTTCTTTTACATTTCTTTTATGTTATATATTGTTTAATTTTAATTTTATATTCTTTGGTGTCTAATTTTCAGTGTATTATAGAATACAATATTTCTTCTTTTTTGGTTAATGAAGTTGTGGAGTACATTTTTGAGAAGTTTTTATAGTATAGTAATATATGGGCTACTTTCAGTCTGTAACTATTACTGATGGTTAGTCTCTGTTCTAAAAGTGGCCCTGGGATTTGAGCATACAAGTTTGAACACATTGAATGGCTGCTTTGATACTGAGATACCTCTAGCATGGGGCACATCATGCAGGAAAAACAGCTCACTGGAAAGACCTTCACATACCACTGGAAGAGATAACCATCTCAACAGATGCACAGATCTCAACATAGAAACACAAGAAACATGACAAACAAGGTAATTAGACACCTTCAAAATTTCCTGACTACCTAATAACTGAATCTGTAGATAATAAAGTAGAGGAAATACCAAAGAATTTAAGAAGTTGATTGTTAAAATATGATCAGTGAATTAAAATGACTAAGGAATGAGCAAAGCTAAGAAAGACAATATAGGATATGAAGAGATACTCTGAAAAAGAACTGGACAAATATTGGAAACGGAAAACTCAAAAACTCAAACTAAAAAATTATTGGCAATAAGATCAAATAGAGGAAGGAATATCAGGACTAGAAGAGAAGATGGATTAACTAAAATTTTCAAGCAACATTAAAAAAAGAAACTATGAACAAAGTGTATAAGAACTCTGGGATAACATTAAAAGACTAAATTTAAGACTTTATGAAGTGGAAATACATGATAATGGCCTAGAAAATATGTTGAGTGAAGTAATAGCAGAAAAATTCCCTAATCCTGGGGATGAGATGGACGTGCAGGTACTGGAGAAATTTGGAATTTCAAATAGACATAACCAGAAAGGAACAGAATGACATATTATAGTAGAAATACCAAAAATTCAGGAAAGATTTTAAAAGCTGCAAGAGATAAATCCCAAGTTACGTATAAAGGCAAACCCATACAATAGCAGATATCTCAGCAGAAACCATAAAGGTCAGGAAGGAATAGGAAAATATATTTCAAGTACTGAAAGAAAGTAACTGCCAACCTAGACTACTTTATTCAGCAAAGCTATCCTTCAGAATTAAAGAAGAAATAAAGACTTTATAAGGAAATAAACGAAAAGAATTCATGACCACTAAGTTACCATTGCAGAAAACACATAAAGGAATCCTACACACAGAAGATAAAAACCATGAGAGCATGGGAAAGAATAAATCTCATTAGAAGAGATAACAAGTGAGAATTAGAAAATAATCAAACATTACATATGACAGGAAGTAATATGTACCTCTTTGTAGTAAATCTGAATGTATATGGCATTACTTCTCCAATTAAGATATAGACTGGCAGATTGGATTAAAAAGAAAGATATTGTCAGCAAGAAATGCATCTCACTAGCAAAAACAGAATGGAAATGAAAGGATGGATGGAAAATGATATTCTATGCAAATAGAATCCTAAAGCAAGCAGATGTATCTATTCTCATATCCAACAAAGAAGAATTCAACCCAAATTTAGTCAGAAGAGACAAAGAATATCATTACATATTGGTTTAGAGAAAAATTCAACAAGAAGTTTTAATGGTGGTAAATATTTATGCTCCAGTTGTCAATATAACCAGTTTTAGAAAACAACCCCCACTTAACATAATGGAGAAGACAGGCTGCAATACAATAAGAGTGAGTGACATCAGTTCACCATGCTCACTAATAGATCATTCAGATCAAAGACCAGCAAAGATACTACAGAGTTAATTATACCACAGGTCAAATAGGCCTAACAGACATCTACAGAATATGTCATCCAACAACAGCTAAGTACATTTTCTTTTCAACTGCTTATGGAGTTTTCTCCAAAATAGATAATATATTAGGCCATGAAGCAAATCTTAGAAAATACAAAAAAATTAAATTATTTCTTACATCTTAACAGATTATAATGGAATGAAGTTAGAAATAAATAGCAAGAAAATCTACAGAAACTATACAAACATATGAAGATTGAACTTTTTTTTTTTTTGAGACTGGAGATTGAACCTAGGAGTGCTTAAACACTGAGCAACATTCAAAGCCCTTTTTTCATACTTTATTTTGAGATGGTGTCACCAATTTTCTTAGGACTTCACTAAGTTTTCGAGGCTAACTTTGAATTTGTGATCCTCCTGCCTCAGCTTCCCAAGGTGCTGGAATTACTGGCATATACCACTGCACCTGGCAAGATTGAACGTTTTGAACGATGAGTGGGTCATTGAAGAAATCAGGAGAAGAACTTAAAAATTCTTAGAATCAATGAAAATGGAAACACAACCTATCAAAACCTGTAGGATACAGGGAAGGCAATTCTAATAGGGGAGTTCATAGCTATGAGTGCCTACATGAAAGATAAGTTCTTAAATAAATGACCTAATGATATATCTCAGAGTCTTAGAAAAACAAAAAAGCAAACCAATCCTAAAATCAGTAGAAGGAAAGAAATAATGAAGATCTGAGCTGAAATAAATGAGACAGAGACTAAAATAACAAAGTATCAATGAAAAGAAGAGTTGGTTCATTGAAAAAAGATTGATAAAACCTCAAACTAGCAAAAAGAAACAGAAGACCCAAACTAACAAAATTAGGGAATAAAATGAGGATATTACATGCGATAACAACACTGAAATCTAGAGAATAATTTAGGGACTATTTTGAAAATTTATATTCCAATAAATTCAAGAATCTAGAAGAAATGGATAAATTTCTATAGATACATAACCTACAAAATTGTACTGAGGATATTAAAAACCCCTAAACAGATCATCAACAATCAACTAGAATGAAGCATTAATAAAGTCTCCCAACAAAGAAAAGCCCAGAACTGAATGGATTCATGGCTGAACTATTTTTTATTTTTTTTAAAACAGCAGAATGCATTTCAATTCATAGTATACATATGGAGCACAATTTTAAATTTCCCTGGTTGTACACAAAGTAGAGTCACACCATTCGTGTCTTCATACATATACGTAGGGTATGATGTCCATCTCATTCCACATCTTTCCAACCCCCATACCCCCTCTCTTCTCCTCCCTCCCCTTTGCCTGAATTTTTACCAGATCTTTAAAGAAGAATTAACACCAAAGTTCCTTAAATTATTCCATGAAGGGAAGAAGTGCTTCCAAACTCATTCTGTGAAGCCAGTATCACTCTAATACCAAAACCAGATAAGGACACTTTAAGGAAAGAAAACTAGACCAATATCCCAGATGAACAAAAAAAGATGCAACAATCCTTTTTTTTTTCTTTCCAGTACTGGGGATTGAACTAATTAACAAGATCATACACCATGAGCAAGTTGGCTTCATTCCATGGATGCAAAGATGGATTCAACACATGCAAATCAGTAAACATATCATGTAAATAGAATCATATATAAAGATCACATTATCATCTTAATAATTGCAGAAAAAGTCTTTGACAGGGGCTGGGGTTGAGGCTCAGTGGTAGAGCATTTGCCTAGCGTGGGTGAAGCACTGGGTTCAATCCTCAGCACCACATAAAAACAACTAAAAAAAAAAAAAGTGATTGTGTCTGCCTACAACAAAAAAATATTAAAAAAATCTTTGACAAAATTCCACATTCCTTCATGATAAAAGCCCTGAAGAGACTAGGTATAGGAGGATCTTATGAAATAAGGTATATACATTTCTATTGGTTGATTTATTGTTTATGTTTCTTTTTTTTAAATATTTTTTTAGTTGTCGATGGATATTTATTTATTTATTTATGTATTATTTATTTATTTATATGCGGTGCTGAGGATTGAACCCAGGGCCTTACACATGCTAGGCAAGTGCTCTACGACTGAGCTCTAGCTCCAGCCCCTTGTTTATGTTTCTTAATGTATAGATTTCTCTTCATTTTTTTCTTTCATATTTATTTGAAGAAACTGTCACTTGTTCTCTCAATTTTCAACATTCTGGGTTGTGCTGATTACAGCTTTTGGGGGGTCTATCTGATAAGTTCCTCTCAGTATTTTCTTTAAATTTTTGCATCTAGAGCCATGATCAGATTTAAATTTAACTTTTGGCAAAACAGCATCATAGGTAGTTTTGTCTCCTTTGACTAAGTGGCACATAGTGCTGGCTGCTTTTTTATTTGTGATATTCATGATCGTCAATGATCATTGCTTATATTAATTGATTTATCAGTGGTGGCAAATTGGTGTTATTCTTTTTAAAAAAACTACTGAAGATTAGGAGAGGTGAATAGGGAAAGTATTGGGCTTGTTGACTTGTTGAATGAGCCATGGGCAATAATAGTTTTATACCCATTGCTTTAACTTGAAATAGGCACCAATGGGGAGACTTTTTTTAAGTTAGCATTTTATGGATATACATGATGGTGAGATTCGCTGTGGTATAATCATATATGTACATGGGAAAGTTAGGTCAGATTCATTTCACTGACTTTCCCTATCCTATTCTTCCTCCCTTTCTTTCATTCCTCCTTGTCTACACCTCTATCTTCTATTCTTTTTTTAATACTCCCTCCAATTTTGGATTAGCTTCCACATATCAGAGAAAACATTTGACCTTTGATTTTGAGAACTGGCTTATTTCACTTAGCATAATAGTCTCCATCTCTATCCATTTACCAGCAAATGCCTTTAAGTCATTCTTTTTAGCTAGGTAATACTCCGTTGTTTATATATACTACATCTTCTTTATCCATTTTCTGTTGAGGGGCACCTGTGTTGGCTCCAGGGCCTAGCTATTGTGAATTGTGCTGCTATAAACATCGATGTGGCTGCATCAGTGTAGTTTGCTGATTTAAAACCCTTTGGATACATACAGAGGGATGGGATAGCTGGGTCATATGGTGATTCCATTCCTAGTTTTTGAGGAATCTCCATACTGCTTTCTAGAGTGGTTGTACTAATTTGAAGTCCCATCAACAATGTATGAGTGTATCTTTTTCTCCACATCTTGCCAACATTTATTGTTACTTGTATTCTTGGTAATTGCCATTCTCGCTGGAGTGAGATGAAACCACTCTGGTTTTAAATTGCATTTCTCTAATTGCTGGTGATATGGAACACTTTTTCATATATTTGCTGACCATTTGTAATTTTTCTTTTGAGAAGTGTTTGTTTAGTTCCTTTGCCTATTCATTGTTTGGGTTATTTTTTTGTTTGCTTGTTTGTTTTGGTGTTCTTTATATATCCTGGAGATTAATGCTCTGTCTTTATTATTCTGTATGTTAGGCATTTTCATAATAATGTACCTTGGAGTGGATCTCTTTTGATTTTGTATATTTAGAGTCCTGTATACTTTGGAAAATTTTCTGATATTATTTTATTGAAAAGATTGTGCATTCCTTTAACTTGTGTTTCAAAGCCTTTATCTCTCTCAGTGAATCTTAAAATTGGCCTTTTAATGTTATCCCAGATTTCTTGAATATTCTGTTCATGGTCTCTTAACATATTTCCTCTATGGTGGATTTTATTTTTAAGATTATATACTTTGTCTTTGAGGCCTGAAAATTTGTCGTCAGAGTGGTCTTATCTATTAGTGATGCTGTCCATTGAATTTTTAATTTGATTTATTGATTCCTTCATTTTGAGGATTTCTGTTTGATTCTTCTTTAGAATCTCTATCTCCTTATTGAAGTAATATTTTGCTTCTTGTGTTTTCTCTCTGATTTTACTTCTTACATCATCTTTCACCTAGATCACCATAGATCAGTTTAACCATGCACTTATAAATTCCATCTCTGACATTTCCTCCATTGTGGTGTCAATGAAGTCTGTTGTTGAAACATGTCTACCCATCTATCAGTATAGTTCTGACTTCTTTCAAGTGAAGGACTACTATGTAAGCTGCTTTTTCTTAAAAGCCTTAGTTTGGGTGGATATCTAGATAATGATATTTTGATTCAACTTGTGCCCTCTGCTGATCTCAATATCAATTCTACTAAGCCCTATTTACTGTAATCACTTCTGAGCCAAGTCTTGTAGTATTGAACCTTGTAAGAACAAAAACTTGTTGAAATTGTTCTCTGTGGTTCCTCAAATTCAGGTATGTACATACCTATAATAAAGTTCTGGAATAGGTCAAAAAGTTAGTAGTCAAATTTAGTATACTTACTGTAGCCTTAAGTGAATTCTAAAAGGATAAAGGAAGAAAGTTTGGGCAAATGGGAAAGGGAAAAGTGAAAGAAAGAGAGAGCAAGAGTGAGAGTGAGAGAAGAGATAAAAGGGTAATTTACACCAATGTAGAAAGGAGAAACAGGTGAACGGGTATTATTGAGGTAGTAGTGAATAGTGCAAGAGGATGAATAGAGGGTAAGAGAAGCAGGTAAAAGATAGGTAGATTGATCCAAATTAATGCTTTAAATCACTAGGTGAAATACATTCAAATGAATTGGCTATTGGGTGAACGATTATCATTCATGTTAAGGAGTTAATTTTATGATCAAAGTTGACATTAGAGTTGTTTATAGTTTCAGAGGGTGCAGTGTTGTGAGTTGGCTGATTCTAATGTTGCAGAAGTTTAGGATGCAGGCTCTGAAGTGCCCCTGTGTTTACTGTACCCGTTCCCATGTGCTTGATACTTTTCATGGTAGTAAAGATCCTAGTAGCTGTCTGTGTGGGTTTTCCACAGGTGTTCTGTGGTGCAAGAGTATCCCCCCTGCTGCCTCCACTCTTTGAGGTGCTGTAGTGAAGGGTGGTTCACCTGGACTCTAATTTCTGCTGCTCCAGGTTGTGAATGGTGAGCATTGATTCCCTCTGCTTAATAAGTCTGGTGCAAGGTCCTGCAAGTATCCGAACAATGTCCTGTCACTTGCCAGTTGTGGTCACAGTCAGGCTGTGCACCTATTTAGGCTGGTATCTGACCCTTTCTGCTGCATAGGCTCTGGCAATTTCCTGCTGGTTTGTATGTCACTGGATATTCAGGGGGCTTCCCTCTGGTATGGGTTCTGCAATCCTGGTGATTGCTCCTAGTCTCTTATAGTGCCTCTCCCCAGTGCCAGTGGTTAGGGACTGGTGAATCAATTTTTCTTTGTTTTAGCCTCTGTCTGAATCAATCAAGCCCTTGCCTGTGTTACAGAGACTGAGTGGGGCTTGCTGTACTTCCCTTGGGCCAGGTCCCCTCCAGCCCGATCCATTCCCCTTGTTTGTAGTGAGGGGAATGGGGAGGGCATTTCCAAGATTTATGACTAGTAGTGGTCCTTCTAGAAGTTCTTGCTGGCTGGATTTTTTTAAAAAAATTTTTTAGATATTGGTGGACCTTTGTTTTATTAATTTACTTATATGCAGTGCTGAGAATTGAACCCAGTACTAGGCAAGTGCTGTACCACTGACCCACAACTCCAGCCTGCTGGCTGGGTTTTTAAGAGGGCACACTGCAGGAGAATTCCTTCTGGTTTAATTTGGAGCTGTCTGGGTGTGGGAAGATGCCATTGTGATTGAAGAGAGTGACTTGTTGGCTGTGGGCTCCACAAAATGGCTGCCCCCTGATGGCTTTCTTTTCCAATTTGGTTTTAGGTTGTTTGTGCTGTTTTAAGGAGTTTCTGCATTTAAAATTTTGTTGTCTTTACAACAGTTTTTAAGTGGGTGAGCTTAAGAGAATGTCCACTTTCCTGCCCGCTATCTTTCTCTCTTTATTGCCCCTCTTCCCTTATCCACAGGATGGGGTTAGGGCATCCTGAGTTTTTTATTTTTTATTCTGGTAACCTAGATTCTAGTCTTTTCAGGTCTCAGGCTATGTAGTATCAAATCTTAGAGTATTTATTTTGTCACCCAATTCTCAATTTTGTTTTTATTTGTTGCCTCCTTTCTGTGTTGTGAGGAGATCTGGAGTTGCTAGCTCGTTCACGTCTGTCATCTTCCTAAATCTACAATGGGGAGATTTCCAGCATCTAGATTGGGAAAATATTGGGGGCTGAGAAGATGAAGGCCTCTGGTGCCAGATTTACATATAGGTCTGCTTCTGGGGAAAAGAAATTTGGCTCTGATACTTTGTGGAAACCAGACTCCAAGTTGCCTTTCTACCTTCTGGGATGTAGCTAATTAGACCTCTCCTTCCATTCTCTTTTCCCTGTAGCTACTGAACACGTGGCTGAATTCCCTGAAGGACAGTGAGCGAGAACGGGCCATGTGGTGTGCTGCCCGGGTTCTTGGCTTCACTGCGAAAATGAATAACTTTGAAGTGAGTGGGCATCTGTCCTGGAGCCTGGGCCCTGGTGCTCCCTCTGATCACCCCTATCCTAAACTTCATCACACGTATGATCTGGCCTCAGTCACCCAGACTTACCTTCCATCTCCTGACTCCATATTGTACTTTGTCTAGTGTACCCATCTTGTTTTCTCCTTTGTCCCTGTACGCTCTCCTCACCAACATAACTGCTGTTTTTTTTCTTCCTCCATCAACTCATTTCCATTCTACCTGGTTCACTCTGCATTTATCTCAATAAGCAATCACTGAATGCTCACCTCATGTCAGGCACCATGCCTAGGTGTTCCAGTGGATGACTAAGGCAGTTCTCTCTCCTCATGAATCTTATAGTCCACTGAGAGAGAGAGGTGTGCATAGAACAAACTGAAATAAAAGGTGACGATGGGTATACAAACCAAATGTGGTGACGAAAAACTATCAAAACACAAATGATTGTGAGGGGAACCAAGGAGAGTTTTATAGAAGAAGCATTTGAGCCGGACATGAGAGATGAGTGGGATGTCAAGAAGCAAACAAGGGAGAAGAGTCTAAGATCATTCCAAAACTATGGTCTTGTATAGGCTTATAGCCCCAACTCACGTGTCAATTTCATATATGTATGTGTATGTATATATATACACATATGTATGTACACATACATATATACACACATATATGTCTGTCTCATATTTTTCATATGTATTCTCATATATTTCTTGGGTTGCTGGGAATAGAACTCAGGATCTTGTCATGCTAAACAAACACTATCACTGAGTTATACCTTCTATTCATGTTCATTTCATCTTGTCCCACCTCTTATGTCTCTGGTGTGTGTATCCCTTCCTCCTCATTATTTTCCTGGGATAACCCAGCCTAAAATAGTGGCTGGGTTAACTTGTGACTTTCAACTCTCCTCCTCAGGTGGAAATTCAGTTCACCTGGCTGGGGTGCCTGGTAAGGCTGCTGGCCATACGTTGTCAGGACCCAGTGGAAAACATCTGCTTCTTGTCTGCACAGGCTGTCTACAACCTCTACTGTATCCTCCAGCAGCAAAAGCGTATGGGGAGCCTTCTCTCTCCACTCTCCCTCTAGCCTCCCACTTAGGCCTAACCATCCCCACACGCTCTGTTCCTGAAGAGAGAAAGCCAAGAATTCACCCGAGTTCCTAACTGAAAAACCTGCTCCAATATTTGCAGATGTTTTGAAACTATTCTTTTCAACCATTGTCTACCCACTTCTTTGTCTGATGTAGGCAAGGTGGGATGTTTTTGACCTCAGCTCTTAGCATTCCTTGTCTTAATGTCCATTCCTCTTTCCCAGCCCCGTGGCACATGCATCTCTCAAAGATGGCTGTTTAAGTCAGTGTCTGGGGTTAGACTGGAATCCCTGAAAGGTGGGAAAGGGAAACTTAAGAAGTCTTCTTAGCATCTGAAGGGTGGAATTGGGTTTCTTTGTTTCAGAGATGACAAGGCAAAAACAAGGCTTGTGGGAGGAAGAGGACAAAAATGAGGTCTATAGTGCCAACGTGTTCTATAACAACACCTATAGAATTGCCAAGGTAAGCAAGGGAGCAGAGACAAATCGGGAGAGCTTGTGACTTTCGTTTACATCATACTATAAACCCCTTGGGTAGGAGACTCATCCACCTACTTTTTTCTCAATTGCTAGGTGTCAGTTTTTTCTTTGGGGGAAATTGCCTACGCAGTGTAAGGCACAGTTCTGGGAACTACAACATGCTCTCCTTGGAGCATCACAGGTCTTAATGCTTCTTGATTGCTCATCTCCCAGAAGCATTTATTTTGATGCTTTGTGAATAATATGTAGGCCCAATGCAAACATCGAAGAAATGTCACTAATGATGTAACCTCCAGCTTCTCTCTGCTACTTTTGAGCCTCTGCAGCCTCTACTTTTGGAGGTTCACTGTTTTCTCCCTCACATCCCCAAAGACTCTGTTCCCAGTTTAAGTGTCCTCTAGGAGCTAGGCAAATAACACAGGCCAAGGACAAAAGTGCATCTTGCTCCCAAGAGGGGTTCTCCCTTGTCTCATAACCAGTAAGGACATCCCAGGACCTAACAAGCAGGGGGCCTGGGCATGCCCAGATTGATGTCCTTGTTACAGGCATTTGCAGAGTACTTCACCCAGATCCAGCTCACCAACCTGGTGTTGACGGCTATGAATGACCTAACTGACAGCAAGTCCAAGGTGTCTTTGGCTGCAGCCCAACTAATGAGTGCAGTCATGAAAGAACGTGGCCGAGACATGGTAAAGGTAGTGTGGGGCTGTGGCAGGCTCCTGAAAATAGGAGCCCTGGCTTCTTTCCTGGCTATGTTACTAACCAGCTAAAGGGCCTCAGGCAAGCCCCTTCTTCCTTTTTTGGCCTAGTTCACTCACCTATAACTTGTAGCCTTGGACTGGATTTTCCCTGTGGTTCCTCTGAGCTCTGACATTTGTACTCATGAGCAAGTAACTGCCTCCTCTCTTGGGCAGGTGGCTTCTGGTTCCACAGTTAACAGCAAAGATGTGTACGGGTGTAGGCATATGGAAGACTCAATAGTCATAGTACAAAGAAACATAGTTGGGAGCATTTATCTTGATTCCCTGTGGTAAGAGAACTTAGAGAGTGGACAGCGAAATACCAAGTTTGTAGAATGAGTCTGACATTTGAATGTTTTTTTAAAATTTTTTTTTAGGCTGTTGTGCAAATGGGAAGGTTTTGCATATAAATCTATGATTCCTTCTTCATTGAAAAGGACTTTAAAATGCAGTCACATAGGGAAATTCTTCCTTTTATATGGACTTTACTAGGGATCCATAGACTGTACTAAAAGGGTTTTCCAGAGGCCATGTATTTAGGGATCTGAGGAACAAGGTAGAGCCTGTGGTCCCCCAACCTCCAGTGCCAACCATCGCTGCAATTTTAAGGGTCAAAAGCTGGGAGAGGAACCTTGAAGTGTCCCCAGGGATTTTTCCTTTCCCTTGGAGGATCTGGTCCCTCCTGAGTAACCAAGGAACTCCTCTGTGGGCTTTGGGGCTGTAGGCAGGCATCTCGCTTAGTACTTCTGAACTTCCTTCTGTGGCCCCTGCTGGTATGGTCCCTTGTACCCCAGAACTCTGCCTCAAGAAGGAGGCACTGGCAGGATTACAAGAAAGGACCCCTTGAACTTGGGGAAACTTAAATTGGTAGGGGACAAAGGCTGAAAGGAAGGAGTTATGAAGACTTACGGCTTTCCCTGCAGATTGAGGAGATTGTGGAGGGCATCCTTGAACGGCTCAACTCTCAGCTGGAGCCCAGCACAAAGGAGGAAACCCTACAGGCCATGTGCTCACTGGCAGGCAGCAACACCCACACCGTGGTGCTCATGCTGCTCAACAAACCCCTGCCTTGGGATAGGTACCTCTCCATGGCCCAGGGGCACAGTCTTCAGCTCAGTAGATCCTCCCCCAATCCACCCCAAACACAGAACAAAAATCACCACTCCAGGGTGCTTTCTGTCTCCCTCCTTTCTGTTTGATCCAAGTCAAACCTCATCTTCATGTTGTCTGGCCTGTTCCTCTTGGGCCTCGTTCCCTCTGGCCCCTGAGAACTGGGTTTTCATGGGCCTAAGAAAAGATTAGTCCTAGGAGTCTGATCATCAGGGCCTGTGACATAGCTTCCCTGGGTCCTGCAGAACCCAACTGGCCCTGTGGAAGGCATTTGGCACCCAGCGAGAGACAACAATCAATGTTCTGCAGCTGCTTATGGGCATCTTGGAGAAGAACCACCCCAGAGAACAGAGGGAGATGGCTTTCCAGCCTGTGGCAGTCAGTACAAAGGAGGGGAGGGGGCCCTGGACTTACTGTTCTAAGAACCTGTGGGCAGAGCTGACAACCCAAGGGCTTGGCCTAAGGGGCCAAGCAGACTTTGGGGAGGAGCAAAGAGGAGGGTGTTCACACTGGAACCTTTGATACTATACAACCTCCTTTTTGTACCTTTGTGCCAAGAACTGCGGAAAGGCAGTGGTCAGTCATATTTTATGGACAAGAATTTGACATACAATGTTAAACAGCTTTTTTTGTACCCTGATTCTGTGCTGGGATCATTTTACTGGCGGCCTAGTGTGGAGATGGGGAATGGGAGACACATTTGGTTACAAATTCGGGTAGAGAAACTTGGCCCTAATTTATCTTCTGCTGAATGGATTACCTCTCATTTCTCCCTTACTGTGTTTCTCCCTCCCTTTCTTCCTCTTTTCTTTCTTTCTATGAAGATATGGAGATCTAGCTATGTTACCCAGTCTTACTCTGAAATCCTGGGCTCAAGTAATCCTCCTGCCTCAGCTTCCCAATTAGCTGGGACTATTGGTGTGCCTTATTCCCTTTCATTTTTTTAAAGTCAGATGAACAGAAGGGAAAGCAGATTGCGTATGTATTGTCCCCTCATTTCCCAAGGGAGGAATGTTGGTTTCTACACAGAATCAGAGGGCTCTGTGCCCATAGGGTAGGGCAGAGTTGGGCTTGCAACCTGGGCTTTCCAAGTGAAGGGTCTGAATGATTGTGGCCCAGGCGTGGTCATTTGCCTTTCCTCTCCCAGGTAGCATGTGCCTTGTGTGAGATACTCTCAGGCACTCTATGCCAGGAGGCTGTTCAGGAGCTATATCCACGGCTATTGCTGTCTGTACTCTGCCATCTCTACTGGGTGATTGAGCAATGTACTCCCCAGAAGATGGTGGTTTATATCAAGGAGGGGACCCCAGATGACAAGATCAAGCCCTTGGACCCCACTAGGTAAGCCCAGTCTCCAAGTGATGGAGTACTGAAACTAACCAATTCCTGAGAGCCCTGGACAGCTATATGCTAATCCCTTTGGGATGGGAGGAAGAGAGCAGTAGAAAGGGGAGATAGACCATGGGTGTGGTTGCTGGAGCATGCACTCTTGTACTGATTCACACAACAGTTCACGCCCATCAACCAGTCACTGCATGTGAAGAGATTCAATTTAGATGGCAAGTGATGGGGTAAGACTGTCATTTGTCATTTGGGCAAGACTATGAGTTGGGCCATTTCAGTGAGTCTGGTAAGCCTCTGTCTTGGCTTTGTCACCGGCTGTCATCTTGTACAAGTTATCACTAAAATTCAGTTTCCTCATCTGTGAAATGGAGTTGGGTACCCAAATATGTTGTTTTCTTATATGGAAATGGAAACAATTATAGCCAATTAAGCAGAGGCATTCTGAATAGATGGATGTGGAGGGGAGGGGAGGAAAGATCCTAACCTTGCTTCTGTGTCCTAGAGAGGAGAACTTGAGAACTCTCTGTACTCCAGAATCTATATAGTCTTTTTCACAACACTCTGTGGTTGGATTAGGATCACAATTGGAGGGGCGAGGGGATGAGCAATTGGAGTTGGGTTCCATAGAGCTGAGAATTTTGTCAGCTGGAAAGCCAAACATAGAAACCAGAGCCAAGAACTATATCCTAGCTTGCCAACAGAGGGTTTGCAAACCAAGACATAACACCTTATATATCCCTCTGGTCCCTTCTTTTTCACAAACTCAATTGCGGTGGCCTTCAGTTGTGCCTTGGAGGTAGTCAAATTGGTGTTTGTGGCGGCTGCATATGATGAAGTTGTATTCTATGCCAGTGAGCATCACTGCTGGGAACTTCTGTCCAGCCCCAAATCTTACTACATAGGTATCATGGACTTGACAAGGTGGGACCATTTCCCCAGCACCCCTGAAAACTCCAGACCCTGATTCCAGTCTCCCAGATCCCAGTAACCTTTGACCCTATCTTCCCCATCTGCAAGCCCTCTGGTCTTCTGATCCCACAGCCCTCATATCTTCCCCGCCCTGTGTATTCTGGTCCCGGTCACTCCTCTCCACTTGCAGCAATTTCTGGTGTCCTGTGTCCCTTCCCAGTGGCATTGTGAAGAACTGTGAACCCTTTATCCTGCACCGAATGCTGAGCCATGTCAGGAACCTACTCTATAGCGTGGACAATCGTCAGAAGGTCATGGCCAGGACCTTCTATGTGCAGGTGAGGGGAGAGGTCACCAACTCCAGCCATTAATTTGCTGCCGTTGAGGGATTATGTAACAGAATGTTAAGTAATTTGCCCCAGAAAGGACAAAAAGAATAGAATCAAGCCATTAAAAATGGGTTCCCTTCCCTGCTATTTTAATGGCCTGTTTAATCTCTCCCCCACATGTACCAATCTGTACTGCTCTCAACTGGACATACTCCTGGCCTGAGTATGGGATCTGAAGACATATTGGGTGAGTTCTGAGTATTCATAAACTTTTCTCCATCCATACCCATAATCTCCTTGTCCCCACAGCTCCTCTGGCACTTGTCAGTAGCAAAGATAATAGAGCAAGACTTTGTGGGTGATCTAATCAGGTGGATCAGGGAGCCCAATCTCATCATGAAGGAAATTGGTCTTCGAGGAATCAGTAATCTGGCACTACACCCAGGAAATGTGAGTCAGTAGGACCCAATGGATCCAGTGCTAGTCCTTGAAGCCTTTGATTCATTTTCCTTGGGTTTCTCAGCAGTATAGGACTTTATGGATTTCTCATTCCCTCACCCCAGGGCATCACATCTACTTGTCCTCAAGTTGCCCCAATACCATCAAGCCTTCCCTTTCTATTCCTTGCAAATAACTTTTGATTTTCCAGGGTCGTTTGCCTTATGCACCATCTGCTTTCTCAAAACCTGGTTCCCAGAGTGTGGTTTGATCCCCAGGTGATGAGTGATCTCTGCCTTCTTCCAAATAGTCAGAGACACTTCAGAGCCTGGTTCCACTCTTGCGAGACTTATTGAATAACGAGGCGCGAGTAGCAGTGCAAGCAGTGAAGAGCCTGCGGAACATCATCTACCACGGGCAGGGGGACGACATCAAGGTGGTCTTTTGCAATGTCTCTAAGCAACTGCGTCCACTCATCAATGATGTATGGGTCTAAGTTCCTGGATCAGTTGGGAATAATGTGGGCTGGGACTGAATATGAACCTTGGAAGCAGAACTAAGGATATTGGGTTGGAGTTCAGGGCTGATGGTGGAACACTGAGCTAATGGAGGGGCAGAGAAAAGGAAATTCGGCATAGGATGCACTCCAAATGCATTCCCTTCCACATACAACTTTCCACTTGCTCTCTCACCAGAAGTTCCCCAAAGGAGCCACTGGACCAAAAATACAAATGTAGCATACTGAGAGTTAGTTGATTCTGAGTCCCAGGGTCTCCTGCAGACTCCACTCATGACTTGAATGGTGGAAACAGGATGATGACCCTGCTGTCTTCCCAAATAACACAGGGTCCTTAGAATGCTTGAGTTCTTGTGGCAAAAGAAATTTGAGACTCAGAAATTTCAGCTTTTCAGACAAAAAGTTTTCTTGTTATTTTTTTCCCTGAAAAATTTCTTTGTCATTAGACCATATCTTTGATCCCTGTTCAAGTCCAGTGATTTATTTGATCTAATGTTGCTTCAGAGTTCTTGTATGTTCTAATCTTCTGTTTTTTTTTTTTTTGATACCTGAGATTGAAGAACCCATGGGCACTCAACCACTGAGCCACATCCCCAGCCCTATTTTGTATTTTATTTAGAGACAGGGTCTCACTGAGTTGCTTAGTGCCTCACTTTTTGCTGAGGCTAGATTTGAACTCATAATCCTCCTGTCCCAGCCTCCTGAGCCACTGGGATTACAGGCATGTACCATTGTGCCCAGCTAATTTTTTATTTTCAATTTTGAGACAGGGTCTCACTAATTGGCTGAGGCTGAACTCACAGTCCTCCTGCCTCGGCCTCCTGAGCCATATTTCTTTTCTTTAATACTGTCTGAATATTCAAAGTTGTCACTGGGTGTGGTGGTGACTAAAGAGGTTGAGACAGTCTGGACATGGTGGTGCACACCTATAATCTCAGTGGCTCAGTAGTTAAGTGCCCCTGGGTTCAATCTCTGGTACAAACAAACAAACAAACAAAAGACAAAGTTGTCCACTTTATGTTCCAGTTCTGAAGTTTTGTCTTCTCCTTGATCTACTGTATTGGAGATTTCTGTTTGTTTCCTTTTCCATATCTCTACCTCTTTAGTGAATTTCTCTTTCATATCTTCTACTGACATCTTTAATTCATTTAGTTGTTTTTGTGTTTTCTTGGAATTCATTGATATTTTTATAATCATTCTTTTGAATTATTTATCTGGTATTTCATCCACTTCAATATCTTTGGAGTTAGTTGATAGTGAATTACGAACCTTAGGAAGTGTCATGTTACTTGTTTTTTTCATGTTTCTTGTATTCCTATGTCAAGATTTGTGTATCTCTTGGAATCAAGTTCACTTCCACTTTTATATGAAGGCCTTTTTTCAGGCACAGACTTCTCTTGCAAAAGTGTTCTAGGATATCAAATTGTTGTGCATTTTTTAACATATTTCCAATGAGTTTTGTAGTATAGTATCCCTCTTAGTTCTTCGGTAATAATTTGTGTTCTTTGATACAGTGCATATTGTGTAGGATTTTGAAGATCCTTCCTTCTCTTATAGTGGGGTCAGGCAGTTGTGTTGTACACAGCAGGGGGTTCACCTTCCATGATTGATTTGCTAGATTTGGTAATTGTATGTTCTAAAAGGTCCCTCATAAGTGTGGTGTCTACATTTTTTTTGTTTTTTCTCTTTGCTCTTGCTGTATGAGTGGGACCTGAAACTCACTAGCCATTCCTACTTGACTTCTGGTTGTTGGTTTGGGGTTTTTCTGTCTCCCATTCTTTCTGTTAAAATATTGTAGAAATTTGAGGTGGATTAAATTGTGTGTGGAGCAAAGTTTGTTATCTCTTAGCTGGATTAGGGGTGTAGCTCAGCAGTATAGTATCTACCCTGTGACCTCAGAGCTTCACACTGGATTCCCAGCACCTCACAGAAATGAGGGAAATAAACAACAAAAGCAGCATGGAATGTGCAGTACTAACATAAATACTAGGTGCTTACTATGGCATTTAATCACATTTATTATGACTGATAATCACAAAAGCAGGAGTAGTGGTGTAAGAAATTAACAACAGCACCAACAACAAACAACTATGAATGAGATATAGCATTAAAGTAACTACCAGGTGTCAACTCTGCTGTCTACAACACTCCCAACATGAATGAACGTTGGGGGAAGAAATTATATCAACTAAATAGTTTTAAAAGATGGTAAAACACAGTTCATTAAAATAAAATGGGTTAGGAATACAAAAGAGTCTAGAATATTCAAAAGGTGAAAAGTGAGATGTAGCAAGTGAAGGCCAAAAGAGGAGGAAAATAAATGAAATAGAGGCATAAGAAGAGAAATTGGCTATGGCAAAGGAAAGGAGAGAAGAAGAAAAGAAACAATATCAAAACAAATGCCCAGTAACCCTCAAAACCCAAAGTAAGCAGTAATGAGAAATAAAATGATAATAAAGAAGAAAAAGAATCAAGTGTGTGTGTGTGTTTGTAAAATAGCAAATGCAACAAGGTCCTCGTTTTGTGTTGCTTGCAAAGCTGCTGGTTGGAATGGCCTGGACTCAGAGCTGTTTAAAATGGCTCTCAGCTTTCCTATTCATCAATACACAGTACAATGGCAAAGGAGGTACTGTCACATGGAGTTTTGTCTACACACACTAGATAGGTCAGTGCACTCCCAGGGCAGGACTGATATGAGGTCTAGCTGTGATCAAAAATCTGCCATGTGATGGCTCCCTGCCTCAGGTCTCCACTCATAAGGTGACAAACATGGAGTACTTTTCAAACACTACCTTCCTTTGGAACCTCTGAATCGGCTAAGTTCAGACTGCCTTTCTATTCTACATGTGTTCCTGCACCAAACTTGTCCACCATGTTTCTCATTCTTTTCCTTTGTGTAACCTTTTTCCTCTGAAGCACTGTTGCCACAGCTGGGCTCTAATATACTCTTCTTTTCTTCTGTTCAAAATGCCAGAATTTATATGTCTCTCTGAGTCCATTATTGAATTTCAGGAAATGCCCTGCTAAGAAGCAGTATCACCCTCTTTCAGTTTTGAACTGCAGAGCAACTGGAAGGTGCAGCATTCCTCTCCTATGTCATCTTTGTCCCTTTAGTTATTTTTTCCTTTTTTGTATTGGGGATTAAACCCAAGAGTGCTTAAACACTCAGTCACAACCCCAGGTCTTTATGTGTTTTATTTTGAGACAGGGTCTCGCTAAGTTGCTGAGAAACTTGCAATCCTCCTGCCTCAGCCTCCTGAGTCCCTGGGATTACAGGCATATGTGCCACCATGCCTGGCGTAGTTACTATTATTTCTTAAAAAATATTTCAGCTTTAAAGTGTTTCTTCTGTTCTTCTAGGATTCTGATGACACAATTGTGAGATCTTTTGTCATTGTCTTTTGTATAGTCACAAGATGCTTTTTCTTTAAAAAATTTTTCTCAGTTCAGAGTGGATGATTTTTGTTGATCTGAACTTAAAGAAGTTCACCGATTCTTGCTTTCAGAATTTTTATCAGATAATTCCAACCTATTTCCTGTTGACTTTGGCATATGCATTGGCTCTTTCCATGTGAATTGGGATTTTCCTGGTTCCTTGCAGGTTGAGTAAATTTGATTTTGTCATGGACATTATGGATATTATAGACTTGGAAGCTCCTCTGAAAGAATGATTTTTTTTTTTCATTTTAGCAGATAATAGGACTGTTTAACTTTAGGCTGCAATTCTGACCAATCTTTCTGTGACTTGTGATTCAATTTAAGTTCTGAGATCAGAGACTTTGAGTTTGTTCCCACTGGCCTGAGTGGGACCTGGATGGTTGTCTGTCCTGGAATTCAGTTCTTGAGGTCTGTGGCATGCTGTTTAGGAAGCTTGTGGTGAGTTCAGGAGTTTATAAATAACTTTACAGATTCACCTCCCTAAGCTTCTCTCCTTGTGCAATGTGCCTAGCACTTCATAGTTCCCTTCAGCTCCTTTTCTCCAGCCCTCTGGTTGGAAATCTGGGGCTTTGGTTACCCAACAATGCCAGGCACTGCTGTGAGAGTACCACATTTGGTGCTAAGTGGCAGAAGAGTAGAGAGAACTAGAGCAATGGTGGTTTTCCCTTCCCCGGGGGACATAGTTCCTCCCAGTGGAGAGGAAGTTTCGCTTCCTTCAGAATTTTGGCTCCTACAGGCTCTCATTGGGAGCCTGCTGCAAGAGGGCCTGGAGAGAAAAGAAATCCAGGATTTCTCCATTTTCTTTGAGAATATTTTATTCCCTTGCTGTCTCCTTTGGCATTCACTGCAGGGCTTCTTGTGGAGCTCTGTCTGTGGCCCATTGTTACTTGCTGCCTTTCCTGCAGATGGTGATCCCAGTGGACATCAAAGCCCAGGCCCCAGAGTTATTGAGACCAGTAATGCTCTACTTCCTCAGGGACAATCACTTCCTTGTTGGCCCTTGAGGATTTCTGCTTTCTTCAAAGCTCATCTACCCATGAGTATTTTAAAAAATATTTTAAAAATACTTTTTGTATATATTATCTGGTACTTAAAGATATTTATAATGGGAAGATTCTTATCTCTTTTTTAATATTTATTTTTTAGTTTTAGGTGGACACAATAGCTTTATTTTATTTTTATGTGGTGCTGAGGATCGAACCCAGTGCCTCCCGCGTGCTAGGCGAGCACGCTACCACTGCGCCATAACCCCAGCCCGGTTCTTATCTTTTATATTGAATTTATAACCTAACCAAGAAGCATTAAATGGCCATCTACACAGGGGCATCTGGCAGCATGAAAAAATTAGGGTGCACGACCTAAGATATAATTGGCAGATTTTGTGTCAAGTCATTTGAACTGAGGTGAATTACTAAGGCAGTTTTCTAGTTTCATCATCCATAAAATTTTATTATTTTGTTTAGCATGTCTGCCCCTCTCTTCTTTCTGTCTAATTCTTTGCAATCTCTATGTTTCTTATTTTTTTTCTTTGCATTTTCCATCTCTTTCTACTTTGGAAGAATTCCTGGGCTGACTCTTCTCTTACAAAGTAAACTTTTTAGCTGTGGTTTTTGTGCTATTCAACCCATCAACTGAATTTTTACATTTTAGGGGGGGGTAAATGGGACAGGTGCTCTTTTTTCCTCTCTCTCTTTTGGTGGATGGTGTGATATGTCAATAGCTATTACATTACTTTTGGAGATATTGCCCTTATCTTACAAGGATACTGCCTTTCCTTTTTCAGTATTAATTGTAATGTCAAAATTTGAATTTCTAAGCCTATACAAATGAACTCTTTTTTTTGAAAACTTTTCTGAAGATTTGATTATACTCCTAATTTTTGTTCAGTTATGTTATTAACTGTGATCTTAAATGCTAGATTCTTTTGTTGTTTATAAAATGCAGTTCCTTTGTTTTTCAGTGTTGATTTTCCTAGATGTGTGCTGAATCTTAGCAGTGATTTCTGGCATCTTCATGTGAGAGATTTTGGTGAAAGCAGTGCCTATGAATCTATCATGATTATGATAATTGCTGGGGGAACACCCAGTGGTACATGGATAGTTGGATAGGCCAATCAATAGCAGTCTTCCTGATCGTCCTGGGCGTTATTGGATATCTGGGAACTGTTCAATCTCTCTGTTGGTTTCCTAGAGTTTCTTCTCTTTCCTGTATTCACAGCCCCCAGCTTGGAGTATTTCCAGACCTACTGCCACCTTTTCTAGCAATCCTGAGCTGTGATTTCTACTTTAATTCTAGTTCTTTCAGTTGCTTGTTTTTCTAAGAAATCATGCATCCTGCTGGTGTGAGACCCTGTTTAGTATTCCAAATCCATTATAAACTTAAAAATAGATATATTATTTCTTGTAGGGATTTGGGGTAGGAAGGGATGACTTTTACCCATCTTGAGATGGGTGATTTTTTAAATTTCTAAAATTCTATTTTTATGTGATATTTTAAAATTTTATTTATTTATTTATTTTGCCATTATGCTATAATATATACACTCAACTTGTTGAAATGTTTCTTTTGTTTTTGCTTTCTTGGTTCAGGTACTGTCTGTCTTGTTTCACTATATCTCTATTATTTGACAGTGTGCCTCGTTTATGATAGGTACTCAATAAAGATTTGTTCAATTAATATAATCTTTAAAATATACAAGCTGTTTGTGGTTATTGTTAATGGGCCAAGCTAATGCATGTTTGAGCACTTTTATTTACAGCATAAGTAGGATAACTGTATTTAAAAATTTGGCCTTCTTGAGTTACATTCTTAGAAGGCGACAAAGTTAGAAACTATAGATGTGGTCCATGGCAGAACTGAGAGGATGACCTAGCTTCCCTGATTTACTAGCTGCAGGGATCTAAAGAAAATTACTCAAACACTCAACTCACGTTACTTTGACATTATGTAACACAAGGCATTGGATGTGCTGTGGACATGGAGAATGAGATGTGGAAGGAAGGAAGCCAGGCCAGATGGGGCCAGGAAACACTGTCATCTCATCTCTATTTTGTGCCTCATGGCAGGAGAGGGACCAAGTGAGGATCTCAGCCATTTCTGCCCTAAGTTATATGTTACGTCGAATTTTCAAATTCAAGCCTGGGTCCTCCGTTCGCAAAGAGGTCTTCACTTTTCTACTCCCATTGCTGCTCAGCATTCAGGACAACAACATTGAAGTGGTTAAGGTACCAGTCACCTCTGTTCTGCCAACCCCATTTCTGCTATAGCATACCACCTTTGCTCTTCCCTTTGTCTCCTTTGTCACAAGCCTGGCTTTGGCTGTCCATTCTACCCCCACCTCTTGGGCCTCACCCTCTGGGCTGGCGCTGGGCACTTGGACTCTCTCCACAGTCTTCCTCTCAGCCCTTGGACCAGGGGAATCATTGTAGTGGGATTTTGGGGATTCTCTTCTCTCCTTCACAAAGGCCTGTGGAGCGGCCCTGACTGAGTGGACTCACGTGCTTGGCTGGTCATCGCTCACAGAGCCATTCCGGCATACCACACTCAGTGATCACATCCAGGTAGTAGAAGAAACTTGCAAATTCCTGGTAAGTGAGAATCCTTGAGGAAGCTCAGTTAAAATGTCCATATTGGGTTTGGCTATGTGTTGGGAGAACAAAACAGGGAGGGCTGACAGAAGCCAGCTTCCTTGTGTTCCTTAGTTCTCATTCTTTATCATCAATCAGTTCTGAGAATCCGCATATAGGATGCTGATGTCCTGGTGTCTGTAGTTGATCTTCCCGGCATCACAGTCTTTTCCTCAGAGGCTGACAGATCCTGTCAGGTTACTGGATGGTGATAGGACAGAGATGTTCTGGTTAAAGTGAGTGAAAGAGATGCAGGCAGAGTGAAAGAGATGCAGATGTAGTGAAGATGTTTAAGGTCTGTGGCTCTTATGAAATCAAGGACATGCTAGAGATTAGGAATCAGAATCCATGTTGAAAATAAATAATTTGGGTAGAAATGAACAACTGTCTTTTAGCTCCACATCAGTTGTCTTCTGCCTTATCTTCTTCTCTTTCATGGAGCAGAATTCTTTTTATGAACTTTACTTTGAGTCTGCTGGGGTGGGAGGGGTTGGGATGATGGAGTCTGCAGTTTCTGTGGACAAGGTGAGCAGGTGCTGCTATGAAGAGGTCTGTGGTAATCCCAGGCCTGCCCTCCCCTGCTCAGCACCACCCATCTGTGGCTCCACAGGTGAACCAGGGCAAGTATCATCACATTGGGGAGTTACTATTCCAGAGCTTTGGCTTCCTGAGGAGACCACAGCCCTTCCTAAGGGCAGCTGCAGTCAATTTCATAGGTAAGGCCATGGCACCTGGGAACTCCACTCTCCCCTCTTCACCAGGGAAGAATAAAGGGCTAGGCCAGAACCATGGTGCAACGGAGCAGATGGCCTCCTTTCCTAGCCTTGACCTGATTGGATAGGTTGACATGTGACCCAGCCGCCAAATTCTGCTTTAGAAAAGCCTAGAGAAAGAAGAGGAGACTGTGCTCCTGTACCCCAGCTCTGTGTGGGTCCCACCACACTATCTGGATTCAGCCTTGTAGACAAGAGAAGTATCATTTCAAAGAGGGAAAAAAAACAATTGCTTCCACTCCCCATGGATTTTCCAAACTATTTTTGCTTCAAACCACAATTAGCAGTATGTGTTTAAAAAAAAAAAAAAAAAAACAGAAAACCATGCAATTTATATTGGCAAAAGGAATAAGGTAAATAATGCCAAAAATTTCACTATTTGGATTTAGTCACTGGTATGATTCTAGAGACCTTTCCCTCCCCGCAACAAATACTTTTTAAAAGTACAGTTTGATATATTGTTTTTTCCCTTGCTATATCACAAATGCATACCATTATATAGCTTCAATAATATTTTAATGGTTGCATAATATTAATTCTGTTGTATGGATTTATAAACAAATTTAATCAGTCCATACTTTTGAATATTGAGACTATATATTTAAAAATATTTTAAGTAGGGATGCAGTGGTAAAATCTCTGCATGCCATCATGACTCATTAAGATAAATTTTAAGTACAAATTACAGGCCCAAAGAGTATGCAGAATTTTGAGGATTTTGATGTTTTTTTTTTATGTTAGAGTTTTTTTTATTTGTTCTAATTACACATGACAATATAATACACTTTGACACATCATACATAAATGAAGTATAACCTCTCATTCTTTGAGTTGTACATGATGTAGAATCACACTGGTCATGAAATCAAATACACACACAGGGTCATAATGTCTAATTCATTCTACTATCCTTCCTACCCCATACTCTTTCCCCTCTATCTAATCCTAAGTACCTCTAGTCTTCCTTAGACCCCCACCCCTTATTGTGAATTAGCATCCACATGTCAGAGAAAATATTCAGCTTTTGTACTTTGGGATTGGCTTATTTCACTTAGCCAATTCTCTAACTCATCTCTAACTCATCCATTTACTGGCAAATGTGATAACTTCTTTCATCTCTAACTCATCTCTAAGTCATCCATTTACTGGCAAATGTGATAACTTCTTTCATCTTTAAGGCTGAGTAATATTTCTTTTTTTAAAAAATTTAATTATTTTATTTAAATGCGTTTCAAGTCATAGTACATAGAGCTCAATTTTTTCATTTCTCTGGTTGCAAATCAGATAGAATCACACCATTTGTGTCTTCATACATGCACCAAGGGTAGTGATGATGATCTCAATCAACCATCATTACTATACCCATTCCCCTTTCCTTCCTCCCACCTCCCTGCTGCCGCATCCAGAGTTCCTTCATTTCTCCTATGTTCCCCATTCCCACCCCCCTTATGTATCATCATCCACTAATCAGAGATATCATTTGGCATTGATTTTGATGTTTATTACTAAAATGCTCTCTGAAAGCTCAAATAGTTTTCAGCAGTACCATATGTGAGTATTCATTTCTATAGACATTTGCCACCTTGGGTATTATTTTTTAAATTGCCAACTTGATAAGTGAAAAATAGTATCTTCTTGTTTTTGATTGATTATGTTTTTATTAGCATCCAAGTTAAATTTTTTCTATGTTGATTGTCAACGCACATTTCATCTTGGCAAATTTGTTGCCTCATGCCCCTTGTGCATCTTTCTGTTGGTGTAGCAGTCCTATAAAGTTCAACACCTTCATCTCATGTTCTGCTTATCACCGATGGATGATAAGTTTTGGGTCACAGTTACTCCTAGTGTTTTTCTTTTACTAAGACACGTCCAGGCTGTAAAGCTTCTCTTAGAAATATTCTTTGCTAAAGATGGTGGAATGAGATGGACATCATTACCCTATGTTCATGTATGACCGCATGTGTGGTGCGACTCTACTTCGTGTACAACCAGAGAAATGAGAACTTGTGCTCCATTTGTGTACAATGAATTGAAATGCATTCTGCTGTCATGTATAACTAATTAGAACAAATAAAAGAAGAAATATTCTTTGCTAACACTGGTTGTAAATATCGTTTTTTACCACTTATCCTGGGGAAAGGGACAGCCCAGGAATTATAGAATGACTTTTCTATCTGTCCTACCTTTAGGATTAATAATTAAGAACATACACATGAATCAAATACATGATGATGATGTGAAGCTGATACGAGATGGTGAGTCTGGACCTTGTACCTGGGTTCTGAGTTCCACTGGGGGTGGGGTAAGATCCAATGGAGGATGGAGGACATGTCTTAAGGAAATGTTTCATTCTTTTGAAATTTATCTTTACCATGTAAGTATAACATAAAATAGTACAGAATGGAGAAAATGAGAGGAACAAACAAATTATTTGCTGTTCTCCTAGTAAGATAGAAACTGCTCACATTTTGGTGATATATCCTTGCAGTCACTGAACATTATGTGGTGTAGGTGCTTTCACTGCAGTAGTGTTGAAGACAGATTGTCCTAGTCCTTAAAGAACTTGCAATGTTTTTTCTTTTATATTGCATTAAAATATTTTAGTGTTATTTATATTTAGAAGAAATACATGAATATATTCTCTTTGCAGAGAAATGGAAGCATTATCAATAAGGGTAAAGTTCCATCTACTCTCTATCCAGTCCAGTCTTCTTTCCTGCTGTATGCTGTGTTGTCTTATATTATTTTTCTGTGTATATAGATATACACACATAGGTATATATATGTGTATAAATATACACATACATATACATATATAAACACACAACTTGTATACATATGTATATACAGAGTATACATACATAACATATATACATACATTGTGTTAGTCAGCTGTTATTGTAATAAATATCTGACAAAAATCAAGTTAATAAGGGGGAAAGTATATTTGGCTCATGGTGTTGGAGTTCTCAGTTCATGATTGATTATCTCCATTGCTTTAGACCTATGGCAAGGTAGCAGATCAGGTTGGGGAGCACATGGTGGAGAAACTATTCAGTTCATGGTCACCAGAAATCAGAGAGAGGAAGAGACTGTGGTCACACAACCCCCTTTGAGGGCACATTCATTGACCTAAGACCTCCCACTAGTCTCCACCTCCCTCCTACAGGTTCCACCTCCTCCCAATAGTTCTATGCTAGGGAAATAAAGAGACCTAGGAAAGGGTTGAGGTCCCAATATCCACTTCTAGGGTATGCCTTGCTTCTACTGGGCCCACTTCCTAAAAGGTTCCACCACCTCCCAGTAGCTCTGCAGGTTGAGGACCAACCCTCTAATACACGGGCCTTTTGGGGACATTTAATACCCAAATTATAGTACCTAATTTCTATGGTTTTGTTAGCAAATATTTTTGTTCTCTTTTTTTTAACACAGAATTTAGGTGCTATGATTGTTATTGTTACTTTGTACCAACTGTTTCAGGTATTCCTTGCCATTCCCTTCTGCTTCTCTGACCATATTTTAGGGAACATTTTTCTTTATCTTGGAGTAGATCTTCTAGAAATTTCTTTGATGTTGATATTGAGACAGTGTCCTCTCTTGGTGGTTTTTTTTTTTTTAAGATTGTTTTTTTTGTCAGGAGTCTCTCTTCCTCTCATTCTCAAAGTATAGCTTTACTGGTAACACCATTCTAGACTGACAATTACTTTCTATCAGCACTTTGATGATATTAGTTTTCTGGCTTGCTTTGTTATGATTGAGAAGCCCAAGGTCATTCTAATTTTTGTTCTTTGTAGCTTATCTTTACATTGACAGAAGTACAGAGAATACTATCATCAACTTCCATGGACTCATTCCCCAGATAGAGCAAGCATCAGCTTGTGACCAACCTTGGTTTTTTAATTCCATACCTATACCCTATCCCTGCCAGGATTATTTTGAATTAAATCCCAGACCTCATATTATTCCATCTATAAATAGTATTTCTTTTGACATGATTCTTTTAAAAATTAAAACATGAAAAAAATTATAGTGGAGTAGAATGCAAACTATCCAAGAATTGGGAACTGGTTTGAGGCATTTCATCCAGACCCCTGAGGCCACCAGTTTATTTTCTAATGTCTCTATAGTTAGAAACATTTCAGAGAAGCATTTACTAACCCTGATTTACAACTCTCCTAAGTTCAGATCTGAATCATTTCTCCAAGGGCACGGAAGTTAATTACTGGGGAAACCAGTAGTATGAATATTTTCAATTTCTATTTCCCTTTCCATGAACCCATGCTCTTGTGTGGTTCTTTAATTGGTACCATAGTCCCAAGAAAGAGGTAGGGAATGGAAGCTGGCAGTTTGTAGAAAGAGGAGCCAATATTTCCAGTGTTAATCAGAACACAAATTTGATCACACCTTTTAAAATTCTTGGTAAACTTCAACAGCCAACAGATATACCCATACTTTCTTTGGTTATGATATGAAATAAAATTTATTTATTTTTTCATCAACATTAACAAAACCTTTTATATGCTTCAAAGGATAGCATCGAGAAAACAAAAAAGACAAACCACAAATTTGGAGAAGACTTTTGTAAATCATACAATAGATGATCTAGCCAAGGGTACTAGAATATATAAAGGACTATTAAAACTTACATCAAATTTGTGGGAGGCAATTGATTTGGACTAGGCTCCTGCACTAAGCATCAACAGACTAAACTAATGTGGAATTTATTTATTTTTATTCTAAATAAACGGTTTATTCTTTCTTTTCTTGTTGTTCTTTTTATTTATACATGACAGTAGAATGTATTTTGACATATCATACATACATGGAATACAACTTCCCATTCCTGTGGTTGTACATGATGTGGAGTTACACTGGTTGTGTATTCATGTATGAACATAGGAAAGTTATGTCCGATTCATTCTACTGTCTTTCTCATTCCTGTCCCCGTCCCTTCCCCACATCCAGTGAATCTCCACTTCCTTCACCCCCCACACCTCTACATATTGTCAGTCAGCATCCATATGTCAGAGAGAACATTCGACCTTTGGTTTTTTAGGACTGGCTTATTTTGGGGAATTAACTTAGCATGATAGTTCCATCCATTTGCTGGCAAATGCCATAATTATATTCTTCTTTATGGTTAAGTAATATGCCATTGTCTATATGTATCACATTTTTTTTTATCCATTCATCTGTCGAAGGGCGCATAGATTGGCTCCATACCTTAGCTATTGTGAATTGAGCTGCTACAAACACTGATGTGGCTGTGTCACTATAGTATGCTGATTTTAAGTCCTTTGGGAGTATGCTGAGGAATAGGAAAACTAGGTCAAATGGTTGTTCCATTCCAAGTTTTCTGAGGAAACTCCATTCTGATTTTCAGAGTGGTTGCACCAATTTGCAGTTCCACCAGCAATGTATGAGTATACCTTTTTCCCCACATGCTTGCCAACATTTAATGTTATGTGTATTTTTTCTAATTGCCATTCTGACTGGAGTGAGATGGAATCTCAGTGTAGTTTTAATTTACTTTTCTCTAATTGGTAGTGAAGTTGGACTTTTTTCATATATTTATTGACCCTTAGTGTTTCTTCTGTGAAGTGTCTGTTCAGTTTCTTTGCCCATTTATTCTTGGATTATTTGGGATTTTTTTGGTGTTAAGTTTTTGAGTTCTTTTTATATGCTGGAGATTAATGCTCTATCTGAGGTACAGGTGGCAAAGATTTTTCACATTCTGTAGACTGTATCTTCATGTTATTGATTGTTTTGTTTGCTGTGAAGAAGTTTTTTAGTTTGAATTCATCCCATTTATTGATTCTTGATTTTGCTTTTTGTGATTTAGGAGTCTTGTTGAGGAATTCAGTTCCTAAGCTGACATGATGGAGACTTGGGCCTACTTTAGTAGGTACAGGTTCTCTGGTCTAATGCCTAGGTCCTTGATTTACTTTGAGTTGATTCTTGTGCAGGGTGAGAGATAGGGGTCTACTTTCATTTTGTTACATATGGATTTCCAGTTTTCTCAGCATTATTTGTTGAAGACATTATTTTTTCTCCAATGTATGTTCATGGTGCCTTTGTATACTGAGATAACTGTATTTATGTGGGTTTGTCTCTGCATCTTCTATTCTGTACCATTGATCTTCATGTCTGCTTTGGTGCCAGTACTATACTGTTTTCTGTTAGTATAGCTCTGTGGTAAAATTTAAGGTCTGTAATATGATGCCTCCTGTTTCACTTTTCTTTTTTTAATATATCTTTTATTCTAATTAAGTTTACATTACGGCAGAATGCATTTTGATTCATTGTACACAAATGGAGCACAACTTTTCATTTCTCTGGTTATACACAATATAGAATTACACCATATGTGCAGTCATATATGAACCTAGGGCATTGTTGTCCATTACATTCCACCGTCTTTCCTACCCCCATGTCCCATCTTTTCCCTCCTCTCCCTTTGACCAAAGTTTCTCTGTTCTTCCCATGTCTCCTCCCACATTATGGATCAGCATCCACTTATCAGAGAGAACATTTGGCCTTTGGTTTTTTGGGATTGGCTTACTTCACTTAGCATGATGTTCTCCAACTCCATCCATTTACCTGCAAATGACATAATTTTATTCTCTTTTATTGCTGAGTAATATTCCATTGTGTATATATACCACAGTTTCTTTATTCATTCATTATTGAAGGGCATCTAGGTTGGTTCCACAGTTTAGCAATTGTGAATTGAGCTGCTATAAACATTGAAGTGGCTGCATTACTGTAGTATGCTGTTTTTTTTTTTTTTATTTTTTTTTATTTTTAAATATTTATTTATTTTTTTAGTTATAGGTGGACAGAATATCTTTGTTTTTATGTGGTGCTGAGGATCGAACCCAGTGCCTCACGTGTGCTAGGCAAGTGCGCTACCACTGCGCCACAATCCCAGCCCCTAGTATGCTGTTTTTAAGTCCTTTGGGTATAGACCAAGGAGTGGGATGGCTGAGTCAAATGGTGGTTCCATTCCAAGTTTTCTAAGGACCCTCCATACTGCTTTCCAGAGTGGTTGTACCAATTTGAAGTCCCACCAGCAAAGGATGAGTGTGCCTTTTCCTCCATATCCTCACCAACACTTATGGTTGTTTGTATTCTTGATAACTGCCATTCTAACTGGCATGAGATGAAATCTTAGAATAGTTTTGATTTGCATTTCTCTAATGGCTAGAGATCTTGAACACTTTTTTTTATCTATTTGTTGATCAATTGTGTGTCTTCTTCTGAGGAGTTTCTGTTCAGCTCCTTAGCCCATTTATTGATTGGATTGTTTGTTTTTTTGTTGTTAAGTTTCTGAGTTCTTTGTATATCCTGGACATCAGTGCTCTATCTGATATGCATGTGGCAAAAATTCGCTTCCAGAATGTAGTCTCTCTGTTCACCTCATTGATTGTTTCTTTTGCCGAGAAGAAGTTTTTTAGTTTGAATCTATCCCATTTATTGATTCTTGCTTTTGTCTCTTGTGCTTTTAGGAGTCTTGTTAAGGAAGTTGGGGCCTAATCCAGTGTGATGAAGATTTGGGCCTACTTTCTCCTCAGTTAGGCACAGAGTCTCTAGTCTAATTCCTAGGTCCTTGATCCACTTTGAGTTGAATTTTGTGCATGGTGAGAGATAGGGTTTAGTTTCATTTTGCTGCATATGGATTTCCTGTTTTCCTAGCACCATTTGTTGAAGAGGCTATCTTTTGTGCAGTGTAGGTTTTAGGTACCTTTGATAACTGTATTTATGTGGGTTTGTCTCTGTGTCTTCTATTTCATAACATTGATCTCCATGTCTGTTTGGTGCCAATAGCATGCTGTTTTTGTTATTATAGCTTTGTAATATAGTTTAAAGTTTGGTATTGTGATGCCTCCTGCTTCAGTCTTCTGGTTAAGGATTATTTTGTCTATCCTGGGTCTCTTATTTTTCCAAATGAATTTCATGATTGCCTTTTCTATTTCTATAAAGAATGATGTTGGGATTTTAATTGGAATCACATTGAATCTGCATAGCGCTTTGGGTAGTATGGACATTTTGACAGTATTGATTCTGCCTATCAAGAGCATGGGAGATCTTTCCATCTTCTAAGGTCTTCTTCAATTTCTTTCTTTAGTGTTCTGTAGTTTTCATTGTAGAGGTCTTTTAAAACTCTTTCGTTAAATTGATTCCCAAGTATTTCATTTTTGGGAGGGCTACTGTGAATGGGGTAGTTTTCCTAACTTCTCTTTCAGAGGATTCATCACCAATGTATAGAAATGCATTTGATTTATGGGTATTGATTTTATCCTGCTACATTGCTGAATTCACTTATCAATTCTAGAAGTTTTCTGGTGGAATTTTTTGGATCCTCTAAGTAAAGAATCATGTTGTTGGCAAATAATGATAGTTTGAGTTCTTCTTTTCCGATTTGTATCTCTCTAATTTCTTTTGTCTGTCTAACTTCTCTGGCTAGAGTTTCAAGGACTATGTTGAATAGAAGTGGTGAAAGAGGACATCCCTGTCTTATTCCCATTTTGGGGGGGGGGATTCTTCCAATTTTTCCCCATTGAGGAGATGTTGGCTTTCAGTTTTGCATAGATAGCTTTTACAATGTTGAGGTATGTTCCTACTATGTACCTAGTTTTTCTAGTGTTTGGAACATGAAGAGGTGCTGTATTTTGTCAAATGCTTTCTCAGCATCTATAGAGATAATCATATGATTTTTGACTTCAAGTCTATTGATGTGATGAATTATGTTTATTGATTTCCATATGTTGAACTACCCTTGCATACCCGGGATGAAACCCACTTGGTTGTGGTGCACTATCTTTTGAATAGGTTTTTGTATTTGATTTGCCAGAATTTCATTGAGAATTTTTGCATCAATGTTGGTCTGAAGTTTTCTTTCTTTGATGTGTCTTTGTCTGGTTTTGGAATCAGAGTGATACTAGCCTCATAGAAAGAGTTTGGAAGTGTTCGCTCGTCTATTTCATGGAATAATTTGAGGAGTATTGGTATTAGGTCTTCTTTGAAGGTCTTGTAGAACTCGGCTGAGAATCTGTCTTGTCCTGACCTCTTCTTGGTTGGTAGGCTTTTGATGGCTTCTTCTGTTTCCTTGCTTGAAGTTGATCTGTTTAAGGTGTGTATGTCCTTTGATTCTGTTTGGGCAGATCATATGCTCCTAGAAATTTGTCAGTGTCTTTGGGATTTTCTATTTTACTGGAGTATAGATTTTCAAAATAGTTTCTAATTGTTTTCTGTATTTCAATAGCGTCTGTTTTGATATTTCCCCTTAACGTCTCAAATTTTAGTAATTTGAATTTTCTCCCTTCTTCTTTTTGTTAGGGTAACCAGGGGTTTATAAATTTTATTTATTTTTTTCAAAGAACTAGCTTTTTGTTTTGTCAATTTTTTGAATTGTTTTCTTCGTTTCAATTTCATTGATTTCAGCCCTGATTTTAATTATTTCCTGTCTTCTACTTCTTTTGGTATTGATTTGTTCTTTTTCTAGAGCTTTGAGATGTAATGTCAGGTCATTTATTTGTTGACTTTTTCTTCTTTTAATGAATGAACTCAATGCAATGAACTTTCCTGTTAACACAGCCTTCATAGTGTCCCAGAGATTTTGATATGTTGCATCAGAGTTCTCATTTACATCTAAGAATTTTAAAATTTCCTCCTTGATGTCTTCTGTTATTTATGCATCATTCAATAGTGTATTATTTAGTTTCCAGGTGATGGAGTAGCTTATATTTTTAATTTTATTATTTATTTCTAATTTCATTCCATTATGCTCTGATAGAATGTAGGGTACTATCTCTATTTTTTTGTATTTTCTAAGACTTGCTTTGTGACATAACATATGGTTTATTTTAGAGAAGGATCCATGTGCTGCTGAGAAAAAAATATTCACTTGTTGATGGATGAAATATTCTGTATATGTCTGTTAATTCTAAATTATTTATTGGTTTATTTTTGGTATTGGGGATTGAACTCAGGGGTACTCTACCACTGAACCACATCTCTAGCCCTATGTTGTGTTTTATGTAGAGACAGGGTCTCACCGAGTTGCTTAGCGCTGCACCATCTCTGAGGCTGGCTTTGAACTTGCCAATCTCCTGTCTCAGCCTCCCAAAGTGCTAGAATTACAGGCATGTGCCACCAGGTCCGGCTGTTAATTGTAAATTATTGATTGTATTGTTGAGATCTATGGTTTCTCTGTTTAGGTTTTGTTTGGAAGATCTGTCCATTGGTGAGAGAGGTGTGTTAAAGTCACCCAGTATTATTCTATTGTGGTCTATTTGATTCTCAAAATTGAGAAAGATTTGTTTGATATATGTGGATGCTCCATTGTTTGGGGCATAGATATTTATGATTGTTATGTCTTCTGATGTATGGTTCCCTTAAGCAGTATGAAATGTCCTTCTTTATTCCTTCTGACTATTTTTGGTTTGAAGTCTACTTTATCTGATATATGGATGGAGACCCCTGCTTGTTTACCCAGTTCATTTGAATGGTATGTTTTTTCCCCTCCTTTCACCTTCAGTTTGTGGATGTCTTTGTTTATGAGATGAGCCTCTTTTTTTAAAAATATTTTTTTACTTGTAGATGAGCAGAATAACTTTATTTTATTTATTTATTTTTATGGGGTGCTGAGGATCAAATCCAGTGACTCACAACATGAGGCAAGCACTCTACCACTGAGCTACAGCCCCAGCTCCTGAGCTGAGTCTCTTTAAGACAACATATTGTTGGGTGTCTTGTTAAAATCCAATCTTCCAGTCTGTCTTTTGATTGATGAGTTTAGGCCATTAACATTTAGGGTTATTATTGAAATATGGTTTGTATTCCTACTCATTTTTGTTTATTTTTGGTTTTGAACTTGATTTGGTTTCTCCTTTGATTGACGTTTCCTTTAGTGTAGTTCCTCCCTTTGCCAATTGTCATTGTTGTTTTTCATTTCCTCTTCATGAAATATTTTGCCAAGAATGCTCTCTAGTGCAGGCTTTCTCATTGCAAATTCTTTTAATTTTTGTTTATCATGGAAGGTTTTTATTTCATCATCAAATCAGAAGCTTAATTTTGCTGGATATAAGATTCTTGGTTGGCACCTATTTTCTTTTATAACTTGGTATATGTTGTTCCAGGATCTCCTGGCTTTGAGGTTCTGGGTTGAGAAATCTGCTGAAATCTGAATTGGTTTCCCCCTGTATGTGATCTGTATGTTCTCTCTTGTGGCTTTTAAAATTCTATCCTTATTGTGTATGGTAGGCCTTTTCATTATAATGTGCCTTCGTGTGGATCTGTTGTAGTTTTGTACATCTGGTGTCCTGTAAGCCTCTTGTATTTGATTTTTCCAGTTCATTTTTCATGTTTGGGAAATTTTCTGATATTATTTCATTGAAGAGATTGTGCATTCCTTTGGTTTGTATCTCTGTGCCTTCGTCTATCCCAATAATTCTTAGGTTTGGTCTTTTGATGTTATCTTGTAATTCTTGGATGTTCTGTTTATGGTTTCTTACCATCTTCATTGTGTGGCCAACTTTATTTTCAAGATTATATATTTTGTCTTTATTGTCTGAAGTTCTGTCCTCCAAGTTCTCTAGTCTGTTGGTGATGCTTTCTGTTGAATTTTTTATTTGGTTTATTGTTTCCTTCATTTCAAGGATTTCTGCTTTTTTTTAAAAAATGTCTCTATTTCTTTCTTGAATCTTCTGATCCTTGTATTTGCTCTCTAATCTCTTTGTTGGATTGATCAATTGTTGCTTGTAATTGCTCTCTTATGTTATTCTGTGTTTCACAGACCATTTTAATTATGTACATTCTGAACTCCTTTTCTGACATTTCATCTGCTGTGCTGACAGTGGATTCTATTATTGTAGCATCTTGGTTTGTTTGGGGCATTTTCTTCACTTGTTTTTTCATGTTGTTCATGTGTCTTCCTCTCTAGCAGTGGTGATCTGAGGTATTACAGTTTCTACCCTATAATCTTGTAGTATTCCTGCCAGTTACCAATACCTCACCTCTGGTATAACCAGACCTGCAGGGATTTTGGGGATGATCTTTCTGGTCCTGGCTGTTGACTCTAGATGGAAGTAGGCAGGGACAGCTGTCAATTGGTAGATGGGGAGCTGCAGTGTGGTGCTTAGTTGGTTTCCCCCTCTGTGTGTGCATGTCAGTCCACAGTCTTTATCTTATAGGTTTATGGATTCCCTACATGGTTCCAATGCCTCTCCTTTGAGGGGGAAACCAAAGTTAACAGTTCTCAATACAAATAATGTATAATTTTAGACCAAGTAGTTCCTAAAAGGACATTTATGGCTTTGTCACAATACACAGAAATTATGAGTTCAATTAGTATACTCTACTAACTAAACAATAGGTTTATAAGAGGGTCTACAGTTTCTGCTGGTCGACTAAAGAGAACTGGGGTGGTGTGTAGGATAAGATGTTAGGGAGGTAGGCAGTAAAGACATAGTTATTAGATCCTAGAAAGCATGAAAGAGGAATCCAAAAGAAGTTGGCTAGTAGTAGAAAAGAGAGAAAGACAAGAGGGGAAAACAAGTAAGTAGGAAGAAAATGGAATACAACAAACAAGGAAACATAAAAATTAAGAAAAATAAAACATGTAAAAATAGGAGATATGAGACTATATCATACAACTGTAATGTACTAATAAGGTATCCCAGTCCTCAGTAGGCTATTGCATAAAAAATACTTGGTTTCGCAAATGTTGGGGATGTGAGGGCAGAAAAAAGAGTGAGGGAATAGAAGAAAAAGAAAGGAAGAAAAGAAAAAAAACCAAAAATGATATAATAGCGGGGGAAAAAGGTCTCAAGGTAAATAAAAAGGCTTGCTTCCCTTCTTATCTATTATGTGGGGTTGTATGTTGTTTACTGGTGTCTCTCTGCTCAGGTCCAAGATGGCGATGAAGGAGTCCGAAGATGGAGGTGTCTGTTTTCAGAGATAGGGTGTCAGGCTGGGCTGGGCAGTGGCGTTGGGTGATGTGTTCAGAGAAGTCGCTCTGTGTTGTGCTGTGGAGAGGTAGGAGGTTGACTCCAGATCCTGTCCAGAGTCCCCAGCTGTAGGTGAACAGGGGAGTTCCATGTTGGTAGATGGAGGTCCACACTGGAGCAGCAGCCAAGGGTCCCACGCAGGAGCCGAGAGTTCCGTATGGGAGCTATGGCTAGAGGTTCTGTGTGGGTGGGTGATCCAAGGTCCTGCAGGGTATGTGGGTGCTGGAGTAGGTCCTGCACTGGTGAGCAGCTGGGATCCTGCACTGGGAAGCTGCCGGGGTCCTGTGCAAATGCTGGGCCCTCGTGACCCTTGCGGGCATGCAACTGGAATTCTTGCATGAAGGGGGTCCTCTAATAACTTGCAGAGAAATAGTATTTCCACTACTTGAATCCCTGGTCCTGAAGAGACTAGGAACACAGTGTCTGTCTAGGCTGCCATCTTGGATTCATCTTTGCTTCACTTTTCTTGCTGAGGATTTCTTTGGCTATTCTGGGCTTCTTATTTTTCCATATGAATTTCATAACTACTTAATGTCATCAGAACTTTAATAGGAATTGACTTAAATCCGTAGACAGCTTTTGGTAGTATGGCCATTTTGACAATGTTATTTCTGCCTATACAAGAACATGGGAGATCTTTCCATCTTCTAAGGTCTTTAATTTCTTTCTTTAGTGTTCTGTAGTTTTCATTGTAGAAGTCTTTTACCTCTTTAATTAGATTAATTCCCAAATATTTTATTTTCTTTGAGGCTATTGTGAATGGGTAGTTTTCCTAATTTCTCTCTGAGTTGATTCATCACTGATGTATAGGAATGCAATTGATTTATGGGTGTTGATTTTGTATCCTACTAGTTTGCTGATTTCATTTATGAGTTCTAGAAGTTTTCTGGTGGAATTTTTTTGATCCTCTAAGTATAGAATCATGCCATCATCAAATAATGATAGTTTGAGTTTTTCTTTTCCTATTTGTATCCCTTTAATTTCTTTCTTTTGTCTAATTGCTCTAGCTAGAGTTTCCAGGACTTTGTTGAATAGCAGTGGTGAGAGAGGGGGCATCCTTGTCTTGTTTTAGAGGGAATGCTCTCAGTTTTTCTCCATTTTGAATAATGCTGGCCTTGGGTTTAGCATATATAACTCTTACAATATTGAGGTATGTTCATACTATCCATAGTTTTTCTAGTGTTTTGAATATGAATGGATTATATGTTTTGTCAAATGATTTTCCTGCATCTTTTAAAATAATCATGTGATTCTTTGTCTATTAATATGGTGAATTATGTTTATTGATTTCCATGTATTGAAACAATCTTACATTCCTGGGATGAATCCCACTTAATCATGGTGCATTATCTTGTAATATATGTTTTTGTATGCGATTTGCCAGAATTTTATTGAGATTTTTTGCATCTATGTTCATCAGGGATATGAGTCTGAAATTTTTTTTTCTTGACGTGTCTTTATCTGGTTTTGGGGTGATACTAGCTTCATAGAATGAGACTAAAAGGGTTCCCTCCTTTTCTGTTTCATGGAATAATTTGAGGAGGATTGGTTTTAATTCTTCTTTGAAGTTTTGATGGAACTCAGTTGAGAATCTGTCTTGTTCTGGTCTTTTCTTGGTTGGTAGGCTTTTGATGACATCTTTAATTTCATTGCTTGAATTGATCTGTTTAAATTTTCTGTGTCCTCCTGATTCAATTTGGGTAGGTCATATGTCTCTAAAAATTTGTTGATATCATCAAGATTTTCTATTTTATAAGAATATGATTTTCAAAATAGTTTCTGATTATTGTGTGTATTTTAGTAGTGTCTATTTTGATATTTGTTTTTTCATCATGAATTTTAGTAATTTGAGTTTTCTCTTTTTCTTCATTAGTTTGGCTAAAGATTTATCAATATTGTTTATTTTTTCGAAGAACCAACTTTCTGTTTTATCAATTTTTAAAATTTTTTCTTTTGTTTCAATTTTGTTGATTTCAGGTCTGATTTTAATTATTTCTTCTCCTTTTGGTGTTGATTTGTTATTCTTTTCTTAGGGCTTTGAGATGTAATGTTAGATTATTTATTCATTGACTTTCTATTCTTTTAATGCATGAGCTCAACTTTCCTCTTAGCAATGCCTTCATAGTATCCCAGAGATTTTGACATTTTATATTGCTATTCTCATTTATCTTAAGTATTTTTAAAATTTAATCCCTGATTTCTTCTGCTATTCATTGGTCATTCAGTAGTGTATTATTGGGCTGGGGATATAGCCCAGTAGGTAGAGTGCTTGCCTCACATGCACAAGACCCTGTGTTCAATCCCCAGCATCACACACACACAAACACAAATAGTGTATTATTTAGTCCCCAGGTATTAGAGAGTAGCTTCTATTTTATATTTTATCATTGATTTTTAATTTCATTCCATTATGGTCCTACAGAATGCAAAATATTCTCTCTCTCTCTTTTTTTGTATTTACTAAGAGTTGCTTTGTGGCCTAAGATATGATCTGTTTTAGAGAAGGATCTGTGTGCTGCTGAGATGAAAGTGTATTTAGACATTGATGGATGAAATATTCTGTATATGTCTGTTATGTCTAAATCATTAATTGTATTTTTTGGTTCTACAGATTCTTTATTTATTTTTTGTTTGGAGGATCTATCCAGTGATGAGAGAGGTGTGTTAAAGTAACCCAGTATTATTGTGTTGTGGTGTCTTTGATTCTTGAAATTGAGAAGGATTTGCTTGATGTACGTAGATGCTCCATTGTTTGTCTTGTTGATATATGATTCCCTTAAGCAGTATGAAATATCCTTCTTTGTTCCTTCTGATTAACTTTTTTTTTCTTTTTGGGAAGGCAAGGGATCATGTTTTATTTAAATTGACCAAGTTTCTAATCATCAGAGGTAAATAATTAAACATCAGAAAATAAACAGATAACCTGAAACACCTTATAAATCCAGAAACCAGTCTAAGTTCTTGCACAGGTGAGGAAACAGTTCAATGAGCAGTTGAAGGATAACTCACATTCTTTTTTTTAATGCTTGCTTTAAAATATATTACCAACTTGTTGAAATACTGCAGGGTTATCCATGAACATACAACCCACATACATGGAACAAGTATTATAGAGGTAGGTCAGCACTAATAAAAAAGTTGCTTTTGTGCCATAACTTAAAGGCTTTGAAAAGAAGGAGGTACTGGAGATAAATTTTTTTTCCAAATTTTAAAATTTTATTATTATTATTATTATTATTA
>CM053403.1:95007519-95056850 GCA_028644305.1 Xerus rutilus
AAAAATCCAGTCTGTCGGTCTATGTCTTTTAATTGGTGCATTTAGGCCATTTACATTCAGGGTTATTATTGAGATATGATTTGTAATTCTGGTCATTTTGGTTTGTTTTTGGATTTTACCTTGAGTTGTTTTGTCTTTTGAATGGTCTTTCCTTTAGTGTAGTTCCTCTCTTTGTAAATTTTCATTGTTGGTTATTATTTCCTCCTCATGGAATATTTTGCTAAGAGTGCCGTGTAGTGCAGGCTTTCTTGGTGTAAATTCTTTTAACTTTTATCATGGAATATTTTATTTCATCATCAAATCTGAAGTTCAATTTTGCTGGATATGGGATTCTTGTTTGGCATCCATTTTCTTTCAGAGCTTGGAATATGTTATTCCGTGATCTCCTGGCTTTTAGGGTCTGGGTTGAAAAATCTGCTGAGATCCGAATTGGTCTCCCCTTATATGTGATCTGGTTCCTCTGTCTTGTGGCCTTTAAAATTCTATCCTTAGTCTGTATGTTGGGAATTTTCCTTATAATGTGCCTTGGTGTATATTGGTTGAAATTTTGTACATTTGGTGTCCTGTAAGCCTCTTGTATTTGATTTTCCACTTCATTTTTCATATTTGGGAAATTTTCTGATATTATTTCATTGAAGAGATTGTGCTTTCCTTTGGTTTGAAATTCTGCATCTTCTTCTATCCCAATAAATCTTAGATTTGGTCTTTTGATGCTGTCCCATATTTCTTGTATGTTCTGTTCATGATTTTTTACCATCTTCACTGTATGGTCAAGTTTATTTTCAAGATTTTATATCTTGTCTTCATTATCCAAGGTTCTGTCTTCCAGGTGATCTAGTCTGCTGGTGATGCTTTCTATTGAGTTTTTAATTTGGTTTATTGTTTCCTTCATTTCAAGAATTTCTGATTGGTTTTTTTTCACAATCTCCAGCTCTTTCTTAAAGTAATCTTTTGCTACTTGTAATTGCTCTCTTATCTCTTTGTTAGAATGATCAATGGTTGCTTTTATTTTTTTCTCCTATTTCTTTGCTGGATTGATCCATTTTTGCCTGTAATTGTTCACTTATGTCATTCTTTAATTCGCTGATCATTTTAATTATGTACCTGAATTCTTTCTCTGACATTCCATCAACTGTGTTGTCAATGGTTTCTGTTACAGTGGTATGGAGGTTTATTTGGGGTACTTTCTTGTTTTTTCATGTTGATTATATATCTTCCTTTCTTGAAATACCAATCTGAGGTATTGCGGCTTCTATCCTATAATCTTGTATTGACACTCCTGAGTACCTGTGTCTTACCTTGGAGCTACTTCTGTTCCCCCAGTGTCCCCAGATGGGCACTACTGCCACTAAAGTTTGGTGGCGGAGGTAGTGGATGTACCTCTAGAGGGCAGTGGGAGTGGCCTTGGCTGGGCTCCTGAGGGCTGTTTTGCCCCTCTCTTGCGCTCTTGCTGGTGAACAGGAACTCTGGAGTGGAACTGGAATCAGGCCCAGGTCTCAGTTAGACAGGGTCACAAGCAGGAGAGTCTGTGTGCAACCTTACAGTGAGTGTGAGCTCCCCTGGGGCTGGAGGCTAGCAGGCTCTGGTCTGCCTTCAGCTGGGCACCCCTGGCATTCCCTAAGGGCAGTTTTGGGCCTTCCGTCTCACCTGATCACAGGAACTCTGGAGCGGAACTGAGGCGGGCCCGGGGTGCACTTGGGTGGGGCCTCTTCACGCTGTGGTCTCTGCAGGTGACTCTTACCCTGGGTGTGCCTTTCTCTGTGGCTGGTAGCTGTCAGACTCTGGTCAACCCTTGGTTGGACACCCGTGGAGTTTCCTGGGGGTGGATTTGGGCCCTCTGTGGCTCCTGCTGGTCTGTAGGAACTCTGAAGTGGAACTAGGGCAGACCCAGGCTGCAGTTGGGCGGGGCTGTCTCACACTGGGGTCTCTGCGGCGACTCTTACCCTGAGTTTGGGCTCCCCAGTGGTTAGCGGCTAGCATTCCCTGGTCTCCCTTTGGCTGGACACCCGTGGAGTTTCCTGAGGGTGGATTTGGGCCCTCTGTGGCTCCTGCCAGTCCGTAGGAACTGTAGAGTGGAACTGAGGCAGGCCCAGGCTGCCTCGTGGTGGTGTCTCTGGAGTGACTCTTGCCCTGAATTTGGGCTCCCCAGTGTCTAGAGGTAGCAGTCTCCGGTCTCCCTTTGGCTGGACAACTGTAGAGTTTCTTGAGGGCAGATTTGGGCCCTCTGTGGCTCTTACTGGTCTGCAGGAACTCTGGAGCAGAACTGAGGTGGACCCAGGTCGCCCTTGGGTGGGGCTGCCTCATGCTGGGGTCTCTGGAGCTGGGGTCTCTGGAGTGACTCTTACCCTGAGTTTGGGCTTCCCTGTGGATAGAGGTAGCAATCCTTGGTCTCTCTTTGGCTGGACACATGTGGAGTTTCCAGAGGGCATATTTGGGCCCTCTGGCTCCTGCCAGTCCACAGGAACTCTCCCTTCTGATTAACTCTGGCTTGAAGTCTACTTTACCTGATATGAGGATAGAAATCTGTGCTTGTTTATGAGATTCAGGTGAGTGATATGTTTTTTTCTCATCCTTTTACCTTCATCTGTGGATGTCTTTGGCTCATGGGTGAGTCTCTTGGAGACAGCATATTGTTGGGTCTTGTTTCTCAATCCAGTCTGCCAGTCTATGTCTTTTGATTGATGAGGTTAGACCATTTACATTCAATGTTATTATTGTGGAATGATTTTATTCCCTGTCAGTTTGATTTCTGGTTTTTAATTGGAATTTGTTTCTCCATTGATTCACTGTTCTTTTAGTGTCATTCCTTCCTTTGCTTGTTTTCACTTTTATTTTTCATTTCTTCTTCATATCTTATTGAGTATGTTTTGTAGTGCAGGCTTTCTAGTCTTTTTGTTTACCATGGAAGGTTTTTATTTCATCATCAATTCTGAAGCTTAATTTTGCTGTGTATTTTGGCTGGCATCCTTGAGCTTGGCATATGTTATTCTAGGACATCCTTGCTTTGAGGGGCTGGGCTGAGAGATCAGCTGAGATCAGATTGGTTTCCCTGTAAATGTTTCTTGTCATTTTGCTCTGGCAGTCTTTTTTTTTTTTTTGGCACCAGGGATTGAACTCAGGGGTACTTGACCACTGAGCCACATCCCCAGCCCTATTTTGTGTTTTATGTAGAGACAGGGTCTCACCAAGTTGCTTAGTGCCTCGCCATTGCTGAGGCTGGCTGTGAACTCACGATTCTCCTGTCTCAGCCTCCCTAAGTGCTGGGATTACAGGCTTGAGCCACTGCGCCCGGCTACTCTGGCAGTCTTTAAAATTCTATCTTTATTTTGTATGTTAGGCATTTTCATAATAATGTGCCTTGGTGTGAGTCTGTTTTAATTTTGTATATTTATGGTCTTTTAGCCACACTCTATTTGATTTTACATTTCATTCTTTCAGTTTGGGAAGTTTTCTGATATTATTTTATTGAACAGATTGTGCATTCCTTTGGTTTGTATCTTGGAGCCTTCATCTATCCCAATAAATCTTAAATTTGTTCTCCTCAGGTTACCCTATATTTCTTGGAAATTCTGTTCATGGTCTCTTAACAGCTTTTCTCCATAGTCAACTTTGTTTACAAGATGATGTATTTTGTCTTCATTGCCTGTAACTTTGTCTTCCAAGTGATCTAGACTGTTGGTGATGCTTTCAATTGAATTTTAAATTTGGTTTATTGTTTCCTTCATTTCAAGGATTTTAGCTTGTTTTTTCCCTCCAGAATCTCTGCCTCTTTATTGATGTGATCTTTCACTTCCTGTATTTTCTCTCTGATTTCACTCTTTATACTGTCCTTTACTTCACAGATCAGTTTAACTATGTACATTCTAAACTCCTTCTCTAACATTTCTTCCACTGTGATGTTGATGGATTCTGTTATTGGAGTACTTGGTTTGTTTGGGGTGATTTGTTCCCTTGCTTTTTCATGTTTTTTTGTGTGTCAACCCCATCTAACAGCACAGATCTAAGGCAATAGAGTTTCTACTCTGTGGCCTTATAGTGTCCCTGAAGGTTTCTGTACCTTGCCATTTAGGGAGAGACAAATAACAACAACAACAACCAATGCAAACAATATACAGCATTAAACCAAAGATTTCCTACCAAGACATCTATGATGTTGATTATCACAATAAACAGAAATGATATGATCAGTTATTACCTACAATAAAAACAGCAAGTTTGCAAAACAGTTTATAATTTCATATGGTGGGCAGGGAGAGAACAGAAGCAATATAGGATGTAATGATTATGAGGAAGAAGAGAAGATAGAAGTAAAAACTGAAAGGAAGAGAAAGAGAAAATAGAGATTGGCTGTTAGTAGAAGAAAAGAGAGAAATGGAATCAAGGGAAACTAAGAGGAAAAATATAATGTGAAAATGCAAAAAAAATAAAAGAATAAAAAATAAGACTAAAGTATAATAATCAAACATCCTATTCCTCAAAACTGATCCATGAAAAATAACTAGCTTCAAAAATGCTATAAATGAGGGAATAAACCCAAATATAAGTATGTATAAATGTCTATGTACCATTAAGATCACAATTAATCTGGGAAAAGGAAAAAAGAAAAAAAGAGAAGGAAAAAAATCTTGATGAGAAGTTCAATATTTCCTTCCACTGGAGCTCAAAAGGTTCTCAGCTTCTCTTCTAAGTAGTTTTAGGTGGGCTCATCTGGAGTGTGATGTTCTACCTTCTGGATGGCTGAAGTGAGAGGTAATCCTGTGGGCAGAATTCCTGCGGCAGGGATTAGGCTGAGGTAGACTCCACATTCTATGCTGAATAGTGATTGTTCCTGAGATTTTAATTGGCGCACTTGCAGGCCCAGTAATTGCTAGTCCATTCTGGAAGACTACCCCAGCAATTTCCCCTGAGTTCCACTCATGTGGTGGAGGAGCCAATTCTTAGTCCCCTATACCACCTGCAGACCCCGTGTTTCCTGGTCTTGGATTTAGTCTCTAAACGGGATTTCTCCCACCCCTGCCCTTCTGAGTTCCCGGCCAGATGCATTTTTCCTAGCCTGTCCTGCCAGCAGCCAGATTGGAGGGGAAGGGGTAGAGTGGGTGGGTTTCCACGACCAGTTGTCCCCTGTATAAACCTTTCTCTACTTTTGATTTTCTCCTGGTTACTTAAGTGCACTCTATGTCATGCAGTGTGTGTTTACTGGGCCTGTACTTTGGACCAAACTCAGGTTTACCAGGAAGTAGCTTCCTCAGCTGCAGCCCCCTCTCCATGGCTGCAGAATAGTTCCTTTGTCCTCAGCATGCCACCTGCAGAGATGGTGGCTTCTTTCCTGCACAAGGATATTGTGCTGTGTGCCTTTTAGTTTAGTTGAGCTATATCCTTGATCTCTAAAACCTCTGTACCCAGATATGCCTCGGGCCTCCTGAAAGTGCAGGTTCCTTTAATTCCCTCATCCCTCCTCTCTGTCTGTGGAGGGACTGTTCTGACTGGTGCTTCTGGCCCAGCCATGGCAGCATCTGTGGTGCTGGGGATTTCTTCCTTATTCTATTATATCTTTCCCTCTGAGTCCCCAATCTGCTTTGAATGTCCAGTTTTAGATTCCAGTAAAGTCTCTCCCTGTTTTCTGTTCACCCACCTTGCTGAGAAGCTGCCTGCTTGCTTTCTTGGTTTCCCACCACAAAGCAGCCAGGAAAGCAACCTCTTCTAGTCTGCCATCTTGAAAACTCCCCTATACCTATGCTTTTCTTTCAGTATCCAAATATGTGAAGTTTTCTACATAAACTTTACATATTTTATATGATGAAAGATTACATGATTTGGGGTAAAATGCAAGTAGGAAAATATTAAAAATATAACAACAAAATGTAAATAAATGAAAATATATTAGATTTTGATTTTATTATTTTAATTATATAAATTCATGGGATACAATATATCCCATAAATTCCAATAAGTCAATACATGTGTACAGTGCATAATGATGAAATCAGGCTAGTTAACTTTAGAATCTTCTTAAAAATTTAAAAAATTTTGATGATCACAATATTATACGTATTTATGGGATACAGTGTGATATTTAATTATAGGTATGTAATATGTATCCTGATAAAATCAGGGTAATTAATATTTCTGTTTGGAGCCTTTGAGCTCCTCTCTTCTAGTTCTCCATACAATTATAATAGGCTATTGTGAGCTACAGCCCCGTACTATGCTGTGGAGCACCAGAATTCATTCCTTCTATCTATCTGTGCTTTGGTGCCCATTAAAACCTCTCTCTATGATTTTCCTTCCTCTGCCCTATCCAGTCTCTAGCTGTCAACAGCTAGAGACTGTCCTTCTGCTAACACTTGGCCCTTGTTCTGTCTACAAAATTAGTTTAATTATTGAAAACTGACTGCCAGACATTCTTCTAGTTTTGGGCACAATGCACTGAATACAGCTGACACCCTTGCCCTCCCACAGGGCACACTCTAGTCAGAGAGAGGGAATAAGCCCTAAATACCCACATACATTCAGTAACCACCATGGAGAACTTTGAGCCAGAGAAGGGGATAAGAAGCATCAGAGGGAGGCAGCCTAGGGTTGGCTTCTCTGACAAGAAATCTGAAGGAAATGAGGGAGCCAGCCATGTGGCAACCTGAGGGAAGAGCACTTGGCATGTTAAAGGAACAAAGTCCCTGTGTTTAGCAAGGAGGGAATAAAAGGAAGAGTAGGGGAAAAGATTAGAGACCCAGTAGTGGGTCTTCCAGCCCTAGTAAATGCAGTTCTTCATGACTCTGAGAGGATAAGGGATTACGGATGTTTATAACAGTTGGCAAGGCTGTTCAATCAAATGGAAATGATTTTTCACTGATTTGTTCTTCACTGTGTTCGTGTGCCACAGTCATTTTTTTTTTTTTTTTTTTTTGGTGCTGGAGATTGAACCCAGGACCTTGTGCATGCAAGGCAAGCACTATGCCAACAGATATATCTCCACCCAGCCAATCTCCTTCCTTTGATGCACAGACAAAATAAAAAATGTTTGCTGTTATAGGTCATGCTTCTAAGTGCTTTTGTATTTGAGACTTTGTGTGTGTATTTGAGTTTCCTCAGTTTGCATTGCTGTTTTAGTGTTGAAATGCTTATTCTCAGTTTTTGCCTTCTGGTTTAAACCTAGTTAGAGAACCTCAGTGCCTGCTGAGAGATGATATTTTGGATGTGCTGTTTTTGGATGTAATACCTCAGATGAAAAGCACAGCAGACAAGTGGAGGTGGACAAATCCTTGATTCCTTTACAGTTTGTGCTCAGCTATGTATCTAGAGAATAAAGTGTTTAACTAAATGACTTTTAAGTTTCCTCTCTTCCCTCAAGTCAGTGATATAATGAAAATTATGGGCCCCAATATCATCCAGACCAGGAATTAGCCTTACTAGTTCATATCATACTTGGGTATGATACTGAATCTCTGTGCCTCAGTTTCTTCATCTTCATCATGAGGATAATGGTGCTGATCTTAACTGGTTTTAGGTATTGAATTAAAATGCATGTGAAGCACTGAGCTTTGTTTGGCACATACATGTTCCACAATAGATATTTGTTGAATTGTTTTAGCTGTCTGGCCAGGGTGTGGCATGGTATTGGGGTTGACAGGTAGAGAATACACTTGGAGCTGTGGCAAGGAAAAATGAATTTTTTGGAGAGCAGCCATGGTACTAACTAGGGAGCAGTATCTGTCTCCTTTGCTCTAACCCTGGCTGCAGTTCTGACCCCCAGCATGTTGTACCTCTGATGCTTTTTCCTTGCTTTTACAGCTGAGATCTCTGCTTCCCAGCCTACCAGCCATCTCAGGGAAATTATGTCAAGGATAGAATTGTAGACCCCTCAGTGTACCAGAGACCTTGCCTTTCTTATTGCACCTGGCCTCCAGCAACAACTACTTACATCATCTAGGCAGGAGGACACTTTTCCAAAGGAAGGTAATCTAGCTACACTTACATCCACATAGAGCCCAGCACTTCTTGTGGCAAAAAAAAAAAAAAAAAAAAAAAAGCTTTTCCAAATGGCTTACATCTTTCTATTACAATGTAGGCAAGAATAACTCTTTCTATTTCTGGAATAAATGAAATCAATATGATACTGTAGGGCTGGGGTTGTGTTGTAGCTTAGTGCTAGAGTGCTTGCCTACCATGTGGGAGGCAGTAGGTTTGATTCTCAGCACCACATAAAAATAAATAAAAAAGTATTATGTCCATCTACAACTAAAAACTATTTTAAAAATATGATACTGTAGACTGGTGGGTTTGAAAACCTAATACCAAAACATTTTGTTGAATCAAGATTCTTTCTGTTGTCCTTATCCTTTTCATGCTAGGGACTTTCCTGTGTCTACCTCCTTTGTTTCCATATTATAGCCCCCACCATTCTCTATTTGGGGCAGGTTAACAGTCCCTAGCGACACTTTTCTCTTCTCTACAAGGCAACCAGCATCTCTTTAAAATGAGCACCTTGTCTCATGTTACCTCCTTGCTTAAAATCCTCAATAGGTTCCCACTACTCAGTTCAGTTTCCTTTTTTGTACTGAATTTGTGTTTATTCATTTATTTGTCTTTCTACCAGAAAAAAAAGTGTTAACCTCTCCCGGGTGGGAAATCTGTCTTTCTTGTTTACTACTGTATCCACAGCACCTAGCACAGTGCCTAGTGATAGGAAGAACTCAATAATAGTTAACAAATAAATTAATGATTCTTATTTATAACAGTGAAAAATTGGAGACAATTTAATTATTCAGTAATGAGGGTTCATAAAAATTATGACAATTCTGTGATTTGATCTTATACTGTTTACAAGTATATCTTATGGGAAGAAAAAATGTCATTCTTATTTTTATAAAGTTTTCTCTTTAGTATTAAAAAAAAGCCCTGCAAGGATAGATACCAAAATATCAGCAGTATTTTTTCTGAGAGTACTTGATTCCTCTTTCTCCTCCCCACATTTTTTTTGAAATCGTGTCTTGCTATGTTGCCCAGGCTGACCAGAAACTCCTGAGCTTAAGCAATCCTTCTACCTCATTTGATAAGTAGTTGAGGCTACAGGAGCTTAGTGTCCTATCCAGCTATTTTTTCCTTCTTTCAAAAACAATCCGCGTTTAATATATTTTCTATAGTGTATTACATTTTAGTGTATTACCAGTATTACATTTTTACAATGCCAAGAATGATTCTAAATGAAGTTGTGCGATAATGACCTAGCATTTGGGGAGGGCAGGAGTGGGGCTGGGTAGACAGTCCTCAGGGATCTAGAGTCTGAGTTGACCTCCTTCTGATTTCAGCTCTTGAATGTGTGAAGAATGATCCAAGAGACGCTATCAGTGTGATGGTCAATACTATCCTGAAAAAAATGGATGAAGATGGGAAGGCCCAGGGTCCCTATTCTTCCAGGCTGAGCCAATTCAGCAGTAACTTCTTCAAAGGTTTTGGCATCAAAACCTCAAACAGAAAGAAGCGCCTGTTTAGGATTGTCAAACGGGAAGTAGAAATTGATGAGAATCATTAAAACAAAATCTCAAATTGGTTTCAAGTTTTTGAATTCCTTCTGCAAACAGTAATTCAGATGAAAGTGTAGCCGAGATTTAAGTACCAATATCTAAACATCCAACTAAACAAGTTGAGTCTGTCTAAAATGCAGCTGCTTAGGAATCACTGGGAATATTTAAAGCTAGGAACCATTGCTTTTTCCAGTTGTTTGTGCACATGTCAATGCTTTTTTTCCAATGAGTTGTGCCACTTTGATCTTGGAAGATGTATCATGTTTCTTGTTCTTTATCTTCCTAGGGAATTGTTGGTTATAGGCAGATACATTTGTCAGGCAAACTTATTTTCTCATCCTAAGGCTAGCTGGCTTTCATCCAAATTCTTGGGATGTAAAGGTAAGCATGCATGACTAGAATAACTTTGGAAGTATGTCCTTCACCATTTGGGAAAGGTGCCCATGAAAAAAGGGAAGCACAGAGTAGCAAAACGTCATGAAACTTAGTTTTCAATCTTTTTCCATACATCCACACACTGGATGTAAATCCATGTTAGCTTTTCATGGCTGTGACCAAAATACCTTGCAAGAACACCTTAAAAGTTTATTTGGGCTCAGTTTCAGAGATTCAGACCATGGTCAGCCAACCTGACTGCTCTGGACCTGAGTTAAAGCAGAATGTCATGATAGAAGGGTGGAAGAAGAAAGCTGCTCAGCTCAAGGCAGCAAGGAAGTGGAGAGAGAGACAAAATATTCAATCTCCAAGACATGCTCCCTGTTTAGTTAACTTTTTTTATTGCTGTGACCTGACAAGAAAAATTAGAAGTGGAAAAATTTATTTTGGCTCATGGTTTCAGAGGTCTCAGTTCATATATGGCTGACTCCTTAGCTCTGATCCTGAGACAAGGCAAAAATCATGGCAGAAGGGCATGGTAGAGGAGAGCAGCTCAGGATATGGCTAACAGAGAGTTCTGCTCACCAGGGACAAAACATAAACTCTAAAGGTAATGCCCATCTCCTCTAGCCACACCCTACCTGCCTATAGTTACTACCTAGTTAATCTATATCAGTGGATTAATATAATGATTAAAGCTCTCATAATCAAACCATGTAATCTGAACCTCCCTACGTAGTCTTGCACATAGCTTTTGGTGAACACCTTATATCCAAACCACAACATTCCACTCCTTGCCCCCAAATTCTCATGCCCAAAAGTTTAAGTCCAAAATCTCTTCTGAGACTGAAGGCAAACTTTTAGCTCTTTCCCCCGGTAAAGTTAAATAAAACCAATGTATAATGGCACAGAGTAAACCATTTCTATTCCACAAGGGATAAATAGGGGCATAGAAAGAAGGATGGGATCAAAGCAAGACCAAAATCCAGCTGGGCAAATAAGTCCTGTAGCTCTGTTTCCAGCATCTAAGGCACATGGCATTATGATGTTCTCTCTAAAGGGCTTATGTAGCTTTGTGCCTGTGGCCTTGCTGGTTGCATCTCACAAGACCTCTCTCTTGGCTTATCTCTGCTCAATTCTTTGCAGCAGACATTTCACTGTACTGCCATCTCTTAATATGGGGGATTTCCACTGCAGCCTTGGCTTCTCACTTTTTCATGCATCACCCTGTCAGAGACAGCCCCACAGTGACTCTGATCCTGCTACACCTTGCCTGGCTTCCCTTCGAAATTTCAGTAAAAGCCCCCTAACTCCAACATCCTGCATTCCTGCAGAACCAGCACCATGTGGTTGACACCAAGGTCTGCCACTATCTGCAGCAATATTCTAGCCTTCTAGTACGTGGCTGCAGCAGCCTCCAGGTACCTGAGTGGCTAAACATGGTAAAACAACTTTCTAGCTCCCCCTTCCCTCATGCAAGCAGGGTGCTCCCATGGTCTCTTCTTAAGGAATTTTTACTTTTACACCCTTGACCCTAGATGGGTGTGTCCCTTGAAATGACCTCAGGCTATATTTCCCATTGTTTCTGGGTAGTAAGTTTTTTTTTATTTTTTGTACCAGGGATTGAACCTAGGGACACTTAACCACTGAGCCACATCCCCAGCTCTCTTTATTTTTTATTTTGAGACAGGGTCTCACTAAGTTGCTTAGGGTCTTGCTAAGTTGCTGAGACTTTGAGATTGTGATACTCCTGCCTCAGCTTCCCAAACCACTGGGATTACATGCATGCACAACCGTGCCTGGCTAGTTAGTATTTCTTTAGTGGCTATAACCTCTATAACAACTACATCTTCTTTAGCCCATTTTACTTGTTCTGTTCTGACTAAACTGCAAGTTTTCCAAATCTTTATTCTCTGCTTTCTTCTCCTGATTATCACAGTAAATTTGGTTAAAAGCTTCCAGCAATACACATGCCACTGCCTGAATGCTGTACTGCCTTAAAATTACCTCTACTAGATTAATTAGTACATCACCTTTAAAACCAACCTCACAAAAATTCTCAGGACATGGACTAAATGTACATAATTTCTTTGCCAGAAGATAAGATGAATGACCTTTAGTTCAGTGTCCAATAGAGTCTTCCTTTCCCTCTGAAACCTCTTGAGCCCAGTCTTTACTGTCCACAGTCCTATCAGCATTCTGGTCTTTTGAACTCCCACTAGTGTTACCCATTAAGCTCCACTTACAACAATCTAAATATTTTCTAGCCTTCATCTCTAAAATTCTCAAAATTCCCCTGACAGACTCCAAAAAACTCCAAAAGCTTCTGAACCATATGATCAGGTTAGTCACTTTTCAGTACCAATACTGTTTTAGTTAATTTTTTTGGTCACTGTGACTAAAATGCCTGACAAGAAAAATTATAGGTGGAAAAGATTTTTGGCTCATGGTTTCAGAGACTTCAGTCCATAGATGGCCAACTCCATAGCTTTGGGCCTGAGATGAGGTGGAAAATCATGGCAAAAAGGCATGGTGGAGGAAAGCACTCAGGTAAACCCCAAAAGCATACCTATCTCCTCTAGTCAAACCCTACCTGCCTTCAGTTATCATTTAGTTATTCCATATCAGAACAATCCAGTGATTAGGCTAACACTCTCATACTTGAACCATTTCATCTGAACTTCCCTGCATTGTCTCATACATGAGCATTTGGGGAACATCTCATTCAAACTATAAAAGCCTCAGTGACTCACTTCCTCCAGCCATGCCTCCATACACCACCTGTGTACAGTTGCTATCCAGCAATCCATTCAAATTATTAACCTATCAAATGAACTAATCCACGTATTAGGAGCTATTGGGGACATCTCATATCCCAATCATGACATTTGCCCCCTATCCAAAATCTCAAGTCCATTTCACAATACAAAATGCATTTAACCCATCTCCAAGTATCCCCATAGTCTTAACAGTTGCACCATTGCCCAGAAATCCAAGCACAAAGTCTCATTTAAGACTTAAGGCAAACTCTTCATTGCAAGTCCCTGTAGAGATCAAAAGCAAGTTGCCTATAACCAATATATAACAGCACAAAGTAAACATGCCTAAAAAGAGGGGAATAGGGGCATAAAAAAGGGATAGAACCAAAGCAAGAGTGAAATTCATCCAGGAAAATGGGTCCTGTAGTTCCACAACCAGCATCCTAGGCAAATGCTGGGGAGATGTGATTGCCAAAGAGCTTGGGCAACCCCACCCCTATGACCTTGCCAGTTACAGTCCACATGGTTTCTCTATTAGGCTGGCTCTACCTAGAGCTGACAGCTTTCCTTGGCAAACATCTCCATAACTGACACAATTTCTGACACCTTTACTGATTACCTTTTGATCCCTGGGGTCTTTGCTGCAGCTTCAACTTCACAGCTTCACACATTGCCCTCTCAGGGGCTGCCCACAAGGATTCCAACCCTCCTACACTGTCTGGTATCCCAGGCCTTCCTTATAAATTGAGGTGGAAGTCACAATGACCCCTTAAGTTCAGCATCCTGCTTTACTGCAGAACCAGAACCACATGGACGATGCCACGATCTGTTGCCAGCTTAAGCAAAAGCCAGGACTCCTTAGACAATGGCTGCAGCAGCATCTGAGCATAGGAAGAACAGATGGGACCAAGGACTAAAATCCAGCCAGGAAATCAGATCCTGTAACTTGGCAGGATCTAGGGTCCATTGTGGTGAGATAGTATTTCCAAAGGGCTGGAGCAATCCTGCCCCTTTGACTTTACTGGTTACAATGTGTATGGTCTCTTTTTTAGCATGACTCTATCTGCAGACAGCAGTTTTAACTGCTACTTCAAATCTTGGGGTCTTCATTCCAGCTTTGGTTTCACCTTCACAGCTTCACCCATGACCCTCTTAGGGCAGCCTGTAGGGACTTTGACCTGGTAATTTTGTATGGCTTCTCAGGACTTCATTTGAAATTGAGTTGGAAGCCTCCATGACCCTCTAATTCTGAATTTCTGCAGAACCAGTACCACATGGATGATGCCAAGATCTTCTGCTAGTTTTTGCCATAGCTGAATCCTCTGGATTCATAGTTTTCATGGCATCTGAGTGTCTAGGCAGCTGAGCATGGTGAAACAATTTCTAGGCCACCCTCTGTGAGCAGGGTGTCCTCACAATCTCTTTTCAAAGGCATTTTCCCTTCTAGACCCTTGAGCTCTGCAGTAGGTATGGTCTTGCAAATTCCTGAGTTGCCCTCAAGCCATCTATGTGTTTTTATTAGAGCATGACAGTTACACATAGCAGTTGGGTTCATTGTGACAAATTATACATGCATGGGATTTGATTTCAATCCCTGTTTTCCACTTTCCCTCCTCTCCTCCCTCCTCCTATTCTCTTTACTCTACTGATCTTCATTTTCCTTGTTTGTTTATTTGGTATCTGAATTCCTGCTTTTATTAATTTGACAGCATAATTGACTTACACAGTACATAAACTTTCATACCTAGCATATATATATATATATACCGCTGTCATCATTACATCATTTGTCTTTCAACAATATATTTATCTTTGTACTTTCTACATATACTTACAGGTGAAATTCCCTGTTTGTTATGATTTAGATATGAGGTGTCCCCCAAAACCTCATGTAACAATGAAACAAAGTTCAGAGGTGAAATTATTGGGTTATGATAGCCTTAACCTAATCAGTGCTTTAATTCTCTGATAGGAATTAACTGGGTGGTAACTGTAGGCAGGTAGGGTGTGGATGGAGGAGGTAGGTCATTAGGGGCATGCCTTTGGGGTATGTATATATTTTATCCTTGTTGATCAGAACTTGCTCTCTGCTTCTTGGTGTCCATGTCCTGAGCTGCTTTCCTCCACCACACTCTTCAGCCATGATATTCTGCCTCACCTTGGGCCTAGAGTAATGGAGCCATCCATCTATGAACTGAGACCTCTGAAATTGTGAGCACTAAAATAAACTTTTCTGCTTCTAAAATTGTTCTTGTTGGGTCTTTTAGTTGCAGCAGTGAAAAGATGACTAGAACAGGTTGGCTCAGAGCAGTGAGAAAACTGGCTAAAACACAATAGCTTGTTCCTTTTTAATTGCTGAGTAGTATTCCATGGTATGGATCTATCACAGTTTGTTTAGCCATTTACCTATTTTATGGAATTTGTTAGATTAGCTTTTGACTATGACAAATGAAGCTGCTATGCACACTTGTTTTTCTGAGTTGCCCTCAGTTCAAGGACAGTGATCAAGAAACCATGGACTGAGACTGGCAAAAGAGTATGCTGCAAAGTAAGCAACTCTGGGGTTCCACAAATGCTCCTAGCCATAGGAATGGAACAAAAGCAGCTGGAAACAGGAAGATAAACCCATTTTTCTATACTTTCCTTCTGTACTACTGAGGCTTAACATTATGTCAGCTGACAAAGAAGAAATGTTCCAAGGTCCAGTTCCAGTATTATGAAATGAAGAGTTGAAGAGGAGATCTGGAACAAAGAATCATTGAATTGATAGCTGGGAAACAGGGTTATATTTTTATTTATATTTAATTTTTAGAGATGGGGTCTTGCTCAGGACCTGAGCTGATCTTGAACTCTTGGGCTTAAGAGATCTTCCTTCTTCAGTCTCCTAAGCAGTCAGGACTATAAGTGCACACCACCATGCCAGCACCTTTTTTGAGTTTTAATCTGTCCTTTTCCCCCTAGGATAAAAAGGATCTCTATCTCTATCTATATGGCTAAATCTATAGATATATCTGGCTATATATATGTAGCTATATAGATAAGGATTATATATAGATATTTTCAGCATAATATGCCAATATTAGTGAGACTGCTGAATATAGCTTAAGATATTCTTGAGTTTTTTCTTTTAGTTCTTAGAATGTATACCATTAGAATTGTACAATCAAAATATTGTATTTAAAAGTCCTCTGAAATAATTTCTCTCTAATTTCACAAACAACATAGTGAGGTTTATTTGCCTGATGGTTTTCACTTTCTAGGGCTTGTTTTCTTTCTTCCTTTTTTTTTTTTCTTTTTCAAAACTGGGTATTGAACCCAGGGCTTCACTTATATTAGGTAAGTACTCTTCCACTGAGCATCAACCCAGGCCTTAATATAATCTTTTATTATGAGATAGGGTCTTGCTAATTTCCACAGGCTGTTTTTGAACTTGTGATAATCCTGACTTATTCTCCTGAGTAGCTGGGATTACAAGCATGCAAAAGTAACTTTTAATTACACCAAACATTTATTTAATTTCAAATTAATTCTGTTATTTCTCTTAGTTCATTCATGTTGCTTTATTAAAATACCTGAACCTCAATAGTTTAAAATAATAAAAATTTATTTTTCACAGTTCTGGAGGCTGGGAAGTCCAAGACCAAGGCTCTGTCAGTTTTGATGTCTGATAAGGGCCTGGTTCTGTTCCCAAGATGGCAGATTTTTGCTGTGTGCTCACATCATGGAAGGCAGGAAGGCAAAATAGGTCTATCTAGTTCTCTCTAGCTCTTTTATAAGGCACTAATTTATTCATAAGACAGAGCATTTATAATCTAATCATCTCCTAAAGGCCCCACCATTTAATACTTTTGCACTGTGGATTAAGTTTCAATATGAATTTTGGAGAGAGTATGAACAGTAGTGGTATTGAATGCTATAAATTCCTCTGTAAGCACTGTGTATTGCATCTCAGTGATTTTGATATGTAATATTTTTTATCCTTCAGGTGAAATATTTTTTAATATTGAGACTATGTCTCATCAATTATTTAAGAAATGTGTTTCTGAATTTTCAAATGTATAATGTTTTAAAACTTATAGTTCCATTATTTCAAGCCTAATTACATTGTGGGAAAATAACATGTTTTATATGAATTTAATTGTTTGAAATCAGTAGAAACTGGCCTTAGCATTCATAATATTATCTGTTTTTATACATTGGTCTGTGTGTTAGAGGAGAATACATACTCTGTAGTTTTTGGATGTAGTGTTCTACGTAATTCTGTTATATAAATTTTATATATAATTCTGTTATATAAATTTTGCTAGTCATATTCCAAATATGTATTACTAGTGGCTTTTAAAAATCCATTCTGAGAAGGTGTTAAAATCTTCCATTTGAGTCTAGGTTTATCAGTTTCTCTTCTTTTGTTCTATCAATTTTATGCTTTTAAAATATTTTATGGTTATGTTATTAGACTCCTACAAATTGTATATCTTGGCCATAAATGTAGCTGAATGGTAAAGGATGTGTTTCACATACCTGAGACCCTGGGTTTGATCCCCAGCACAGCAGAGGTGGGTGGGGGAGAGAGAGTGTAGGGGGAAGAATTAGAATACATTCCTGGTGAATTAAATCTTTTATTTATGTAAACAGTTCTCCATAGTAAGTCTCTTTTCTCTGTTGTTTATCTGGTTATGCTAGCTTTCATTTTCTTTTTTTTTCTTTAATTTATTTATTCTACTTAGGTATTCATGATAGCAGAATGCATTTTGATTCATTGTACACAGATGGAGCATTGCTTTTCATTTCTCTGGTTGTACATGATGTAGAATCACATCATATATGAGTCATACATGAAGCCAGGGCTATGATCCATCTCATTCCACCATCTTTCCTGCCCCCATGCTCCCTCCCTTTCCCTCTCCTCTGACCAAAGTTCCTCCATTCTTCCTATGTCCCCTCCCTCAATTATGGATCAGCATCTGCTTATCAGAGAGAACATTCAGCATTTGTTTTTTTGGGATTGGCTTACTTTGCTTAGCATGATATTCTCCAACTCTATTCATTTAACTGCAAATGCCATAATTTTATTCTCTTTTATTGCTGAGTAATATTCCATTGTGTATATACACAGTTTCTTTATCCATTCATCTATCGAAAGGCATCCAGGTTGGTTCCACAGTTTAGCTATTGTGAATTGAGCTGCTATAAACATTGAAGTGGCTATGTCACTCTAGTATGCTGTTTTTAAGTCTTCTGGGTACAGACCAAGGAGTAGGATAGCTGGGTCAAATGGTGGTTCCATTCCAAGTTTTCTAAGGACTCTCCATATTGTTTTCCAGATTGGTTGCGCAAATTTGCAGTCCCACCAGCTATGTATGAGTGTGCATTTTCCTCCATATCCTCACCAACACTTATGGTTGGTTGTACTCTTGATAACTGCCATTCTAACTGGTGTGAGATGAAATCTTAGGGTAGTTTTGATTTGCATTTCTCTAATGGCTAGAGATCTTGAACATTTTTTAAATATATTTTTTGATTGATTATATATATTTTTCTGAGAAGTGTCTGTTCAGCTCCTTAGCCCATTTATTGATTGGGCTGTTTATTTTTTTGATGTTCAGTTTTTTGAGTTCTTTATATATCCTGGAGATCAGTGCTCTATCAGATGTGTGTGTGGCAAAAATTTGTTCCCAGAATATAGGGTCTTTGTTCACTTCACTGCTGAGAAGAAGCTTTTTAGTTTGAGTCCATCCCATTTATTGATTCTTGATTTTACTTCATGTGCTATAGGGGTCTTGTTAAGGAAGTAAGGTCCTAAGCTGACATGATGAAGATTTGGGCCTAATTTTTCTTCTATTAGGTGCAGGGTCTCTGGTCTAATTCCTAGGTCCTTGATCCACTTTGAGTTAAATTTTGTGCATGGTGAGAGATAGGAGTCTAGTTTCATTTTGCTGCATATAGATTTCCAGTTTTCCCAGCACCATTTGTTGAAGAGGCTGTCTTTTCTCCAATGTATGTGTTTGGCACCTTTGTCTAGTATACGATAACTGTATTTAAGTGGATTTGTCTCTGTGTCTTCTATTTTTTACCATTGGTCTACATGTCTATTTTGGTGCCAATACTATGCCATTTTTATTTACTGTAGCTTTGTAGTATAGTTTAAGGTATAGTATTGTGATGCCTCCTGCTTCACTCTTCTTGCTAAGGATTGCTTTGGCTATTCTGGGTCTCTTATTTTTCTAAATGAATTTCATAATGGGCCTTTTCTATTTCTATAAGGAATGACATTAGGATTTTAATTGGAATCACATTGAATCTATATAGCACTTTGGGTAGTAGGGGCATTTTGACAATATTGAGTCTGCCTATCCATGGGCATGGGAGATTTTTTCCATCTTCTAAAGTCTTCTTCAATTTCTTTCTTTAGTTTTCATTGTAGAGGTCTTTCACCTCTTTTGTTAAATTGATTCTCAAGTTTTTTTTTTTTTGAGGCTATTGTGAATGGGGTAGTTTTTCTAATTTCTGTCTCAGAGGATTCATCACTGATGTATAGAAATGTGTTTGATTTATGAGTGTTGATTTTATATCCTGCTAATTTGCTGAATTCATTTGTTAATTCTAGAAGTTTTCTGGTGGAATTTTTTTGATCTTCTAAGTATAGAATCACGTTGGCAAATAATGATAGTTTGAGTTCTTCTTTTCCTATTCATATCCCTTTAATTTCCTTCATCTAATTGCTCTGGCTAGTGTCTCAAGGACTATGTTGAATAGCAGTGGTGAAAAAGGGAGTCCCTGTCTTTTTCCTGTTTTTAGAGGGAATGCTTCCAATTTTTCTCCATTTAGGATGATGTTGGTGTTGGGTTTAGCATAGATAGCTTTTACACAATTGAGGTATGTTCCTACTATCCTTCATTTTTCTAGTGGTTTGAACATGAAAGGGTGCTATATTTTGTCAAGTGTTTTTTCTGCATCAATTGATAAAATCATGTGATTCTTATCTTTAAGTCTGTTGCTGTGATGGATTATGGTAATTGATTTCTGTATGTTGAACCAACCTTGCATCCCTGGAATGAATCCCACTTGATCATGGTGCACTGTTTTTTAAATATGAGTTTGTATGCAGTTTGCCAGAATTTTACTGAGAATTTTTGCATCTATGTTCATCAGGGATATTGTTCTGAAATTTTCTTTCTTTGATGTGTCTCTGTCTGGTTTTGGTATCAGGGTGATACTCACCTCATAGAATTAGTTTGGAAGGGTTCTCTCCCTTTCTATTTTGTGAAATAGTTTGAGGAGTATTGGTAGTAATTCTTCATTGTAGGTCTTGTAGAACTCAGCTGAGAATCCATCTGGTCCCAGGCTTTTCTTGTTAGGCTTTTGATGGTGTCTTCTATTCCCTTGCTTGAAATTTATCTGTTTAAGTTGTGTATGTATGCCTGGCTCAGTTTGGGTAGGTCATATGCTTATAGAAATTTGTCAGTGTCTTCAGGGTTTTCTGTTTTACTGAAGTATAAGTTTTCAAAATAGTTTCTAATTATCCTCTGTATTTCATTTATGTCTGTTGTGATATTTTTCTTTTTCATCATGAATTTTAGTAATTTGGGTTTTCTCACTCCTTCATTTTGTTAGAGTGGCTAAGGATTTGTCAATTTTATTTATTTTTTGAAGAACCAGATTTTTGTTTTGTCAATTTTTTGGATTGTTTCCCTTGTTTCAATTTTATTGATTTCATCCCTGACTTTAATTATTTCTTGTCATCTACTTCTTTTGGTGTTGGTTTGTTCCTCTTTTTCTAGGGCTTTGAGATGTAGTGAGCTAAATGCAATGAACTTTCCTCTTAGCACTGCCTTCATAGTGTCCCAGAGATTTTGATATGTTGTATCAGAATTTTTGTTTACATCTTAGAATTTTTCTCTCTTCCCTGATATCCATGCAGCACTCAATAGCATAGTATTTAGTCTCCAGGTGTTGGAGTAATTTCTATTTTTAAATCTGTCATTGATTTCTAATTTTATTCCATTATGGTCAGATAGGATGCAGGGTAGTATCCAGTCTGCTGGTGATGCTTTCTATTGAGTTTTTTAATTTGGTTTATTGTTTCTTCATTTCAAGAATTTCTGATTAGTTTTTTTTCACAATCTCTAGCTCTTTCTCAAAGTAATCCTTTGCTTCCTGCATTTGTTCCCTTATCTCTTTGTTGGTGTGATCAATGGTTGCCTTTATTTCTCTCTTATTCCTTTGTTGGAATGATCAATTTTTGCCTGTATTTGCTCACTAAAGTCATTCTTAAATTCACAGATCATTTTAATTACATACATTCTGAATTCTTTCTCTGATATTTCATCATCTGTGCTGTCAATGGATTCTATTATTGTAGTATCTTTTATTTGGGGCACTTTCTTCCCTTGTTTTTTCATGTTGATTATGTATCTTCCTTTCTTGCAATGTTGATCTGAGGTATTGTGGTTTCTATCCTATAACCTTGTAAGTGACACTACAGATTACCTGTATCTCACCTTGCAGTTCACTTCCAGTCCCCAGTAGGTGTCCCCAGATGGATAGTACTGCCTTAAAGATGGTGGCAGCGGTAGTGGCGGTAACTCAATATGGCAGTGGGAATGGCCCAAGATGGATGCACTTTCAGAGATGGGGCTAAAAGGGTGGGATTTAAATGGCTTTGGGCTGATTGATTGGATATGCAGTGTTTTGGCTGGCTGCCCTTTGCTTCCAGGCCCTGTCTGTTGACCCAAGATGGAGGCTACTACATGGGAAGAACTATGTGGATGGTTGCAGTGTACAAGATGGATATAGGGAGGGAGCAAAAACATGGATCCCCACAGTGTACAGGGGTGGTCATGGGCCTGGGTTTTCACATAGACCTGTGAAGACAGTCCTAAGCCTGATCTTGGCTTCTACTCCCTCAGGGGCTCCTGGTGGTGGGTCTGGCCCTGGGCCTGGGCTCCCCTGGATAGGCAGGGGCTCTGGCGCTGAACTGGGGGCGGTCCTGGGCCTCAGCCACAGGGGTCTCCTGAGGCAGTGCTTCATCTGGATCTGGGTTCCCCTGTGATTGGCGGGTAGCAGTCTTGGATCTGCCTTTGGCTAGGCTCCCACGAAGGTCCCTGAAGGTGGTCCTGGGCCTGTGCTCCCACCAGTCAGCAGGGGCTCAGATGTGGAACTGGGGGTGGTCCTGATTAACTTATTTTCTACTTATATTGTGAATTTGTTGGACAACAATGTCTGTTTTGCTTAACTTGGTGGGAGAATTTCAACTTGTTGGAGGGGATATTCCCCTCCCCAACTGAGGCACTATTTATTTGGCAGTGCTGCCCTCTGTTGCTTTTATTAATACTCTCTATTTTAGAAATCTGTATGTTTGTTTTTCACCTGCTTGCTAGCTCTATGAATTGCCTATGAGCATTTGCCCCCTATATTCTTTCTGCCTAGGTCTGCTGTTTAACTATTATTTTATTTTACTCTTGAGGAACTTCTAAAATATTATGGGTTACTCTGACCTGCCGAAGTTCCTCTGCAGTCCATGTTCATTGAATAATGCAAGCTGGGGTCAGCAAAGCATGACCCAGAGCCCATATATGGCTTGAAGTTTGTTTTTGTAAATAAGGTTTTAATGGAACTCAGCTGTGCCCACTCATTTACTTTTTTTTTTTTTTTTTGCATATTGTGTATAGCTGATTCGGTGTTAAAACAGCAGAGTTGAGCAGAAGCTACAGACCCCCTATGGCCTACATAATGCTATATATTTCTCAGGGCTGAGGGTTTAGTTCAGTGATAGAACGCTTGCCTAGCATGCATAAAGCTCTGGGTTCTCTCCCCAACATTGGGAAAAGAAAAAGACTATACTTAAATATAAACTAAAACTATACACATATATTGCTTATCTGGCCCTTTACAGAGAAACTGTGCTGTCCCATGTGTCAGTGTCTCCCACATTTATCTAGACACCACTATATACCAAGGCAGGCAGTTGGAGGTGGACAAGCCACCTTATGTGGGGCAGAGGGAATAATAAGAGCTACAATTCAGTGTGACACATGCTACAATTAGAGGTTTTATATAAAGATAGGGCTGAATTATAGGCTATTGGAGCACAAAGAAGAAAAGTTTAAAGAATTTAAGAAAGGCCTCTGAGAAGAGATGCTATTTGAATTCTGCCTTGATGATGGCAGGCATTATAGACCAAGCTAGGAGACTGAACCAACAAAAGAAAGTTTCTCATTAAAGAAAACCTCAGGACCTGATGGCATCTCTGCATAGTTGTACTAAACATTTAAAGAATAACCAACATGAATCCTTCTCAGAGCACCCCCCACCACTGAAGGAGAAGTAATACTTCCAAACTCATTTTAAGAGGTCAGCATTACCGTGATTCCAAAATCAGGAAAGGATGCTACAAGAAAAGATAATTACGGATTTATATCCCTGATGGTCAAAAGTGTAAAAATCCTCAATGAAATACTTGCAAACCAATTTTAACAGCACATTAAAAGAATCATTCATTTGTATTAGAGTTCTTATATATATTTGCAAAAAGTTATTTGTTAGACTGGCTTACATAATCAAAAGCTGGATAGTCTCATGCTAGTGTCTTTATGCTAGAAAGCTAGAGGAACCAGTAGTTGCTCATTCCAAGAAGCTGTAGCCTCAGAATAAGAAGGACCAATGATGAAACCCTGGCCTCAGACTGAAGGCCTGGAAACTCCCTGAGAATCACTGGTGAGAGTTCACTTTAGAAGAGTGGGCAATGGCAACAGCAACAGATGTATTCAGTCAAGAAGAATCAAGCTTGCATGCCATAACACTTCCTCCTTCCACCTTTTATTCTATATGGGCTCTGGTCTGTTGGACAGTGCCACTCACATTCAGAGCAGATCTCTACCCTCATCTTTCTGTCCTACATGCCAGTTATCTTTGGAAACAATCTTTGGAACTGAGTTCTGGGTGGGAGCAGGGAAAATACACAAGGTTGGAAAAGATCTATAAGTGCTGGGAAAATCTTGGCATGGGGAATGCCAGGATTGGAAGAGCAGACTTCCCTGGGTCAACTCAGAAGCTACTAGACCCAATAAACTGGTGCACAAAACTCCTGGTCTGCCAGCCTTGTACAGGGAGCCCAAGCTGGAAATAATTTTATACCTCATGAAACTAAAGGGCAAACTCAGGGAACTTTTATCTGTGAGTTCAGGGATGAAACCAATGCATGAATCTGGCAAATGCCAACCTCAAGATCCAAAGTGAGCCTAGCAAATCAGGAGAATCTCTTGCTGGATAATTTCTTGCACAAAGACCATTTTGCCTGAAGTAATACACACATCAGAGAGGTCAGAGAAAGCCTGCTCCCTGCTTCCCCACTCCATTGAATCTGCAGGGCAGGAATAGCAGCAGGGAGAAACTGAACTGGACAGAATGACTGACCTCAGTGCTTGGAAACAGTCCTTGAGAAGCCAAAATGAGGCGGTTCCCTGAATAACAGAACCAGGGAAGGATTGGCTCCCTCTTCCCATGGGTGGTGCTCTGGGGAGAGTAGGGTGCTACAGTCCTAGAAGCGCATTGATTCATTAAGACCCTAAAAATCCCCACAAAATAAAACACCTGGGGCAATACCAGACCAAATTCCCATCCCTGGGATCTTCAATTGCAGAAATTCGTCTCACAGAACCTACAGAGAACAATCCCCAGAAAGTCAAGCTTTGAGGATCTTTCACAGCTCCTCACACCATCCTGCTGAGAAGGGAAGCTGAGAAATGGAAAGCCAGTTTGGCAGAGACAGTAGGCAAATACTCTCAATGACTATTGTGTTATTTTTGGCTTTGTTCTGTTTTGTTTTTGAATGTGTACTGATTAATAGAGGAAGGGCATTTACACATTTGTACACATTTGTTTCTGCTTTTTCAGTTTTAGCAGTTTTTGAAGGTAGCTATTTTTGTGCTCTTTTTTGAGAGTTGAGTATTTGATTAGTATATTTTGGATTGATTTTCTATTGTCTCTCTCACAACTCTGTTTTGCTTTGTTCCTATTTCTCTCTTTTTTCTTGCTAACAGCCAAACTCTATTAGTGTCTCTCTCTTCCTCTCCTTCTATCTCTCTCTTTCTTTCTTTAATTCTTTTACTTCTGTTATTTTGTTCTCTCCTCTTATAAACACATCCTATGTCACCTCTGCTCATCTCTTGAATCTACAAACCCTTTTCTATTGCCCCATCTCTTCTTTTCCTCTTAAAGAACTCTGTCTTTAACTGGATACATATACATATTCCCATATGTTTATTTTTTCTTATTTCTACCATTTTTTTTGAAGGCAGTTATTTTTTATGGATCAATATTTTGAGGACCAAGATATTTGATTAATACATATTGATTTTGTTCTTATAGTCTTTTGTTTCTTTTTGTATTATTTCTTATTTTTTACTTTTTTACTTAAAATTTTTTTATTTTCTATTTTATTTTATTTTTATTTTGTACCTTTTATTCTCCCACTTAGTGGTTTCCCTTGATTCTCTCTCTCTCTTTTCCTACACTAACTGTCAATCTCTACTTGTCCTCTCTTTCACTATTCTTTTAATGCTTATTTTTTTCCTCCTCCTCCCTCATACTCATCACATCCTACATCACTTCTGTTCTATCCCTGGTCACCACATGAAATTGTAAACCCTTACATAAACTTAATGTTTTTACTGAGGGCAATAACTGATCATATCATTTATGATTATCATAGATTTCATTGCAAGAGCTATTTGGTTTAATGCTGTAAATTCTTTGTTTCAGTTGTTGTTATCTGTCTCTCCCTAAACTGTGAGGTACTGGAAACCTTAATGGACACTATAAGTCCACAGGGTATGAACTCTGCTGCTTCAGATCCATATTGTTAGATGGCTAGATATACAAAGAACATGAAAAAGCAAGGGAATAAATCACCTTAAACAAACCAAAATATATCAAAAAAAGAATTCATAAACATGACAATGGAAGAAATGTCAGAGAAGGAGTTTAGAATGTTTATAGTTAAATTGACCTGTGAGGTAAAGGACAATGTAAGGGACAAAATACAGGAAGAAAAAAATTAATAAAGATGTAGAAATTCTGAAAAAAATTAAGCAGAAATCCATAAATGAAGGAGTCACTAAACCAAATTAAAAATTCATTAGAAAGTGTCACCAGCAGATTAGACCACTTGGAAGACAATTTCAGGCAATTAAGACAAAATACATAATCTTGAAAATAAAATTGACCACAAAGATGTTAAGAGATCATGAACAGAATTTCCAAGAAATATGGGATATCATGAAAAGCCCAAACTTAAGATTTATCAGGATAGATGAAGGCTCAGAGATATAAACCAAAGGAATACATAATATTTTCAATGAAATAATGTCTGAAAATTTCCCAAACCTTAAAAATGAAATGGAAAAATCAAACACAGGAAGCACACAGGACCCCCAAATATACAAAATTACAATGGACCCATACCAAGGCACATTATTATGAATATACCTAACATACAGAATGACAGAATTCTAAAGGCTGCCAGAGAAAAATGACAAGTCACATTTAGAGGGAAGCCAATTTGGATCTCAGCTGATTTTTCAACCCAGACACTTAAAGCTAGGAGGTCTTGGAATAATATATACCAAATTCTGAAAGATAATGAATGCAAACCAAGAACATTATACCTGGAAAACTAAGCTTCAGATTTGATGATGAAATACAAACCTTCCATGTTAAAAGTTAAAAGAATTCACAATTAAAAAGCCTGCATTAAAAAAACATTCTCAATATTTCATGAAGAAATGAAAATCAGCAAAGGGAGGAAATACACTAGAAGAATAGTCAATCAAAAAAGAAGCTAAGTAAAATTAAAAACCAGAAATAATTCAAAATGTCAGGGAATAAAAATCATTTCTCAATAATAACATTGAATGTAAATGGAAGACAATCAGAAGACATAGACTGGCAGATTGGATTCAAAAACAAGACCAAACAATATACTGTCTCCAAGAAACTCACCTCATAAGCAAAGACATCCACAGACCGAAGACAAAGGATGGGAAAAAAAAATTCCCATTCACATGGATCCCTTAAACTAGCAGAGATTTCTATCCTCATATCAGATAAAATAGACTTCAAGCCAAAGTTAACCAGAAGGGACAAAGAAGGCCATTTAATACTGCTTAAAGGAATTATACATCAACAAGACAAAACAATCTTAAATGTTTATGCTCCAAACAGTGGTGCATCTACATACATAAAAAACAAAAAACCAAAACCCGAAAACCCTCAATCTCAAGAATCAAATAAATCATAATTCGATAATACTGAGTGAATTCAACATGCATCTCTCACCAATTGGTATACCTTAAAAACAAAAACTAAAGAAGACATAGAACTAAAAAGGGCAATCATTTAGACTTAATAGACATATAGAGAATATTTCATTCATCAATGACTGAATAACTTTTCTCAGCATCACATGGATCCTTCTCTAAAATAGACCATATCTTAGGCCACAAAGCAACTCTTAGCAAATATAAAAAACTAGAGATAATACCTTGCATTTTATCAAATCACAATGGAATGAAATTAGACATTAATGATTAGAATAAAAAATAGAAGCTACTCTAATACCTGGAAACTAAGTAACACACTATTGAATGATCAATGAATAGCTAAAAAAATTAGAGATTAAATAAAAAATACCATTAAATGAGAATAGCAATACAATGTATCAAAATATCTTGGATATAATGAAAGCAGTTCTAAGAGTAAATTTCATTACTTTGAGCTCATTTATTAAAAGAATAGAAATTCAACAAATAAATAATTTCAAAGACCTCAAAAAAGAAGAATAAGTCAACACAAAAAGCAGTAGAAGATAGGAAATAATAAATATCAGCAAAAATTAATGAAATTGAAACAAAAAAATTCAAATGATGAAAAAAAACACATTGGTTCTTTGAAAAAATAAAGTTGATATACCCTTAGCCAAGCTAATGAAGAAAAGGAAAGAAAACTCAAATTACTAAAATTCATGATGAAAAAAGGAAATATCACCAAGGATGACACTGAAATACAGATGATAATGAGAAGCTACTTTGAAAATCTATACTCCAATAAAATAGAAAATCTTGAAGACAGTGGCAAATTTCTAGAGACATGAGCTACTCAAATTTAATCAAGAGGTCATAGACAATTTAAACAGATCAATCTCAAGCAATGAAATTGGACACCAACAGAAGCCTACCAACAAAGAAAAGCCCAGGACCAGACAGATTCAGCAACAGAAGCCTACCAACAAAGAAAAGCCTAGAACCAAACAGATTCTCAGCTGAGTTCTACTAGACCTTCAAAGAAGAATTAACACCAATTCTCCTCAAATTATTCAAGAAAAGGAGGGAACACTTCCAGACTCATTCTATGAAGCTAGTATCACCCCAATACGAAAACCATACAAACACACATCAAGGAAAGAAAATTTTAGACCAATATCCATGATGAACATAGATGCAAAAATTCTCAAAAAAATTCTGGCAAATTTACAAAACATATTAAAAAGATAGTGCATCATGATCAAATGGGGTTCATCCCAGGGATGCAAGTTTGGTTTAATACACAGAAATGAATAAACATAATTCACCATATCAATAGACTTAAAGACAATAATCAACCAGTGTGATTCTACATCATGAACAACCAGGGAATGAGAAGTTATACTCCATTTATGTATGATGTGTCAAAATACATTCTATAACTAATTAGAACAAGTTTAAAAATATGTAAAAAAGGTAAGAACCACATGATTATCTCAGTAGATACAGAAAAGGCATTTGACAAAATTCGGCATCCATTTATGTGCAGAACACTAGAAAAACTAGGGATAGTAGTAGCATACTTCAACATTGTAAGAGCTGTATATGCTAAACCCAAGGCCAACATCATTCTAAATGGAGAAAAATTGAGAGAATTCTCTCTAAAAATGGGAACAAGATAGGGATGCCCTCTTTCACCACTTCTATTCAACATCATTCTGGAAATGCTAACCAGAATAATTAGACAGAAGAAATTAAAGAGATACAAATAGGAAAAGAAGAACTCAAACTATCCCTATTTGCTGATGACATGATTCTATATTTAGAAGACCCAAAAAAACTTTACCAGAAAGCTTCTAGAACTCATAAATGAAATCAGCAAACTAGCAAGATACAAAATCAACACCCATAAATGAAAGAAAACTATCTCATTCACAATAGCCTTAAAGAAAATAAAATACTTGGGAATCAATCTAACAAAAGAGGCCAAAGAACTCTACAATGAAAACTACAGAACACTAAAGAAAGAAATTGAAGAGGACCTCAGATAACAGAAAGATCTCCATGTTCTTGGATAGGCAGATTAATATTGTCAAATGGCCATATTACCAAAAGTGTTATACAGATTTAATAAAATTCCTATTAAAACCTCAATGATGGGCTGGGGTTATGGCACAGTGGTAGCGTGCTCGCCTAGCATGTGTGAGGCACTGGGTTCGATCCTCAGCACCACATAAAAATAAAAGATATTCTGTCCACCTACAACTAAAAAATAAATATTAAAAAGCCTCAATGATGTTATTAATATAAATAGAAAAAGCATTCATGGGGCTGGGTTGTTGGCTCAGTAGTAGAGTGCTTGACAAGCACATGTGTGGCACTGAGTTTGATTCTCAGCACCACATTAAAAAATAAAGGTATCTTTCTATAATTAAAAAAACATTTTAAAAAAGCAGTCATGAGATTCATCTGGAAAAATAAGAGGCCCAGAATGGCCAAAGCAATCCTTAATGAAAAGTGATGCAGGAAGCATCACAATACCATACATTAAAAAATTAATTTGGAAAATAAGAGGCTCAGAATGGCCAAAGCAATCCTTAGTGAGAAAAATCTTGCAGGAGGCATTGCAATATCAGACCTTTAATTATACTACAGAGCTATAGTAACAAAAACAGCATGGCATTGGCACCAAAACAGACATAAAGACCAATGGAACAGAAGAGGAGACACAGAGACATACCCACATAAATACTGTTATCTCACATTAGATAAAGGCACCACAAACATATCTTGGAGAAAAGACAGTCTCTTCAACAAATGGTGCTGGGAAAACTGGAAATCCATATGTAGTAGAATGAAATTGAACCCCTATCTATCACCCTGCACAAAACTCAATGCAAAGTGGATGAAAGATGTAGGCACTAGAACAGAGACTCTGTGCCTAATAGAAGAAAAAGCAGGCATAGGAAGTTATTTTTTCAACGAGACTCCTAAAGTGCAAGAAGTAAAATCAAGAATCAGTAAATGAGATGGTATCAAAATAAAAAGCTTCTTTACATCAACGGAAACAAGAACGTGAAGAGAGAGCCTACAGAATGGGATAAAATCTAATGAGCTGCACCTCAGATAGAGCACTAATCTCCAGGACATACAAAAAACTCAAAAAACTTGACACAGAGCTGGGATTGTGGCTCAGTGGTAGAGCACTCGGCTCGCATGTGTGAGGCACTGGGTTCGATCCTCAGCACCACATAAAAATAAATAAATAAAATAAAGATATTGTGTCCATCTATCACTAAAAATATTTTTTAAAAAACTTGACACACACACACACACACACATACACACACTAAACAACCACCCAATCAATAAATGCACAAAGGAACTAAACAGATGTTTCACACAAAAAAATATGGTAAAAAAACTATGTGAAAGATTCAACAAATTAAAACTACACTGAGGTTCCATCTCATTCCAGTCATAATGGCAATTTTCAAGAATACAAGTAACATTAAATATTGGCAAGCATGTGGGGAAAAAGGTACTCTCATACATTGCTGGTGGGACTGCAAATTGGTGCAACCACTCTGGAAATCAGTATGGAGTTTCCTGAGAAACCTTGGAATGGAACCACCATTTGACACAGTTATCCTGCTCCTTGGCATATACCTAAAGGACTTAAAATCAGCATGCTAACCCACAAAAAGGGAGGATGGAGAGGGGAAGAATAGAGATTCATTGGAATAGGCAAAAGGAACAAAGGGAAGGGAGCAGGGAGGGGAACAGGAAGAGGAGTAGAATCAATAGAACATAACCTTCCTATCCTTGTATTTGAATACACGACCAGAGTAACTCTGCATCACGTACAACTACAAGAATAGAATCCTAATTAGAATAAGTTACACTCCAGGTATTATATACTATGCCAAAATACATTCTACTGTCTTATGTATCTAAAAAGAACAAATAAAAATTTTAAAAATATGGTTGAATAAAGGAATGTCAGTGATGTGTAATACTCTCAAATGATATCTTACCCTTATAAATGATCATCTCATTAGCACACACACAAAAAAACCCAAGATATAGCACACTAACAGAATAAAGAACAAAACCCACATTATTATCTGAATAGATGCAGAGAAAGAATGTGACATCTTTTTGTGACAAAATTAAGTACAGAAGGAACATACACAATGGTGAAAAGTTGAAAGTCATCCCTCTAAGATACTTGCACTTCCATGATCATTGCAGCATTTATTCACAAAAGTCAAGATATGGAATCAACCTAAGTGTCCATGAGCAGATGGATGGGTGAAGAAATATGTGGTATATATACACAATGGGATATTTTCCAGCCTTGAAAAAGAAAAGTCTCACTCATGACAATGTGGATAAACCAGACAGATATTACATTAAGTGATTGGGTATAGCCTTAAACTTATCAGTGAATTAATCACTGATAGGATTAAACCTTCAGATAAACAAAAAAGAATTCACAGCAAGAAATCCTGTACTACAGAGCATTCTCAGCAAAATATTCCATGAGGAGAAAATGATAAACAGCAATGAAAATCTGCAAATAGAGGAACTACACTAAAGGAAAGGCCAATCAAAGGAGAAACCAAGTAAAGGTAAAAACCAAAAATAAACTAAAATGACCAGGATTACAAATCATATTTTAATAATAACCCTGAATGTAAATGTCCTAAATCCATCAATCAAAAGACTGAAAAATTGAATAATAATAATTAAAAAAGACCCAACAATATGCTGCCTTCAAGAGACTCATCTCACAGGAAAAGACATCCACAGACTGAAGGTGAAAGGGTAGGAAAAAGCATTACTCACATGAACCATATAAACAAACAAGGGTTTCCATCCTCATATCAGATAAAGTGGATTTCAAAGTTGGTGAACAGGGATAAAAAAGAACATTTCATACTGCTTAAGGGAATCATACATCAACAAGACATAACAATTGTAAATATCTATGCCCCAAACAATGGGACATCTATTGAACAAATTCAAGAATTCTCAAATTCAAGAATCATATAGATCATAACACAGTAATACAGGGTGACTTTAACACACCTCTGTCACCACTGGATAGATCTTCCAAACAAAAACTAAACAAAGAAACCATAGAGCTGAATAAAACAATCAATAATTTAGATTTAACAGACATACATAGAATATTACATCCAACAAGTGAATACACATTTTTCTCAGCAGCACATGGATTCTTCTCTAAAATAGACTATATGTTACATCACAAAGCAAGTCTTAGCAAATACAAAAAAATAGAGAGAGTACCCCGCATTCTATCAAGGCATAATGGAATGAAATTAGAAATCAATGATAAAATAAAAAATAGAAGCTACTCTAACACCTGGAGACTAAACAATATGCTATTAAATGATGCATGGATAACAGAAGACATCAGGGAGGAGATAAAAATTCTTAGAGATAATTAAGAAACTTGGTACAACATATCAAATTCTTTGGGACACTATGAAGGCAGTGTTAAGAGGAAAGTTCAGGGCTGGGGTTGTGGCTCAGTGGTAGAGCGCTTGCCTTGCATGTGTGCGGCACTGGGTTCGATCCTCAGCACCACATAAAAATAAGTAAATAAAGATATTGTGTCCATCTACAACTAAAAAAGATTTAAAAAAAGAAATACAGAGGATAATTAGAAACTATTTTGAAAATTTATACTCCATTAAAATAGAAACCCTGAAGACACCAATAAATTTCTGGAGGTATATGACCTACCCAAACTGAACCAGGAGCACACATACAACTTAAACAGATTATTTTCAAGCAAGGAAATAGAAGGCATCATCAAAAGCCTACCAACCAAAAAAAGCCCGGGACCAGATGGATTCTCAGCTGAGTTCTACAACTCCTACAAAGAAGAATTAAATAAAAATTTTTAAAAAGCATGAACTAAATCAGGCACATAAATATACCACATGATATCACTTATATGTGGAAGCTAAAGAAGGTGAACTGGTAGATACAGAGTATAATAGTAGTTATTAGAGGGACTCTGGGTAATATTGGTCAAAGGATACAAAACTTCAATTAGGAAGAATGGGTTCAAAGGGATCTATTGCATAACTTGTTAATTATACTTAATAACAATGTATTGTATTCCTGAAATGGCTGAGAGTAGATTTTCTTTTTATTTATTTATTCTAATTAGGTATACATGAATACCTAAGCAGATTGCATTTTGATTCATTTTACACAAATGGAGCACAATTTTCATTTCTCTGGTTGTACACAATGTAGAGTCACACCATATTTCCAGTCATACATGTACCTAGGGTAATGATGTCCGTCTCTTTCCACCATCTTTTCTGCCCTCATGTCCCCTCCCCACCTTTGCCAAATAAAAATTCCTCCATTCTTCCCATGCCCCTCCCCATTATCAATCAGCATTCACTTATCAGGGAGAATATTTGGCATTTGGTTTTTTGGGATTGGCTTACTTCACTTAGCATGATGTTCTCCAACTCCATCCATTTACCTGCAAATGCCATAATTTTATTCTTTTTTTATTGATGAGTAATATTCCATTGTGTATATATACTACAGTTTCTTTATCCATTCATCTATCAAAGGGCATATAGGTTGCTTCCATGGTTTAGTTATTGTGAATTGAACTGCTATAAACATGGAAGTGGCTGCATTACTATATTATGCTGTTTTTAAGTCCTTTGGGTATAGACCAAAGAGTGGGATAGCAGGGTCAAATGGTGGTTCCATTCCAAGTTTTCTAAGGACTCTCCATACTGCTTTCCAGATTGGTTGCACCAATTTGCAGTTCTACCAGTAATGTATGTGTGTACCTTTTCCTCCACATCCTCACCAACACTTGTTTGTATTCTTGATAGTTGCCATTTTGACTGGAGTGAGATGAAATCTTAGTTTTTTTTTTTTTTTTTTTAAAGATTTTTTTTTTTTTTATTTGTAGGTGAACACAATGTCTTTATTTTATTGCTTTGTATGTGGTGCTGAGGATCGAACCCAGGGCCTCACGCAAGCGAGGCAAGCGCTCTACCGCTGAGCTACAATCCCAGCCCTTAGAGTAGTTTTGATTTGCATTTCTCTAATGGCTAGAGATGTTGAACATTTTTTATATATTTGTTGATCAATTGTATATCTTCTTTTGAGAAGTGTCTGTTCATCTCTTTAGCCTATTTGTTGATTGGGTTGTTTGTTTTTTGGGGTTAAGTTTTTTGAGTTCTTTGTATGTCCTGGAGATCAGTGCTCTATCTGATGTGTGTGTGGCAAAAATTTGCTCCCAGAATGTAGGCTCTCTTTACTTCATTGATTGTTTCTTTTGCTGAGAAGACGCTTCTTAGCTTGAATCCATCCCATTTATTGATTTTTGCTTTTGTTTCTTAAGCTTTTGGAGTTTTGTTAAGGAAGTCAGGGCCTAATTTGACATAATGGAGATTTGGGCCTACTTTTTCCTCCATTAGGTGCAGAGTCTCTGGTCTAATTCTGAGGTCCTTGATCCACTTTGAGTTGAATTTTGTGCATGGTGAGAGATAGGGGTTTAGTTTCATTTTGCTGCATATGGATTTCCAGTTTTCCCAGCACCATTTGTAGACGAGGCTATCTTTTTTCCAGTGTACGTGTTTGGCACTTTTGTCCAGTATGAGATAACTGTATTTAAGTGGGTTTGTCTCTGTGTCTTCTATTCTGTACCATTGGTCTACATTGGTGCCAATACCATGCCATTTTTGTTACTAAAGGTTTGTAGTATAGTTTAAGATGTGGTGTTGTGATGCTTCCTGCTTCACTCTTCTTGCTAAGGATTGCTTTGGCTATTCTGGGTCTCTTATTTTTCCAAATGAATTTCATGATTGCCTTTTCTATTTCTATAAAGAATGATGTTGGGATTTTAATTGGAATCACATTGAATCTGCATAGCGCTTTGGGTAGTATGGACATTTTGACAGTATTGATTCTGCCTATCCAAAAGCATGGGAGATCTTTCCATCTTCTAAGGTCTTCTTCAATTTCTTTCTTTAGTGTTCTGTAGTTTTCATTGTAGAGGTCTTTTAAAACTCTTTTGTTAAATTGATTCCCAAGTATTTCATTTTTGGGAGGGCTACTGTGAATGAGGTAGTTTTCCTAACTTCTCTTTCAGAAGATTCATCACCAATGTATAGAAATGCATTTGATTTATGGGTATTGATTTTATCCTGCTACATTGCTGAATTCACTTATCAATTCTAGAAGTTTTCTGGTAGAATTTTTTGGATCCTCTAAGTAAAGAATCATGTTGTTGGCAAATAATGATAGTTTGAGTTCTTCTTTTCCTATTTGTATCTCTTTAATTTCTTTTGTCTGTCTAACTTCTCTGGCTAGAGTTTCAAGGACTATGTTGAATAGAAGTGGTGAAAAAGAACATCCCTGTCTTATTCCCATTTTGGGAGGGAATTCTTCCAATTTTTCTCCATTGAGGAGATGTTGGCCTTGGGTTTAGCATAGATAGTTTTTACAATGTTGAGGTATGTTCCTACTATCCCTAGTTTTCTAGTGTTTTGAACATGAAGAGGTGCTGTATTTTGTCAAATGCTTTCTCAGCATCTACAGAGACAATCATATGATTCTTAACTTTATTGATGTGATGAATTACATTTATTGATTTCCATATGTTGAGCCAACCTTGCATACCTGGGATGAAACCCACTTGATCGTGATGCATTATCTTTTGAATATGTTTGTGTATTCAATTTTCCAGAATTTTATTGAGAATTTTTGCATCAATGTTCATCAGGGATATTGTTCTGAAGTGTTCTTTGATGGTATCTTTGGTTGGTTTTGGAATCAGGGTGATACTAATCTCATAGAATGAGTTTGGAAGTGTTCCCTCCTTTTCTATTTCATGGAATAATTTGAAGAGTATTGGTATTAATTCTTCTTTGAAGGTCTTGTAGAACTCAGCTAAGAACACATCTGGTTTGGGGCTCTTCTTGGTTGGTAAGCTTTTGATGACCTCTTCTATTTCCGTGCTTGAAATTGATCTGCTTAAGTCGTGAATGTCCTCCTGATTCAGTTTGGGCAGATCACATGCCCCTAGTAATTTGTCGGTGTCTTTGGGAGTTTATATTTTACTGGAGTGTAGATTTTTCAAAATCATTTCTTATTATGTTCTGTATTTCAATAGTGTCTGTTGTGTATTTCCTTTTTCATCTCGAATTTTAGTAATTTGAGTTTTCTCTCTCCTTCTTTTTGTTAGGGGAACCAAGGGAATATCAATTTTATTTATTTTTTCAAAGAACCAGCTTTTTGTTTTATCAGTTTTTTGAATTTTTTTTGTTTAAATTTCATGGTTATTTCAGCCCTGATTTTAATTATTTCCTGTCTTCTGTTTCTTTTGGTGCTGATTTGTTCTTTTTCTAGAGCTTTGAGATATAATGTCAGGTCATTTGTTTGTTGACATCTTTTCTTTTAATGAATGAGTTCAATGCAATGAACTTTTCTCTTAACATAGGCTTCATAGTGTCCCAGAGATTTTGCTATGTTGCATCAGATTTCTCATTTACAGCTAAGAATTTTTTTTATTTCTTCCTTGATGTCTTCTGTTATCTATCCATCATTCAATAGTGTATTATGTAGTCTCCAAGTGATGGAGTAGTTTGTATTTTTTATTTTATCATTGATTTCTATTTTCATTCCAATTTGCTCTGAAAGAATGCAGGGTATTATCTCTATTTTTTGTATTTGCTAAGGCTTGCTTTGTGACATAACATATGGTCTATTTTAGAGAAGGATCCATGTGCTGCTGAGAAAAAAAATGTATTTGCTTGTTGATGGATGAAATATTCTATATATATATGTTAAGTCTAAATTATTGTTTGTGGTATTAAGTTATATGGTGTCTTTGTTTAGTTTTTGTTTGGAAGATCTATGCAGTAATGACAGAGGTGTGTTAAAGTCACACAGATTATTGTGTTGTGCTCTATTTGATTTTCAAAATTGAAAAGGATTTGTTTGATATAGGTGGATGCTCCATTGTTCAGGGCATAGATATTTATGATTGTTATGTCTTCTTGATGTATGATTCCCTTAAGGAGTATGAAATGTCTTTCTTTATCCCTTCTGACTATCTTTGGTTTGAAGTGTACTTTATCTGATATGATTATGGAGACACCTGCTTGTTTACGCAGTCCATTTGAGTGGTATGTTTTTCTTCCTCCTTTCACCTTCAGACTGTGGATGTCTCTTTTTATGAGATGAATCTCTTTAAGACAACATGTTGTTGGGTCTTTTTATTTTTTTAATCCAATCTTCCAGTCTCTCTTTTGATTGATGAGTTTAGGCCATTCACATTCAAGGTTTTTGTTGAAATATGGTTTGTATTCCCATTCATTTTGGTTTATTTTTGGTTTTGAACTTGATTTGGTTTCTCCTTTGATTGGCTTTTCCTTTAGTGTAGTCCTTCCTTTTGCTTATTGTCATTGTTGTTTTTCATTTCCTCCTCATGAAATATTTTACCGAGAATGTTCTGTAGTGCAGGCTTTCTCCTTGTAAATTCTTTTAACTTTTGTTTATCATGGAAGGCTTTTATTTCATCATCAAATTGGAAGCCTAATTTTGCTGGCTATAAGATTCTTGGTTGGCACCCACTTACTTTTAGAGCTCGGTATATGTTGTTCCAGGATCTCCTGCCTTTGAGGGTCTGGGTTGAGAAATCTGCTGAAATCTGAATGCTTTCCCCCTTTATGTAATCTTTATGTTCTCTCTTGCAGCTTTTAAAATTCTATCCTTATTGTGTATGATAGGCATTTTCATTATAACGTGCCTTGGTGTGGATCTGTTGTAGTTTTGTGCATTTGGTGTTCTGTAAGCCTCTTGTTTTTGATTTTCTGATTCATTATTCTTTTGGGGGAAATTTTCTGGTATTATTTTATTGAAGAGATTGTGCATTCCTTTGGTTTGTATCTCTGTGCCTTCCTTTATCCCAGTAATTCTTAGGTTTGATCTTTTGATGTTATCCTATAATTCTTGGATGTTTTGTTCATGGTTTCTTACCATCTTCATTGTGTCATTAACTTTATTTTCAAGATTATATATTTTGTCTTCATTGTCCAAGGTTCTGTTTTCCAAGTTATATCATCTGTTGGTGATGCTTTCTGTTGAATTTTTTATTTGGTTTATTGTTTCCTTCACTTCAAGGATTTCTGCTTTTTTTTTCAGTGTTTCTATCTCTTCATCAAATTATCTTTTGCTCCCTGTATTTGTTCTCTTACCTCTTTATTGGAGTGATCAATTGTTGCCTATAATTGCTCTCTTATATCATTATGTGTTTCATAGATCATTTTAATTATGTATGTTCTGATCTCCTTCTCTGACATTAAATCTGCGGTGCTGTCAGTGGATTCTATTACTGTAGCATCTTGGTTTGTTTGGGGCATATTCTTCATTTGTTTTTTCATGTTGTTCATTTGTCTTCCTTTCTAGCAGTGGTGATCTGAGGTATTACAGTTTCTACCCTATAATCTTGTAGTGTCCCTGCAAGTTACCAATACCTCACCTCTGGTATAACCAGGCCTGCAGGGATCTTGGGGATGATCTTCTGGTCCTGGCTGTTGACTCTAGATGGAAGTAGTCAGGGACAGCTGCCAGTTGGTAGATGGGGTGCTGCAGTGCAGTGTTTGGCTGGTCTCCTTCTCTGCATGTATGCGATCGGTCCATAGTTTTTATCCTGTAGGTTTATGGATCCTCTACAGGGTTCCAGTACCTCTCCTTTAAGGGGGAGACCCATATTAATAAATCTCAATACAAACAATATATAGTTTTGGACCAAGTAGTTCCTAAAAGGACATTTATGGCTTTGTCACAATACACAGAAATTGTGAGTTCAATTAGTATCTACTATATAAACAATAGGTTTGCAAAAGGGTCTACAGTTTCTGCTGGTGGACTAAAGAGAACTGGGGGTGGGGTGTAGGATGAGATGTTAGGGAGGTAGGAAGGTGAAGATATAGTTATTAAATCCTAGAAAGCATGAAAGAAGAATCCAAAAGAAGTTGGCTAGTGGTAGAAAAGAGGGAAAGAAATTTGGGGGAGATAAGTAAGTGGAAAGAGAATGGAGTACAACAAACAAGGAAACATAAAAATTAAAAAAAATAAAACATGTAAAAATAGGAGACATGAGACTATATAATACAACTGTAATATACTAATAGGTATCCCAGTCCTCAGTAGTCTAATGCATAAAAAATACTTGGCTTCACAAATGTTGGGGATGTGAGGATGGAAAAAGAGTGAGAGAGGGAAAAGAAAAAAAATAAAGGAAGAAAAGAAAAAAATAAAAATTATATAATAGTAGGGGGGAAAGTCTCAAGGTAAATAGGAAGGCTTGCTTCCCTTCTTATCTAGTAGGTGGGGTTGTCTGTTGTTTACTGGTGTCTCTGTGCTCAGGTCCAAGATGGCAATGGCATCTGAGGCTGTAGCTCAGTGGTAGAGCACTTGCCTAGCATGTGTGAGGCACTGGGATCAATCCTCAGCACCACACAAACATTAATAAAGATGTATTGTCTATCTACAACTACAAAAACATTTTTTAAAAAAAGATAGCATTGAAGGAGTCTCACAATTGAGGTGTCTGTTTTCAGAGATACGGTGTAGGGCCGGGCTGGGTGGTCGCGCCAGCTCTGTGGCGTGCTGTGTGGAAGTAGAAGATTGTTTCCAGATCCTGTCCAGTGTCCCCAGCTGTAGGCAAATGAGGGAGTTCCACACTAGTAGATGGAGATCCACACAGGAGCAGCAGCAAGGGGTCCTGTGTGGGAGCTGAGTGTCCCGTGTGGGAGATATGGCTAGGGGTTCTGTGTGGGTGGGCAATCTGAGGTCCTGTGTGGTGTGTGGGTGTTGGAGCGAGTTCTGCATGGGCTATCTGCCAGGGTCCTGCATGGGCAAGCTGTCGGGGTCCTGTGCAAATGCTGGGACACACAACTGGAATTCCTGTGTGGAAGCAGCTGTTGGGGGCCCTCTAATAACTCGCAGAGAAACACTATTTCCACTACTTTAATTCCTGGTCCTAGAGAGACTAGGAATGCCACATCTGTCTAGGCCACCATCTTGGATCCACCTCTTTGTTTAGTTTTTGTTTGGAAGATCTATCCAGTGGTGAGAGAAATGTGTTAAAGTCACCCAGTATCATTGTGTTGTGGTCTATTTGATTATTGAATTTGAGAAGAGTTTGTTTGATATACATCGATGCCCCATTGTTTGGGGCATAGATATTTAAGATTGTTATGTGTTGTTGATGTATGATTCCCTTAAGCAGTATGCAATGTCCTTCTTTATCCCTTTTCACTAACTTTGAATTCCTCTTTATCTGATACAAGGATGGAAACCTCTGTTTGTTTATGTGGTCCATGTGAGTGACATATTTTTTCCCATCCTTTCACCTTCATTGTATGGATGTCTTTTCCTATGAGATGAGTCTCTTGAAGGCAGCATATTGTTGAATCTTTTTTTTTTTTTAAATCTAATCCGCCAGTCTATGTCTTTTAATTGGTTGAGATTAGGCCATTCACATTCAGGGTTATTATTGAAATATGATTTGTAATCCAAGTCATTTTGGTTTATTTTTGGTTTTGAACTTGATTTGGTTTCTCCTTTGATTGGCCTTTCCTTTAGTATAGTTCCTCTCTTTGCAGATTTTTTTTTTAGTTTTTAAAAATTTATTCTAATTAAGTGTACATGACAGGTAAATGCATTTTGATTCATTGTACACAAATGGAACACTACTTTTCACTTTTCTGGTTATACACAGTACAGAGTTACACCATATGTGCAGTCATACATGAACCTAGGGCATTGTTGTCCATCACATTCCACCATCTTTCCTGCCCCCATGTCCCAACCCCTGCCTTCCTTCTTTTTTGACCAAAGTTTTTCCATTCTTTCCCTGCTCCCTCCCACATTATGGATCAGCATCCACTTCTTAGAACATTCGGCCTTTGGTTTTTTGGGATTGGCTTACTTTGCTTAGCATGATGTTCTCCAACTCCATCCATTTACCTGCAAATGCCATAATTTTATTCTCTTTTATTGCTGAGTAATATTTGATTGTGTATATGTACCACAGTTTCTTTATCCATTAATCTATTGAAGGACATGTGGGTTGGTTCCACAGTGTAGCTATTGTGAATTGTGCCCTTTGCAGATTTTAATTACTGTTTTTAATTTCCTCCTCATGGAATATTTTGCTGAAAACATTCTGTAGTGCAGGCTTTCTCACTGTAAATTCTTTTATTTTTATTTATCATGGAAGATTTTCATTTCATCATCAAATCGGAAGCTTAATTTTGCTGGATATAAGATTCTTGGTTGGCATCCATTTTCTTTCAGAGCTTGGTATATGTTGTTCCAGGATCTTTTGGCTTTGAGGGTCTGTGTTGAAAACTCTGCTGTGATCCAAATTGATTTCCCTCTATATGTAATCTGATTCTTCTCTATTGTGGCCTTTAAAATTCTATCCTTACTCTCTATGCTAGGCATTTTCATTACAATGTGCCATGGTATAGATCTGTTGTAATTTTGTACATTTGATGCCCTGTAAGCCTCTTGTATTTGTTTTTTCCAATTCATTTCCATGTTTGGGAGATTTTCTGATATTATTTTGTTGAAGAGATTTTGCATTCCTTTGGTTTAGTTTGCCTTCCTCTATTCCAATAAATCTTAGATTTGGTCTTTTGATGCTATCCCATAATTCTTGGATGTTCTGTTTATGATTTCTTACCATCTTCACTGTATGGCCAACTTTATTTTCAAGACTGAATGTTTTGTCTTCATTGTCTGAGGTTCTGTCTTCCAAGTGATCTAGTCTGTTGGTGATGCCCTCTATTGAGTTTTTCAATTTGGTTTATTGTTTCCTTCATTTAAAGGATTTATGTCTTTTTTTTTCAGACTCTCTCTTTCTTGAAGTAATATTTTGCTACCTGTATTTGCTCTCTTATCTCTTTGTTGGAGTGATCAATTTTTGTCTGTATTTGCTCTCTTAGATCATACTTTAATTCACAGATCATTTGAATTATGTACATTCTGAACTCCTTCTCTGACATTTCATCTACTGCACTGTCAATGGGTTCTATTATTGTAGTATCTTGGTTTGTTTGGGACACTTTCCTCCCTTGTTTTTTCATGTTATCTATGTGTCTTCCTCTTTTCCATTATAGCTTTGAGGGATTGAAATTTCAACCCTATAAACTTGTAGTGTCCCTGCAGGATACCAATACCTCACTTTTAAGTGGGATATCAATGTTTACAGCACCCAGTGCAACCAAGTCATAAATAAGTAAGCTTCCATTTAGACATTTATAGTTTTGTTGCTTAAACAGAAATGATGAGTTCTATTATCTTCTACCATATAGCCAATAGGTTTGCATAAGGGCTTACAGTTTCTAATGGTGAACAGAGAGAGAATGGGGTGAGGGTGGTTGTGATGTTTATGAGGTAGGATGTGAGAATATAGAGGTGTTGATTCCACATCCCACGTGGATGACAAGAATGAGATTCCCTGACCAGTAAAGAACTGGCTAAAAGAAGTAAGGCAAGGAGAAAACCACAAAACACAGAAAATAGTTTCAAAACGTGGGGGTAGAATGGGCCCACAGCCAGATGATCTGCCAGATGCCAAAATGGCAAAAGGACAAAAGGCAAAATAGCCCCCACTGTGCTGTATTTGCACTGGGGGACATCAGAGACCTTCCATCGAACATTCTTTCCCAAGGTAGGAAGAAGCCAGAGTCTTGCAGTCAGCAGGTTGACTGACATCTTAGCAGGTCACACCCATCTCAGAAGGGCTATCCACAAGTTGGTGGGTAGGGAACTACAGCACAGTGTTCCTTTCCGTGTGGGCACGTGGTGTTCTGGTCTCCATCGGACATGGATGCACAGTGTTCCACTCTCCCATTTAATCATCTTAATTGGAACAACAACAACAAAAAAGAAAATAAATAAATGGCACAAATACCTGGTTGTGGAATAGAAGTGTCTGATCAGGAAAGACCTTTTTTTCACATAGGTCTACTAGTTGAGCCATAGTAGGCTCAACTTCCTTTCCTTGTCTGAATAAAAACATGGTATACCAGGCCTTACTGTTTGGGCACCCTAAAAGCCCTCTGTGTGAAGTACTGGAAGGTGGGTCCTAAATATGGGTCTCCTAAAGGGACTCAGGAATCGCAGCAGATGTCTGAGGTGAAGCATGCATCTATCTATCTATCTATCTATCTATCTATCATCTATTTATGTATTTTGTGATGATAGACTTGGGTCTTGCATAGCTAGGAAAGCACTCTACCATTGAGCTACACCCCAATTCCCAAGCTAGAGATTTAGAACCTTCAGAACTATCAAAAGACATCCTGATAACTATTGAGGTTTTTCCTGTATGCAGTACTTCAGGAAAGCCTCAGAAATGCAGCTGCGGGTATAGCTCAGACACTTGAAGTATGTGCTTCCTCCTTGATTTCAAACAAACCAAGGGGCTGGCGGTGTAGCTCAGTGGTAGGGAGCTTGCCTTACAAGTGTGAAACAGCTTTCCAGATGACAGAAGAAACAGCCTAGAGTCGCAGTGGGACAGGGAAAATCTGAGTCCCCTAACCTATGACCCATGCTCTCCCTGGCCAGCATTTGGCCAGCAGAGGGGTGCTGAGGGAGAAGGAACCACTATTTACTGATGCCCACCAGAAGGCACTTTCCATGGCATCTCATGTAATCCCCTTCAGCCCTGAGAGAGGCATTATTACCTCATTATATAGAAAAGAAGACAGAACCTAAGATTTGTTAAGTAACTTGCCTATGACTGCAAAGCTGGTGAGGTACAGCAGGGTCTACAGCTGTGGGTTCAGGATCGAGAGACTGAGACTTCTCTGTCACATGCTGCTGTGCCTTGTTATTCTCCCTGACCATGTATACCCAAGTCTGAGGGCTGCAGGATGGGGTTGTTCAGCTGTTCCATCTGCTTGTTTAATCATTCCTGATGCAGGGGAATTTTCTTTAGTTTCCAAACCCATCGATAATAATATTAATTTTAATAACAATATAACTGGCTAATAGCTCTGAAGCAAATATCATTTGCCAGGTTCTAGGCTAAGAATTCATGTGCATTATTCCACTTAATCCTTATAATAGCCTTACAATGTGGGTATCATTATCATTGTCATTTTATAAAAGAAATATCTGAGGCACAGAGAATTAAGTCATCTTCCCAGATAGTCAGTGGTGGATCTGGTCTTTGAGCCCAAGTTCAGCCAGACGCCTCATTCTAGGTTCCTGACAACTGGAATCACTGTGTGGTTTAAGAGAGACAACTACAGTTACTTAGGTTGAGATTACAGAGCTGGACTGAAGGGCACCCTCTGAGCACAGACTTACAGAGAAGGTCTAGGGGTACAACTGAAGCAGGAAGGAGAAGGAAGGACATTGGGAAAAAGTGAAAATCAAAGAGGAAGCCAAGCCTGCCCCATAGCCTCTGATCCTTACCATGTGGCCTCCAAGCTGTGCAGAGGTTCAGCAGGATGTAGATCACCAGCAGGATGAAGATGCTCACGATAAAACTGCACCACTTCAGGGGTATATATTCTGTGGTGAGGAGAACAGCATGAGTGATAGGCAGGGGTCCCCAGCCCCATTTCTCAGTCCCTGACTCTGTTCTCTCTGGCTCAGGTTCAGCTGTGTCTGCCTGGGTGGGTACGAGGCTCAGTCAGGGACTTCTGTGACCCCAGGGGAATGTCCCCTGACATGTGGGAAGGGGTCTGAGCTTACCTGAAATTGTGACTGCAATTAGAACAAAAGGGAAAAAGAGAAAACAGTGTTCTTAATTATTAGCAGTAATTACAAAACCTATCACTGACATCCATGGAGGGCCTTAAAGACCCTGACTCTGCACCCAGCACTTTAGATATGGGTCAAACTTAATGTAGCCACCTACCTGAAGAACCCTCAGTTGTTGGTCTAAGAAGAGGCACCTTGCCTCCCACATGGGAGGCTGGGTCTCTTCCAGCCCTGTGCCACGTCTGCTGCTGTGCGGTTGGCATGTGGCAATGGCCTTGTGGGAGCTGAGGACCCATGGCTTCTCAAGGAGAAGTTGGCAACTGGCTCAGGCAGGAAGCTGGGGCTCTGCCACAACCTTGGCATATGATCTTGAACAAGTTATTTAACATTTCTGTGCCTCAGTTTCCTCATCTGTGAACCTGGGGTGGGGAGTCTCTACTTCCCCATACTGTGACTCACAGTTTGTAGGGATTAAAAATGGACAGTGTGCTAAAGCACTTCCATTGTGTGTGGTGCTGAACTGTAACTGTGTGCTAGTAACAACCCCATCCTCCAGTCAAGGAAACCGAGGACCAACAGGTCAACGAACTCTGCCCAAGGCTACACAGCTCATGAAAGGTAATTGGGAGTCCAGCTCCGAAGAGTGTCTCCAAATTGTTACCTTCCCTACCTTCCCACCACTCCTAGGACCAAACCAGGTCAAGACTGGTCCTACGAGTGGCAGGAAGGTGGAGAGGGTAGCAATTTGGGGATGATCTTCACCCACCCTCACCCCAGAAACACATGGCCCAGGGAAGAGGTGTCCCTCCTACCTAGAGTATATAGGACTTTTGGGCAGGGGATGGTCACAGTGTGTCTGAGACAGTCATTCAGGCAGCTGTTTAAGAAGGGCTGGACCTGGAAGAGCAGGGAAGAGGGACTCTGAGAGGTTATAAGATATGCCCTGTCCCTGTCTCTCACCCTCATGCTTTCTCAACAGCAGAGTCCATTTGGGAATAATGGACCCCGGGTGGCAAGGCCAGGGTCTCGATGTCGTTGTTGAGCTGGGTGTGTTGGCACATACCCGTAACCCCAGCTACCGGGGAGGCTGAGGCAGGAGGATTTCTTCTGTCCAGGAGTTCAAGGCCAGCCAGCCTGGGGAACATTATAAGACCTCATCTCCATGGGGAGTTGGACCAGGTCTCCCATCCATGTAAGTAGGGGTCAAAGGTGCCCTGCCCAGGGCGGGTTGGGAGAACAGAGCAGGTGAAAGGCAGGCTGGCGCCTTCCTTCCCTGCCAGGGCATTACGGACACAGCGACACTGGTGCATGGAGACAGCGCAGGGCCACAGCTGCCCTGTGATTACCTCGCCCTGTGGCAGGCCCACCTGTGCACACTCTCCCACACCTGTGTGCGTCACATCCACCCACCTGCACTTGGTGGCGACAGCACCAGGTAGAGCTATGCAGAGGGAGAGTGAGGCTGGCTCGCTGGTGGAATGCCTCTTGTTTGGGCAGCAGAGAGAAGAGGAAGGAAAAGGCCAGTTGGATAAGAACTTGCTGCATCACATCCACAAGGAAGCTGTGGGGACATCACCCACATGGGCCAAAGTCACCTCTCAGGAAGGCCAGAGGGAGAAATGATTTTCAGATTTCTGTTCCAGAAAAACTGACCACTCGGCAGGGCAAGTGGTTTGATGTCAACTGATAAACACATCTAGTAACTGGTATGTCCCCCTCTGTGTGGCTGCTGGGGGTGGTAGGGACAGATTTGTGTTCATATCCGACAGTGGGACAGACCACACAGCACATCTTTTCTGCACTAACCTGGCTTCATCTTATTTCTTATCTGTATGTCCCCTTTTTCTTAATCCCCATATGTCTTTGTATCTTCAAATCCTTTTTGGAATAAAGTAGAATAAAAACAGCAAAATAGAGAATAAATGGGAGAATGGGGGAAGGAAGAACAAAAAGGACAGGGGTGGGAGGGCAGGGCACATCAACTCTGTTTCATCAGCTGCAAGATGGAAAGAGTGACCAACTCTCCAGCTTGCTGGGAGCCCTGGCCACTCCTGACTTGGCAGCGTAGGGCCCTGGGCTTCCGGTAACACAGTTCTGCCAGGACCAGAGGCAGAGGCCTGAGGCTTCCATAGGTGGTCTGGAGCTATGTCAGAGGGGTGACAAAATGACCGTTACCGCAGGTATCTGCTGTATGTGCTCAAAGCAGCTGTGGTCCTCCGTGTGTGAAAAACTGTTGAGCAGGATCTGGTAATGGGAGGATTCATTCCACAGGGTGAAGCTCACCCACAGCTGGTGGGCCTCCAGGATCTCCACGGTGATGTTGGGGTCCCACAGGCTGCCTGCCAGGGGCACAGATGTGGACTGGGAGTGAGAGGGGTGTGTGCGCCCACGCATGTGTGCATGTGCGTGTGTGTCTGCACCAGGTACAGTTTTCCCAGGCCAGCCAGTTACCTGAGCTTACACATGGCGTGGCTATCTTCATCCCGGAGTCCTTGCAATCTGTTGACCCAGAAAAAGAAACAATTAAGCCTCTGCCCTAGGAAGTCTTCCAGATCCTGGGCAACAGTGGCCAAAATCATGTTCCTTGGGAAGACTGTTCAAAGATGGTCCTTTCACAGCTCTAGGACTGGACCACTGCCACTGGCCAGAGATCTCAGTGTATTGAGGGTGACCTGTCCATCTCAGCCCTCTTCTCTCAGGGAACCTTCCCAAATCTACTGCATGCCTCCTGAGCTCATTTTGGGTGGCCATGAGTCTTGCTCTTTCCAGTTCCTTCTCTCCCCATCTGTAGCTTCCTGGCCCACAGATGCCTCTAGCCTTTTTACAGGCTGAGAAGTACTCTGGTCTCCACAGCAGTTTCTCAAGCTTTCTTGGACATCATCATCACTAGTTCCTCATTCAGCAGATCTGTGTGGGTGCTGAGAATCTGCATTTCTAACAAGTTCCCAGACAATCTGTTGATGTTGCTGGTCCACGGACCACACTGAGGACACTGCTCAACAGTAATATTCTTGGTTCCTTGTTATGGTTTAGATATGATGTATCCCCCAAAAGCGCACGTGCAGGCTGGGGTTGTGGCTCAATGGTACAGCACTTACCTAGCATGTGTGAGACACCGGGTTCAATTCTCAGCCCCCCATATAAATAAATGAACAAAATAAAGGTCCATCAACATAAAAAAAATTTTTTTTTAAAAAGTTCATGTGTGGGCTGGAGTTGTGGCTCAGTGGCAGAGTGCTTGCCTACCATGTGCGAGGCACTGGGTTCAATTCTCAGTGCCACATATAAACAAATAAAGTCCATAAACAGCTAAAAAAATATTTAAAAAAAAGCTCATATGTGAGACAATGCAAGAAGATTTAGAGGTGAAATGATTAGGCTATGAGAGCCTTAACCAATCAGTGAATTAATCCCCCAATGGGGTTAACTGGGTGGGAACAAAAAGCAGGGCGTGGCTGGAGGAGGTGGGGCACTGGGGGCGTGCCTTTATGGTTTATACTTTGTCATGAGGAGAGCTCTCTCTGCTTCCTGGGCACCATGTGTCTAGCTGCTTTCCTTTGTCACACTCCTCTGCCATGATGTCCAGCCTTACCTTGGGCCGTGAGGAATGGAGTTGGCCATCTGTGGATGACATCTCTGAAACTGTGAGCCCCAGAATGAACTTTTCCTCCTCTAAATTATACTTGTTAGGTCATATCAGCTAAAAAGCTGGCTAAAACATCCCTCTTCTCCAATATCCTCAATTCTAATGCCTTTACTTTGGTTTAAGACACATGGCAAGTTTGAACCACCTTAGAGGGACAGGGACAAGTCAGTCTGTTTTAGGAACAGGAGAGGGGGTGGGGAGATTTACTCATTCCACAAAGACCTACTGAGACCTGCACTGTCCTGGGCACTGGACACATTGTGGTGAGTAAGACAAAGTCCCTGCCCTCTGGAAATGATACTGCAGTAGAAGAGACCACTAAAAGCAAACCAAGAGCATGAAATAACATGTCAGGGAACAACGAATCTCATTGATTCATCAATGTGTGTGTGTGTGTTTGTGTGTGGAAGAAGAGGGTCATCACTATCCTCGAGCATTTCCTGGGCTGGGAAGTGAAGTGCTGTAGGATGCACTTGCCTAGCATGCCCAAGGCCCTGGCTTAGATCCTCAGCATCAAAAAACAACAAGCATTTCCTGACCAGCTACTATATGCAAGGCAATTTATGGGGTTCTGGACAGCACAGAAATGTGGGCTGGGGCTCCAGATGTACCTGGTTTTGAACAACAAGAAATGTAGGAAATGACTGAGATTCTGGGGAGGACAGAGAGATAGAAGGTGACACGTGTCCAGTATGCTTTATTTATTTATTTATTTATTTATTTTTGGTACTGGGGATTGAACTCAGGGGCACTCGACTGCTGAGCCACATCCCCAGCCCTATTTTGTGTTTTTATGTAGAGACAGGGTCTCACTGAGTTGCTTAGTGCCTCGCCATTGCTGAGGCTGGCTTTGAACTCGCGATTCTCCTGTCTCAGCCTCCCTAAGTGCTGGGATTACAGGCTTGAGCCACCGCGCCCG
>CM053403.1:95057350-95085460 GCA_028644305.1 Xerus rutilus
TTTTTGGTACTGGGGATTGAACTCAGGGGCACTCGACTGCTGAGCCACATCCCCAGCCCTATTTTGTGTTTTTATGTAGAGACAGGGTCTCACTGAGTTGCTTAGTGCCTCGCCATTGCTGAGGCTGGCTTTGAACTCGCGATTCTCCTGTCTCAGCCTCCCTAAGTGCTGGGATTACAGGCTTGAGCCACCGCGCCCGGCTTCCAGTATGCTTTAGAAGATACACTTGGCAGTGACCACAGGCTGGGTGGGTCAGTGGGGGAGAGGAGAGAGTGGGATATGGGGGATGAGTATTGGACAAATGCAGACAGGATGTGGGGATGAAGAATGTGACTAGAACTAGGCTGAGAACAGGAGCCGCCATTCTTCCCAGTGTGGCTTGTCCTCCTGACATTTTCTGGGCTGGAGATAGTTTTCTGGATAGAGGGAGGGGCTCTGATTCCCATCACACTCCCGGGATCCTGGTCCCATATTTAGTGTTGGGCCAATTGAGAATGGGCTGCCTTCAAGGGGTAGAGGCTGAAGCCTCACCCTGAGGAGCTCCCAGAGCCCCGCACCTGTTCTTTCTGTGGGTACCACATGCTGGCAATGGCAGTCATGGTTGAGCCCAGCAGGGAGGCTGCTGTCTGCCCCTCCTGCCAGCTTCTTATCCCAGAGTTGAGTGATGGAGGGAATGACTCAGGAGGAGGCTCTTACCTGGCACAAGGAGCTTCTTAGACAGGTGGTTTGGTTCCCCGTCAGGGATGGGCTTGGGCAGGTGGTGAACGGACACCTCGTACTCCTGGCCGGGTTCTACCACAAAGTGGCTGAAGGCAAAACGCCACTGAAGAGAAGGGAGGAGGTTGGGTGGGTCACACGCCTGTTGTCCATCTGGGCTCAGAGGATCCCATCCCTACTTTCTCCCCCAAAACCAGTCAAAAGTAAGAAAAAAACAACAGCCACAACAGCATCTGAAATTGGAGGCACAGTATCTTTTTCTGTTGTTTCTCTGGTCTTTTCTGCCTTTTTTTTTTGTTCTGAGGATTGAACTCAGGGGTACTTGACCACTGAGCCACATCCTCAGCCCTATGTTGTGTTTTATGTAGAGACAGGGTCTCACTGAGTTGCTTAGTGCCTTGCCGTTGCTGAGGCTGACTTTGAACTAGTGATTCTCCTGTCTCAGCCTCCCTAAGTGCTGGGATTACAGGTGTGCGCCACTGCGCCTGGCTTTTTCTGCCTGTGTTTAAAAACCTACACCTGGCCTAATCAGTAGAGAGCAGTGTCAAATGCAAAAGGAGGAGGGCAGAGACTGGGGTGTGGCTCAGTGGCAGAGCAGGAGCTCAGAGCTCAGCATGCACAAGGCCCTGGATTCCATCCCTGGGACCCAAAACAAAAACAAAACAAGAAACCCCTGCAGAACAGCTGGTGAACAGTAGGAGCAGTCCTTCCCCTCCCATCAGCTCTCTGGAAATCCAGAACGATGAGTATAAGATGACCTAAGATGGAGGGCTTGAGGCTCTTGGAGCTGGAACACAAGAGGCAGCTATATGACTCTTCCTCTTACAAAGGACAGTGAGGGATCTCTGGAGAATGTTCTGGAGCACATAAGGGCAGAGGGAGAGCTAGAGATCCCTCTCACTCTGGCCTACAGTGAGATAAATTTGTGCTGAGCTACCTTCCAGATGGTGCAGATATAGACTCCAACTCCCTTTTTAAAAAAACTTTTAAGAGACAGGGCCTTTCTGCATTGCCCAGGCTGCCCCCAAACTCCTGAGCTAGGTGATGCTCCACCTCAGCCTCCAAAGCAGCAGGGACTATAGGAGTGTGTCACTGCAAGGGCTCCAACCGCATTCTAATGACCTGTTGCAGAGTGTTCAGGGGTCCTTTGCTTCTAAGTAGATTAAAGCACTAGGCCCTCATCCTCCACATAGCAGCCAAGTTTGGGGGTCTTCACTTAACGTTGGAGGAGGGCCCTGTCTTTGTTGTTTATGTCTTTGGCAGATCTAATTTGTTTCAAAGCAGCCATCTGCAGATTTAAACCAGTAGTTTTTCCAACTAGCGCCTACATCGGGTTATACAGAGGATCCTTAAACAGCAACTGCTAGGCCCCACCCTCAGAGATTTTTATTCAGGAGGTCTGGGATGGGGCCAGAGAACACACACTTCTAACAAGTTCCCAAGGGCTGCTGGTGGTCCAGGGAATAGCTTTGAGAGCCCCTACTTTCAACTAACTAAACAAGATCAACATTTTATCCCTCCAGCTGTGAACGGCAAAAGAGCAAACTGTTAAGACTGGCCTGCTGGTGCCCCACCCACAGCAGGTCTTTGGCTTGGGCAGTTTTTCCTCCTGGAGGTAGGCCCTGGATCAATTCAAGTTACAGACCTAGGAGGTAGTGTAACAATGGTCCACTTCATCTTTTGAATATAGCCCCCGCCTGTTTTAAAAGGGACATGTTTTTCTTTTGTCTTCTCCCCTTCCCTAACCTGCAGGCAGAGAAAAGACTACCTTGAGTTATCTGTACTCCACAAGAAGGAGATGTCACTGGAAGATCTAGGAAGTGACTATCTTCCAAATTAAGTGAGTTTCAACACACCTCAGGGAATATCCGGAAGCCCCTGCTAAGCACACTTGACATGCAGCCCTTGAAAAGCTTCTTTAAAAGCCCTCTGTTCTCCGATGGGCAGAACCATAGCATCTGGGACTGTGTTTCTCCTTTGCTAGCAAAGCAATAAACCTTCCTTTTCTCTTTATCAAAACCATGTCTTCATTATTAAATTGACATGAATTGGCAATGGAGTCAAGGACCCAGCTTTTGGTAACAGTAGGACCATAGAAGTGGTCTTCTAATTCAACTTCCTTTAGGAATGAATAGCTAAGGGGCTGGGGCAGCTCAGTGGAAGGGAGTGTACTTAGCATGCATAAGACCCTGGGTTCCATCCCCAGCATCAAAATGAAATAGAATAAAACAAATAAAAAACAATGAATAACTGGGTAAAGTGGGAGAAAAAAGCAGGGTGGGCACATCAGGATCTGTCCTCCAGTATGGCTCACAGCAGACAGATACCACGTCCCCACTGGAGGCAGCCATCTTGAATTCCTCAGAGCCCCCCCGCCCCCCCCCGCCCCCCAGCACCACCTTCTCATCCAAATCTGGGACAAGTCTGTACTGTTGTCCTCAGAAGAACACAATCTACTACTCAGGAGCTGTCTTCTTACCTGCTTGTAACGTTTCAGTTTGGACAGAAACTCAAACTCAACACACAAACGTTCATTGGTGTTCAGTTGCAGAATGGACAACTTTGCACCCTTGGGGGCAAAGAGGCCAGCTGAAGTCAGAGGGAGGAAAGGAGACAAAGAGACGCAGCTGCATAAACCACTGGGTGCGCCACTTCCCTATCTGCTATGCTTGCTCACTCCTAAAGGAAAACCTGCTCATCTCGCCTAACCCCCCACCTGCTGTTCCTTTCAGCTCATTCTCTGGCCTCAGCCTATGTCCTTGCAGAGAGCTGCTATCCAGCTAGATGAGGACAAGTGGCACTTTACACCAGATCAGCAGCAAAGGCTTTGCAAACTTGTGGCTGGGGCACTGGCAACATGGTGCTGCATCTCACAACAGCCATCTGGCCATCCCTGCTGTCCTTGCAGAGAAGGAGCAGAGAGCATGTGGGCTGGGGACTCAGAGAACCAACCCCACGTCCAGTTCACCAGGGCTGGTTCTGTTTAGCTCTAGGTCTTCCCAAATCTGTAATTAGACTCTCTAACCCTGAAGAGGTTTGGAGAATGTTTTAGTAAGTGTTGGCCTCTAGTTAAGGTGAAAAGCCTGGCAAATGTGCTACCATTTTTCCAGGAAACACTTGGTATTGCCTTTATTTTCCCCCAGGGTAATCAAATTTTAGGCAAAGGAAAGTCTTCTACAAAGGATAGTGTGATGAAAGGATGTTGCTGTGGGCCCACCTCTAAAACACTGAAAAGGTATTGGCAGAATGGAATGATGGATCCTTCAAGCACTGAACATGATCCTTCCCTCATGTCTGAGCACAGGACCAGGAACCCAATTCTGAGTCTGAATGGGAGGCGATGTCTAGCTGTAGACACCTCCACTTGGAGGTGGTGGAACCCAGGGCCTGGCTGACATGCCTACTCACGATCTGCCTGCAGTGTCCATTCAATGTGCACCACAGGGACCAGGTCTCCATGCTGGGTTCTGGCAAGGCGCAGCTGGATTTGGACGTGTTTTGGATAGGAGGGAGTCAGGTTCCAAGAGTGGATCCAGCTGTCATCCAGGCATGTACCTGGCAGCCAGGGAGAAGCAACAGTCAGAGATGGCACCCTTCTTATCCCCTAGGCCTAGAGAGCTAGCTCCTGAACAGTTCAGGGCCTGTAACCTTCCAGCTTGCAACCCTCCAGCTTGTGACTCTCCTGGGGTCCTCAACTCCACTGTCTGATTGGTCTTTTCTAAGGCTGGTCTGGGGTAACCACAGAGCTCTGAGTCTGAAGGGCAATTTGGGGATGGGTTTTGAGTAGAAGCAGGGGTTGGAAATGGGGTACAGGACCATGGGCAGCAGTAAGAGCTGAGTTTTACATGTCAAGGTCCCTAATCAGCACAGACACAAGAAGTATGTGCCTCCCCCTTGAATTGAAATGAACCCAAGCAGCTGGGGCTGGGGGTCAGTGGTAGAGGGCTTGTCCAACATATGTGAGGCCCTGGGTCCCATACCCAGTACCAAAAAACAAAAACTAAAACTAAACCAAAACAGGCATTGTGATGCACTCCTGTAATCCCAGCAACTCAGGAGCCTGAGACAGGAGGTCACTAGTTCCAGGCCAATCATAGCAACTTAGTGAGACCCTATCTCAAAAATAAATAAATAAATAAAGACTATGCTGGGATGTAGCTCAGTGGTAAATGCCTCTGGGTCCAATCCCCAGTACCAAAACCCAAAACCAAAACAAAATCAACTAACACAATAGATCACAGACATTTTACTTTACAGTGAAAGCTATGGCAGATCAAATTGTCTTAAAGATACACTAGGGCAGCACATCAGAGAATACTTTCAAAATCCAGATGACAGCAAGGTTTCTCACTGCCCAACTTCTGCACGTGAATGTTCTCCATAGGAACTGTAGGTGCCCACACCTGGGACAGGCCGGGGACCACCACAGCCTGAATTTGCAGAGGGGCTGCAGATCTGCTGCCAGAATCAGCATGAGACTATCACAGTATTAACAAAGCAACAAGAGGAACAAAAAAAAGGGGACTTACTGTTTTTGACTCTGCAGTTTAGCCCCTGTGGAAAGAAAGAAGGGGTAATTACAGCTGAGAAAGAACTCAGACACCACCGGGCTCCAGACACCTTCCTAGGCTCACTTGTGAGAATAAAACTTACACAGCACTCCCTTTCCACATTTGGGGACCTCTAGGGCAGGGGTCTTCTTCCCACCCTTCTTAATTCTGGCCAACCAAGGGGAAGAGGTGTGGTAGATGGCAAAATGGAAGTGGAGATTTTAAGTAACTGTTACAAGCTGGGAACTTTACAAATTTAAAAGACACTGAGAGGTTTGTCTTGGGGCACCCCAGTGAATAGGCCCCCAAATCTCTTGAGGCTTCCAAACTTTGATTTGGATAACAATGCTGTTAAGAGGTGGGAGGGGTGAGGAGCCAATCACAGTCCTGTAGCAGATCAGTTACAGGAAATTCACTAAGTCCTTATAAACTCACTAGAAATGTGCGGGGCTTGGGAGCCGACCCAGGGCCTGAAGAAGAGAGCTCTGTAAATGAAACCATTCTCCTGAGGGGCAACCTCCACGCGTTCCATTAAAGGTCACAGTACATGGACTATGTCCAATATTATCTTTTCCTTTTCCTCCAACCATATAAAAATATAGGAAAGGGATTTCCACCACCACCCCCCCAATTCTGAAGGACAAAGAGGCAACTTCAATGGGCAAGAGCTGTGAACAATTTTAGAAGTCAAGGCAGGGGCTGGGGTTGTGGCTCAGCAGTAGGGCGCTCGCCACTGGGTTTGATCCTCAGCACCACATTAAAAAAAATAAAAATAAAGGTATTGTGTCTGCCTACAACTTAAAAAAAAAAACAAACATTAAAAAATAAAAAGAAAGTCAAGGCAGAAGGAGGAGGGGACAAATAGCTCCAGCAGTGAAGAAACTCATATCTGAAAGTGGCAGAAGGAAGCTACTGACCAGAAAGAGGCCAAAGGTCCCCCAGAGGGAGGATGGAGTGCAGGTCTCCCTGGGGAATGCAAGAACCTGCCCTGAGCCCAGACTGCTGGCAGCCAGGCCCAGAGGAAAGACCTCCAGATTCCAAAACACCCAACAGCCACCCAACATCGCAGGCCCACACAGTGATGTCCCCTGTCATTAACCTCAACTATACAGAGCACTCAACCAGCTTTTTAGGATTCCTTCTTAAAATATTCTCCAATAGCCAAGGAGATGGGTTTCCTGCATGAAAAAGAGATCAAAACAAAGATGTTAAAAATGTTCCTGGAGGAAATAAGATAATGCTTGGAACATAATAAAATGCAAACAAACAAAATAAAATTATAATAGCTCCAAAGAGATAAAAGAAGACACTGTGTTTGTAAGACAAAGGCAAGATGAACAATCATCTGAAAATGAGCCTGGAAAAGAAAAAGTCAGGGGCTGGGGGCGTGTGGCTCAGTGTAGAGCTACACATTTGCTGAGCATATGTGATGCCCTGGGTTCCATCCCCAGCACTGGGAAAGAAAAAAAATCACAAGAAGGGTTGGGCTATAAAATTAAGGAGATTTCTCTGAAGGTAGAATAAATGCAGACAGAAATAGAAGATAAAACATATGAACATTAGAGAATGAATTTAGGAAATACAAAATATGACTAGATTTCTGGAAAGAGGTTACAGGAAAAAATAATAAAATGAAAGAACTTAGTTAAAGAAAAGAAAAGAAAAGAAAAGAAAAGAAAGAAAGAAAGAAAGAAAGAAAGAAAGAAAGAAAGAAAGAAAGAAAAGAGGACATGTAGTGGCACCTCCTCCTCCACAGAAAATCTTAATTAAGCTTCTCCAGAATTCTTCACCATAATTGATGTTAGGACTATCAGCAGAAGAGTCTCTACTAAAGAGTTCCATGTAGTTAAACTTCCTATATGCTGTTGCTCTATCTTACTTGGCCACAGGCCTGAAAGAGATCAGCACTCCAGGTGCTGAATGCCCCTTTACTCATTTTTTTTCACAAACATTGATGGACTATCTAGTATAGTAACAATATAATATTTTATAAAAGTATATTTGCAAATGCAAAGTGTAACAAGAATGACAGATCCTTTAACAAGGCCTCAGGTCTTGGGCCTGAGCTTCACAGGGATGTTTACATTTCAGAGATAAGAGAAGATGTTACTAATTGGGCTCCATGATAATAGCTGTCAGGAGGAAGGAAAGAAAGAGGAGAAGCAGCTCTCCCCTTCTCAGGTGCTGTCCTTGAAGGGTTAACTTTCCCAGAACAGTGAAAGAAAAAGCTGCTTTTGTGTAAAGTTCTGTAGACTGTGAACTTACACGCTGGGTGTAAAGTTCTGAAACTGCCTGAACTTGGGGTTCAGGGGAATTAATTGATTACAGTGAAAGCTGTACCTTCTGAACTGACTGCAGTCAAATAAACCTGCTTCCTGATTCCTATCCAGGGTCTTGCCTGTCTGTCCCTACAACAGACAATCTGGAACTGAAAGACACATATTGCCCAATGAAAAGGCTCTATTCAATGGCCTGCACAACAAAGAAAGAAAATAAAGACCCAGACCAAGGATCAATATCATGAAGTCATGGAAACAGCAGAAATTAAAAGATCCTAAAGTTCTCAGAGGAAAAAGACAATAGGTTAGGTGCCATATGAAGAGCGAGGAAACAACAGGATTTCCTAGCATTTCCTTTGTTTGCTGAAAGCAACAAAGTAATTCTGAAGGAACAGAATTCTTAACCTAGATTTTTAAAATTTCCGGTCACATTATCTAAAAAAAGGGTGAAGGGTAGAATAAAGATATTTTATGACATTCAAAGTGTAAGGTAAAAAACAGCCCTTTTGTAATTTTCACATCCCCTTTCTAAAAGCCCAAGGCAGTTCCTGCCCCAGGGGGTTCCTCTCCCTAATCTTCCACCTGGGAAACAATCCACCTGGGAAACAAAGCCTAACCGATCAGGTTAGCACATCAAAAGAAGACCGCTACTGCTTATCTGTCCCGCGGATTTTAAAGTGACCAATCTCTGGCTTGCCACGCGGTTTGTAGTGGGCTCTATAAAATCCCTCCTGCGCGTCCCCTCTCTCTTTTTTTTCCTCTTTCCTTCGCCCGGGCGCCCACTCCCCTGAATAAAGGATTTTCCTGGCTGCATGAGGTGTCCGTGTCTGTCTGGCCGCTACCCTAACACAAAGGCTTTAAAGATACATATCTCTCATATATATCCTATATTACTCATACACTTAGAAAATTGCAGGAACATATGCTCCAGGACATGAAGGAATAACCCCCCAGGGGAGACACAGGGTCCAGGACCTGGCAGATTTGAACATGACAGACATCTGGGATGAGAGCTGTGCCAAAGAGGTTTATCTATGATATTACCCTAAACAAATAAAAAACATTGAAAAACTAGATAAACAAGTGAAACCAATTTTGTGGGGGAACAAATACTGGACATTTCCCCTCATTATTTAATTTCTATTGTTGTAGGGACAGACGAGGCAAGATATGGAAGACAGCACAAAACAGATTTATTTGGCTGCAGCCAGGTTCAGAGGGAAAAATTTTCGCTGTAATCATTCAATCCTCCTGAACCCCAAGTTCAGGCAGTTTCAGAACTTTATACCCAGTGTGTAAGGGGAGGAGCTCAGAAGTTCACATTCTGCAGAAGTTCACACAAAAGCAGCTTTTTCTTTCACTGTTTTGGGCAAGTTAACCCCTCAAGGACAGCGCCTAAGAAGGAGAGAGCTTCTTCTCTCCTTTCTTCCCTCCCTCGGCCAGCTGTTACCACGGAGCCCAATTTAGTAACATCCTTTCTTCTCTTTGAAATGTAAACATCTCTGTGAAGCTCTGCCCAAGGCCAGAGGCTTCCTTAAAGAATCTGTCTTTCTTTGCATTTGCAAACACACTTCCCCCTTGAAAACTTTTACAAACTATTATATATATTATTACTTATAGTAGATAGTCCATAAATGTTTGTGAAAAACTAGTAAAAGAGTGTTCAGCACCTGGAGTGCCAATTTCTTCCAGGTCCATGGCCAAATTTAATTACTGTAAGATAGAGCAACAGGAAATAGGAAGCGTAACTACATTGAACTCTTTTGTACAGATTCTTTTGCTGATACTCCTAAGATCAATTATGGTGAAGAATTCTGGAGAAGCTTAATTAAGATTTTCTGTGGAGGAGGGGGTGCCACTACACTATAATAACATATATTTTTAATAATGTAAAAACTGCATTCAGAATTGTCTTTGTATACTGAGACATCTTATTCTGTCCAACAAATTCCTCCCCAACAGTCATCCTTAATTTATTTATTTCAAACTTCCCCATTGTTGGGGCTGGAGCTGGGGATATAGTTCAGTGGTAAAACATGTGATTGGAATGCATGATGCTTTGGGTTTGATCCCCAGTAGTACAAAAAAAGAAAAAAGAAAGAAAGAAAGAAGGAAGGAGGGAAGGAGGGAGGAAGGGAAGAAGGAAGGAAGGAAGGAAGGAAGGAAGAAAGGAAAGAAGGAAGGAAGGAAGGAAAGAGAAAGCAAGCAAGCAGGAAAGAAAAGGAGGAGCAGGAAGAAGAGGAGGAGGAGGAGGAGAAAAAAGAATGAAATGCAACAAAAAACCAAGTCCATTCTTCAAAAATAGCAAGACAAGCCAGATATGGTGGCACAGGCCTGTAATCCCAGCTGCTTGGGAGGCTGAGGCAGGAGGACCACAAAGTTCAAAGCCAGCCTCAGCAATGCAGCTAGGCCCTAAGCAACTTAACAGGCCCTAAGCAACTTAACTATACTCTATCTTTAAATAAAATATAAAAAATGCTAGGGATGTGGCTCACTGGTTAAGCACCCCCTGGGTTCAATCCTCGTACCAAAAAAAAAAAAAGCAAGACAAGAGTATTATTTATCAGCTACCTGCTATGAATGGCTTTATGTTAGGTATCTTGCAGAAATCAGAGGAGCATGGAGCATGCTCACTATAATGCAGATGAACATTTTTTTAAAAAAATTCATTCAGATATGAGCATTTTATTGGGAGACATAACATTTCCATTTACAAAATCGTGTGACAGTGAACATTTCTAAACAGTCTGAATGTACTCTCCATACTTCAAATTCTCATTGTTAAAATATCCTTATACTGAAGCAAGTAGTTATGTTTCTCAAAAGCATTTGCTAGGATATATTCTCTTTTTTTTAATATTTATTTTTTAGTTGTAGGTGGACAGAATATCTTTATTTTTTATTTTTATGTGGTGCTGAGGATCGAACCCAGTGCCTCATGCATGCTAGGCAAACATGCTACCACTGCGCCATAACCCCAGCCCGATATATTCTCTTATAGCTACTCATTATAATAAAAATTGTCAATTTGGAACTCTAATCTTTTTGAAAAATAAAAATGTTAAATGACTATTTTAAACTTCATATTGTGGCAAACATTAAACTTTTACAAAAATAGAGCAAATGTATAAGACACTGTCCATCACCTAACTTCAACAGTCTTTGTTTTATCTCTAACCACCCTTTAGAGTCGAGTATTTAAAAGTGAATCCCAGATATCATGTCATCTATCTGTAAATACTTAAGAATGTATATGTAATGAATAAATATTAAGACAATCACAACATCCACCATAGCTAACAAAGTTAATGAATTTCTTCTTAAATAATTAAAATCAAATTTAAAAAAATAATTTGTTGTATGGAAGCATAGTTCACAACTTAATTCTAGATGATTTTTGATAGCTAATATTTACTGACATCCTCGTTTGTTAGGCATCGTGCTAAGAATTTTATACACACATTTCACTTAATCTTGACAACATTCCTATAAAGTAATTGTGGTCATGAACTTTATAATGACGTGTTGGTCACTGAGCACCACAGACATGACAGTGGCCCACAAGATAACAATGGAGCTAAGAAACTCCCATTGCCTAGCGATATCACAGCTGTGACAGGAGACATTCTTTTCCTCCTTCAAATCCCTCTACTCCGGGTCCACACTGCAATTCCCGTCGCCCCCAGCGAACTTCAGAGCGCAGCGATCTCAGCGCTCAGGTTGCCGACCCCTGCTGAGATTCCAGCGCAGACTGCCGGATTCCCCAACCCTGCTGGCCCTAGTCCCCGGCTGCCGGCCTCTCCTCGCCTGCGCCCGCGCAGCATCCTCACTGTGGCGGTCTCTCCGGGACTCGTCCGGACCTCACCTCCTGCCAGCAGATGGGTACCGGGTAGTCCAAGAGCCGCAGGTGGGCGCCACCCGGAGCTGGCGCGCTCAAGAGCTGGAGCAGCAGCAGCAGCAGCAGCAGCGGCAGCTCCAGCCAGGACCCCGGAACGATGCGCGCCCGGCGAAGCAGAGTCCCCATGACCCCACTGTTGCGGTTGGAGCTGGGGGTCGGAAGCTGGGTGAGCAAGTGAGGACGCGGGCTCGTCTCCCTGCCACGGAGCGATCGAAGTTCAACATACTCAGCCAGCTTCCGGCTTCCAGCACGCTCCAGGTGTAGGAGAATGTTGGAGGCAGTCCCTCCCTTGCCTCTGCCTTCCCGTGTGTCCCAGGTACACCCCATCTGAGCTCCACGGCAGCCACTAGCAGTGAGAGCCTCGCCGCCCCGCCTACAGTGTCAAGTTAGCATAGCGAGCAAGCAAATGGTCATTTGCTCTCCAGCCTTGGCTGGCTCCCAAAAGGAATCTCTGTCTTCGCTGGGAAGCAGTCAAAATGGATTTTAATCCTCCCCGCCACCCTTCTGCTGTGGCTCCTGTCCAGACTTCATTCTCTCGTCGCTTCCCAACTTAGGACTCAAGGAAGACCGTTTTCTTAGCTCTTGTCCCTTTTCATCCGTCTTCTCCCCTTAACTACTTTCTCAGCAGTCTCGAGTTTTTCTTTTTTTCCCAAAAGGCAGGGAGGGACAACTCCAGGTTGGGAAAGGAGGAAGGAGCAGTCGTTTCCTAGCCTGCTGGCGCGAGTTCCTGGAGGGCAGGTTCCTAATCCACCACTGTGTCCTCATAGAGGCCAAGTGTGTGTGTATTGTTAATTATTATCCTCAGCTAATTACATCCACGGGTGCTACTCGATCGACATGGGGTTTGTCCCAATAAATCCATCATAAATTGAAAATGTCCTAAACGAAATGCATTTAATACACTTAGCCTACGGAATAGCTTGGCTGTTCACTCACTGTTCATCTTCGAAATCAGGTGCCTGACTGGGAGCTGCCCTGCTGGTTGCTCGGCGTTCCGGTTTCCAATCACATATCACTAGCTCTGGAAAAGGTCAAAACTCCAAGTTCATGCAGATCGCCTTTGCACCATCCTAAAGTCGGAAACCATAAGCCATAAGTGGAACCATCCTAAATCACGACTCATCTGTAATTAGTGTCCATTTCTCACCATTCATCCTCTATTACATGCATCATTCACATCCTCTCTCCTGGACCCTCTAAGACCATCAGAACAGGGCGCGCCACTCCCCCACTCCCCCCACCCCCAGTTCCTGCCACTCGCTGAAGGCCTGGATCCTCCTCTATTTCAGCCTACATGCTCCAGTCACATTTGCCCATTCATAGCTATACTTTTTATCCTTTTCTTTTAACCTAGTCCCACCAGCGTCCTCATTTCTTTCCCTACAAAGTCTAAACACTGCTGTTTGGCCTTTGATGCCCACAGACTCCAGGCTCACTGAACTTTTCTCTGCATTTTCTACCTATCAGGATTGGGGCTTCTAGATCTGGGGTGGGGGCTTTTCTGATTGTCCAAAGCACTTGCATCCTTGCTGGCAGCACCTTTGCAGGGATCCCAGTGAGCCCCACCTGCAGAACAGGATCCCGCTGATTGAATAGTTCAGCTAGTCATTGGCCTCAATATATTTTGCTTGCTTATTTCTGAAAGAATTTTGGTTAGCAGGCACTGTACCACTGAGCCACATCCCCAGTCCCTCTAAAAGAATTTTGAAAAACTACATCCTTTTGTGCATTTTTAATAGGACAGCAAAAAAAAAAACAAAAAAAACAAAAACAAAAAACTTCACCCTAAGTGTAAACAGGTGTAGAGGAAGTGTTATGTAAAAATTGACATTTGTGGTAGGCTGCATCCTAGATGACTCCTGAAGGTCCCATCTCCCCATGGGACCTTTTGTATTTGTCTCCCCTTGGGGGTAGGCAGGTTATAGTGATTTGGTTCCAACCATAGAATATAAGTAGGATAAGGCACTATCACAAAATTAGGTTACAGAAAGACCATGACTTCTCTGTTGCTCAGCCTTTTTCTCCCGGGGAAGCCATGCGGGGAGACACCCAAGTGGTGGAAATTAAGAGTGCCTCTGGCCAGCAGCCAGTGGGGAGTTGAGCCCCTCAATGAATAATTACAATTAGTACATAACTGAGCTATATTATAAATATAATATGCATGTTGATAAGTTATTATTATGTTGACAGGAAGGGTCTCTAGGTTGCCCAGGCTGGCCCTCTAACTCCTGGGCTCAAGTGCTCTCCAGCCTCAGCCTCCTCCCAAGTAGCTGGGGTTATAGGCACCCATGTTCTGCTGTGCCCAGCTTGATAAATAATTATTAAACATAAAAATAAACTTATTTGAAATTCACTCTTAATGAGATGAATGGATTTCTTTTTCTTATTCATGTATCTATGGACAAATATTGCTTATTAATAGAATGAGACAACATTCAGCATTTATTAATATTTTAGATGTAAGCCTTAAACTTGCTTATGTAAGTGGTTATGACTTGGTTTTGCTATAACCATGTTTCTCAATTCTTTGAGCACCTTCAGAGTTATATGCCAAAAATCACATAGCCATCTGTGGGTTAATTTTGTTTTCTGTTTGTTGCCATGCTGAGGATTGAACTCAGGTCCTCCTGCATTCGAGACAAGCACTATACCACTGACTATATCTACAGCCCCTCACCAAATATTTTTAATGATTTGGCTGCTGAGAACTTGATTGAGTCCTTTTGTTTTGGAAAGGCAATATTTAGAACACATTTGACTTGCAAAAAGAAATTATCCAGTCCTATTAGACACCACTATGGGGACTGTTCTTTGTGTCATGCCTAGGGTATTTTTCATACCCCAGGCTGGTGAGAGGCCTACTTTTCTTCTGAAAGTGGGAGAAGGATGAGAAAGAAAACAAGGCTGGGAAAGGAAAGAGTCTCCATCCACATCTGCCACCTTGACAACTGGTAACTTCCCACGCAGGTAAATTCCTGAGAGGATACAGGGATGCTGAAATTCTGGAAACCTACTCCCTCCAAGACAGAGTCAGAACACTTTTTCCCTAAGGGATCAGATCATAAATATTTCAGACTAAAATGCCCCAATGACCTAACACTGCTCTATAACAGCCATAGACAAAGGAGTGTGGCCATGTTCTAATAAATCTATCTAGACACTTAAATTTGAATTTATATATAATTTTCACCTCTCCCCAAATTTTATTCCCCTTTTCATTGCTTCCTCCAACTATTTAAAAGTGTAAAATCCATCTTAGCTTCCTGGTGGTGAGGGAGCAGACCAGAGGCCCTAGGTAGCTGACCCCTGCCCTAAAGCATCTATATAGGCGTGCCCCCGGGAGAGCCTCCAGGGGCTCTGGGGAAGGTGCACTCTACTGTAAAATTGCCACTGGGGCTCTTGACTCTGGGTGCAGGTTAGAGTCACCTGGGCTGCTTTACAAAATACCATGTCCATCCCTACCCTTGACTCAGTTGGTCTAAGTATTTTTAAGAGATTTCCCAGGTGACTCTAATGACAGCCTGATTTTGGACCACTGTCCTGATTGCCATAAGTTCTACACTGTTCACAGGTCATGATGCTGCTTTGTGATGTGCTTACTGTATTTTATCCAGTATAAGACCTCATCATTGTAAGATAAATGCCAACTTTAGAGATTTTAAAATGTAAAATATGTTTATTATTTTAAAAAATATTTTTAAGTTGTCAATGGACCTTTATTTTATTTATTTATATGCGGTGCTGAGAATTGAACCCAGTGCCTCACACATGCTAGAAAAGCGCTCTGCACTGAGCCACAGCCCCAGTCCTTAAAATGTAAAGTATGTTTCTGATTGGATGTCTTGCCTTGCCTACAAGACGGATCCTCTCTGATGGCCTCGGTCTGGCTTCCTCAGCTCTGTGCTCCTCTCAGCCAAGTGTGTATTGACAGCCAACTGTGTGGTTTATTTCATGTTCTCTGAATTCTTTTCCCTGACAGAGAGCCTCATCATGAGTATAGATACTAAAATAAAATAAAGAAAGAAATAAAGAAGAAATAAGTTTTTTTCTTTTTTGTATTTTATTTTTTGTAGATTCATTGACTAGTAAACTAGTATCAGGAGTCAGTCAGGTAAGAACTGGAGAATTTGGTGGTATCTTTGGCTGTGGAAAGTAGGAAATGACCACAGATTCATTGAGGAAAATGAAACTAGGAAGTAGTGTCTGATTGACTTACATTCATCTCTCTATTACCTGAAATCATGTCATTTATTTGATCTGTTCCTCATGTCCTCTTTGTGTATAATCTCAACAAAGGAGATTATGAAGGAGTCGCTTTCTATCATATTCCCAGTTCCTGGAAAAACAACTGTTTCATAGCAGATGATCAATAAATGTATTTTAAGTAAACTATTGAATAATGTGTCACCTGAGATTTAATAAAGCCCAAGAGGGGTTTTGCATGTGGAAATCTTTCTTATAATAACTGGTGTTATAATTACTATTCATTTATGTTGAGTTGCAAAATTTAAACCCTAGTTTCTTGTAAGTCTTTAAATTCAACTTGTAAAGCTCTCTAATTTATTAATATAATAATATGTATATAAGCCAAGGGCAATAATTTTTACTTATTCTTTGATTCATGCGCTATGAACTTCATAGATAAAACCAATTAAATCCTTTTTATTTTCAATGCTGGGGATGGAACCCAGTGGTTTGCCCACACTAGGCAAGCACTTTACCACTGAGCTACATCTCCAGCCCTAAATCCTCTTTGAACATTTAACACTACTTAAAACTTGATTAATTAAACTTCCTCAGATATAAATCACCAATTTTATTTGTGTGCTTCTCTTAAAAATTTTAAATGCTGACAGGTAGAATTAAAAATTTAACAAGCAAGATATTTCCAAGCACTGGACGTGGTTGCACATACCTATAATCCCAGCAGCTAGGGAGGCTGAGGCAGGAGGATAACGTGTTCAAAGGAAGACTCACAACTTAGTGAGGCCCTAAGCAATTTAGTAAGACTCTGTCTCTAAATAAAATATTTTTTAAAGGACTAGGTTTGTGGCTCAGTGGTTAAGTGTCCCAGTATACTCCCCCCCAAAAAAAAGAAAGGAAGAAAGAAAAAAAAATATGTCCAAGCACTTAAATAACACTTAAAAATCTAATAGTTCAATAACAAACTGCAATTCATTATTGAAATAATGGTCACCAATTGCTTGAATAATCCTTTCTTACACTGACTCTGGGCTTAGTCATTGAAATGGTTCTGGCCAATGGGGGTTTCCATGAGTCTGATCTGTCCCTAAAGTGATTGGTGGAATGACATAAATACTGGATTCAGAAAAGGACCCATCAACTCTCTCTACTTACTTTCTTCAGCAAATCTAGAGAGAAGGAATTCTAACCCTTTTTTAGTACAAGGGTGGGGATGAGGGTTTGTTGGTGCAAGAGGAAGTACTTCAGAGAAGATTTTGTGGTTGGTCATTGCTAGGGGCCATGTGCTTTCTCCCTTGAATTTGAAAGGTATTGTGTCCATCTACAACTGTGTGTGTGTGTGTGTGTGTATATATATATATATATATAAATATGTATTAATAAAAATAAATTTATAATTACATATAAATAAATAAAAGATCTTGCATAAGGAGGGGTAACCTTTCTCAAGAAAAAACAGTACCCACTTAGGAGAGAGGCGCTAATAGAAATTTAGCCACTTCTAGATACGTTTTTAAAATAGGGGTTGATTTGGCCTTGCCAGTGCCCCTATAATACACCTGTCCTGTCCATTAAGAAACCTCACACTGATGAGTCCTGATTTGTGCAAGACTGGAGAGGTATAAATAATATATTGTTCAGGACATTCACCCCATAGTACCTAATCATACACCCTGTTGACTACACCACCAGGTAATACGGCTAGTTCACAGTGCTTGATTTGAAAGATACATTCTTTTGTATCCTTCTGGAAAGGAAGTCCTAATTATTATATGCTTTTGAAGGGCAGGTCCCAAATACCAAAGCAACTATGGAGTATTTTTGGATGGTACTACCTCAGGGATTTAAAATCTTTCCTACTCTGTTTAATGAGTATCTAGCAAAAGACTTGTGAGGGTTACAACTGGATCAGAGAATCCTCTTAAAACATGTGGATGACCTGCTTATAGCTAGCCCTGACTATAAACATGGTCTTTCAACTACTATTACTGCACAGAACCATCTAGCCTCACTAAAAAGACTCAGATTTGCAAACAACAAGTCACTGACCTGGGATTTCAGATTAGCCAAGGAACTCAAAGTCTAATGTCAGATTGAAAGCAGGCAATCTTGAGCCTTAAGGAACCCAGGAACAGGATTCTCTCATATTTGGATCCCTAATTTTGGAATATGCAAAACCCTTATATGAGGCATTACAAGGGACAGATCTGGACCCCAGAATGCTAACGTGCTTTTGAGGAGTTAACACACAGCCTCATGACAGCCCCTGCCCTGGGCCTTCTTGATTTGCAAAAGGAATTCAGATTATATGTGCATGAGAAACAAGGTACAGCCCTTGGAGTTCTCTCTAGGACAACCCATCGCTGTGTTTGTCCCTCACCAAGTCTTGATCCTACTAGAACAGAAGGATGGCTACTGGCTGACTGCTGGGAGGATGGGGAGACACTAGGCAACCCTACCAGACAAACCCAATGTCAGCCTTAAAATCATGTCCATGTTAAATCCAGGAACACAGTTGCCATTAGATGATAATGGGACTATACAATATGACTGCCTGGAAATCTTAGAAACTGTCTACTCTAGCAGATTGGACTTATATGATCAGCCTATCGGAGCTGGACTGGGACTTCTTCACAGATGGGAGCAGCTTCACGGACAATGGCCAATGAATAGCTGGATATGCTACAGTCAAAGAGCAACAGATACTGGAAGCTAAGGCTTTACCACCAGGAACATCAACCCAGAAAGCAGAGCTAATTGCTCTGAGAAGAGCTCTTGGGCTGTCAAAAGGAAAGAAGGTAAACATTTATATCCTCTCTAAATAGGCTTTAATGATAGTACATGCACATCAGCCTATCTGGAAATAAAGAGGGCTCTTCACTGCTGAAAACAAGGACATTAAACATGCTTTTGAAATAATGGCATTAATACAGGCAGTGACTGAATCAAAGCAGGTGGCAATCACGCACTATCCCAGTCACCAGAAGATAGATACTCATGTGGCCAGGGGAAACCTCACCAAGTACTGGTTAGCTGGGAGCATGGGGAGACACTAGGCAATCCTACTTGACAACCCCACAAAGAATGAAAATAGGTTTGTGAACTTGGGAGAAAAATGAGAGTTTCTTGAATGGCAGTTCTATTTTTTCAGTTTGAAGTGTGAAAGTGTGGGAGAGTGGCGTTGGAGGTTTGAAATGGTTGGAAAAGTTACAGATTCTGCTTATTGAATCTGCTTAGTCAATTCCAGATTCAGACTGTTGGGACATCTGGATCCAGGACTGCAAGAAGGAAAAAGGATAGATCCAGGCAGGAATGCCACCAGGGTGACTCCCCAGCCCTGCCTCTCCAGAGCAGGCTCCTAATCCCAGGAAAATCCTCTTTGGTAAACTATAGGAGGCTGGAGCTGCAGATTCTCCTCCCACTGCTCTCTAAGCTTGGCGATTTGTAAAGCCCATAGACTGACAGGTGGCACAGCCAATGGGGTAGCCAGCTGAGCGGTTCCAAGGCAGAGAGCAGTTGGTGGGAAAGGCAGAACTCTCTGGTGGAGGGTGAGACCTTCCATAGGAAAGGAGGTGAAGTGGAAAGGTGGATCCAGTCCTGGATCCTGGGCTGCGACGTGAGATTCCAGACTTGTGCTCACCATTGGACACATGGTATTGGGACTTTTGACTCTGTACTTCAATCTAACTGTTGTTGAAAGAAGAAAAACAAAAATTGTTGGAACATCAATGATTTCATTATCCACGAGAGCAGGCAGGTGAGGGTGGAAGGATCTAGGGTGGCTGTTCCCCTTTCTTCCCTGTTGTTATTGGGCCATGGACAGGAGTCGTGACCATGTAAAGCAAGGGAGGTCCTACATTCTGGCTGCTAGTTAGACAATTCTGGTTTCTAACCTTGGCACCAGTGTTCACTCAACTATATAATTTGAGTGAATTCAACTGAGTTACTTAACCACTCTAAACGTCCACTAATCTGTAAAATAAGCATAAATAAAATTGACTAAGAACTGAATGTGATAATGAGCTCATAAGTGTAAGTTTGTAGAAAAGTGCCTGGCACATAGTAAACGCCCACTAAATGTATTGTTTCTGCCCTGTGCCCATTTACTTCTTTGGCACTTTTTGTTGGTCCTCCATCCTCCTTGGCAGGTGGATAGTCCTGTGCCCACGAGTTTACTCTGGATGCTGCTTCTCTTGGTTCCTATGTATGAGGTGCTAAAATGTGATCTGATCCTTAAGGGGTAATTTTAAAATATTGCCGAGAGAACGTACCTTCAAAGAAACTCTTCGGCACCAATTGTGACTTTTTGTTCAATAAAAACATTTTTAAAAATCCATAACACAATTAGAAAACATAAAATGCTGACAAGGATGTGGAGAAATAGGAACCCAGTGCATGGCTAATGGGAATGTGAAATGGTACAGCTGCTATGGTAAAGGGTATGACAATTCCTCAAGAAATTAGACATGGGTTTACTCTATTATCCAGAGATTTAATGTGTGGGTATATACCTCAAATAAACAAAAACAGGGACTTGAATAGATATTTGTACACTCATGTTCACAGCAGCTGTATTCGCAATAGCCAAAAGGTGAGAAAAACTCAAGTGTCAGCAGCAAATGAATGGACAAATGGAGTGTGATCGGTGTATACAGAGGGATATTATTCAGCTCTTAAAGGAAATTCTGGCATATGCTCTAACATGAATGAACCTGGAAGATATGCTAAGTCAATAGCTAGTCACAAAAGAACAAATATTGTATGATTTCATTATATAATGTACTAGAATAGTTTAATTTGACTACTAGAAATAGAATGGTGGTTTCTAGGGGCTGAGAAAGGGGGGGATGAAGAGTTGGTATTTAATGGGGACAGAGTTTCTATTTGAGAAGATGAAAAATTTCTGGTGATGGATGGTGGAGGTGATTATATATTTAATGCCACAGAACTGTACACTTAAAAATGGTTTAAATGATAAATTTTGCATTCTTAACATTTTACCACAATTAAAAAAGCACCTATTGAAAGTACTCTAAGCTTCATCTTTAGTGACTGGGTCCTGTCAGATGTAAGAATGTGTGTAAGAGAGGACAATTACCCAAATTAAGCTAATAAAAACATTGCAAAGACTTTCCCTTCTGTAGAGATAGATGGTCTGTCTAATCCATCAGCATAAGGCTTACTGTATCCAGGCAGTCCATGCTGGTCAACATTATTATTACTGTAGATGAAGAATGGTCATAGGTCTAATCTGAAGAGCTGCACCATTAAGAAAGATGAGGGTATGGGCTGGGATTGTGGCACAGTGGTAGCGTGCTCGCCTAGCATGCGTGAGGCACTGGGTTTGATCCTCAGCACCACGTAAAAATAAAATAAAGATATTCTGTCTGCCTACAACTAAAAATTAAATATTTTTTTTTAAAAAAAGAAAGATGAGGGTATGATCCACTTCTTTTCTCTTTATTGTTAGGAAATTTCCTGGCAAAGATGCAAAGTATAGACTGCTATGGGACACCTAGCACAGCCAGACACAAGGGGAATTTTTAAATTTATGTGTTTGTTCCTTCTATCCTTCATTTATCACATATAATTAGGTTCTTACTAAGTGAAATTCTCTTGGCAGGCTAATATGGATTTGTAAATGTGAAGAAAGTTTAATTCAGGAGCTCTGAAGCTTGTCTCATAAGAAGAGGTGAGATCTACAATTGTGGTTTTAACAAGTTGGGCTGTGTGGTGTGCAGAGGTGGGTAGACTTTACCATAGGCTGCCACAGAGAAGCAGGAAGAACCACATCTATGCCCTGAACCTGCTGCTTGTCCAGGGTAGTTGTAGACTTGAACCTGAGAGCTGGGGGGGGGGGGATCTAAAACTTGAGCAGGGCTTAGGATTCCTGGCAACTGTCCTCACCTTCTGACCCTGTTTTCTCCTTGCTTTGCTTTCCTCCCTAGGGTGCTGTTAGAGTTCTGGTCTCAGATTCCATCAATGCCCTGAGAGTCTGAGGACATGGCTACAGCAGTGGTGGCTGGACTGATTCCCGTGCTACACTCTGTGGCCGGCGACAAATCCGGCTACTACATTGGGCGGCAGCTATGGTTTGGCCTAATCGCCATGTATGGGGTGGTGGTGTATGTGGCCCGCCTGCCCTGGGCCCACATTCAGAAAGATTTCTGGTGTCATGGCAACATCACCTATCCATGCTTGATTGAGTGTTTTGAAAACAGTTTTAGTGAAGCTATAACGGGGACTTGGTACTTGTTTTACTTCATGTTTCTAACCCTGTTCTTCCTTATGGAAATCTTTTTGGCTCAGATTCGTCATAAGCACACCAAGGTGAAATCTGTGGTGGCTGCAGAGGGAGTAGAGGAGGGATCTATGGTGGGAATCCAGGAGCAGGTCATCTCTTCAAAGAAATCCACCATGAACTTTCACCGGGAGAAGATGCTGTTGCTGTTATACCTCCTTCACTTTCTGCTGCAGATTAGCGTCCAGTGTGTGTTTTTATACTTTCTCATATACCGACACCTGCCCATAGTGTCAAGAAGCTTCATTTACTGTGGCTCGAAAAACTGCCCTGGCCCCTATCTCTGTGTGATCAGGGTGGCCGTAGAGAAGCAGATGTCCATCTACACCCTCCTTACCTTGTCCTTGGCGATCATCCTTCTTTGCTTGAGCTTCTTTGTGTACAGTATTCACCATTACCTGCTGAAGGGCCTTTCCATTACCAAGCTTTGGCTTGATTAAGATTTGGAAGAAACAGCACCCCTCTCATGCAAAGCTGTTTCTCCCTCCCCTAAATTTTATATATGGGGCAGGGGCCCCTCCTGCTAAATTTCTTGGTTTTTCTCTTGTAAATAATAAACGTTTTCTGTTCTTATTTCCTCTATGTCCAAGCTGGGGCTGTCTAACTATGGGATGGGTGGGTGGTATGCAACTGATAACATTGCTGAGCTCTTTAGTGTTTGCTATCTAATTGGTCCTCGCCCAAATCCTGACAGTGAACTTGGGACATCATTCTTCATCTTCTAATGGCTTTAGCTTGATTTATTTGTACCCTGGCCTCTCCAGTATTGGTTCTTCTCTAAAGGAAAATTCTTAGCTGGACTTGCAGGGTGAGTCCATGCTGAGATTCAGGACAGGGGTGGCCAAGGTGGTGTCAAGTTCAGTGGAGCAATCCTGTGGATTTCAGCATACCAGAAATGCACTTCCCTCCTAGACCTGGCCCTGCCTATCTGGAGACACACCAGCTCAGCCCACGTGGGCGCTATTAACCATCTATTGGGCTCCCTGCTGTGTCCTGTTGTTTGTAAGTTCAGGGGGTTTGACCAGAGCCAGCTAAAGCTCTTCTCATTTGGGGGAGGGCAAAGATGGGGATCAGAGTGAGGACTCTGCAGTGTAGATATGGTTCGTCACCTCATCCTGTGCTAAGTGTATCACCCTGAAAGTTTGAGTGACCATTCTTTGCCTGAGACTTGGGTTCCCCAGGGGCTGAGTGTGAGATGTGGAGCAGTTTCAAGAGCTGGCCTTGCTGGCTATGAAAGCAACACATGGGGTGTTCCCATGTCACCTAGTTGAAAGTGGTTGGGATTCTCCTCTGGTGTGGTCTTGGTCCTGAAGGCTGACTGTGGCATGCTGACCCCAAGATCATACCCAAGATGCCTCTTGGTATCTACGTGCAGTCCCCTCCCTTTAAGTCCAGGCAGGGACAGTGACTTGCTTGTAACTCAAAGAATGTGATAAAAGATGTCACTTCTGTGATTATTAGGTAGTAGGCTCTCCATTGATGACTTGGAAAAACATAATTTTCCAGGTTCTGAGGGCCTCTGGAGGGAGTCATGTGGCATGGAATGTCAGGCCTTCTAGGCTAAGAGCCCGGCCCACCACTGCCCCTACAGCCAGTAGGAAAATGGGGAACTTGGTCACACAACTGCAAAGGAACAGGCTTTTGACAAAAAATTTAATGAACTTTGAAGTGCATTCTTCCCCAGTCAATCCTCCAGATGAGAACATAGCCCAGCTTAGGACTTAGTTTAACTTAGTGGGACCATAGGCAGAGGATCCATGCCTATGACCTATATATGAAAACTATAACATGACATATGCATGTTGTTTTAAACTTCTACATTTGTGAAAACTTCTTGTACAGCAATAGAAAACTAACACCCTGACTCAGGGATCCCCACAATGGTCCAGGAGCCAAGGGAAACTGGTGATCTGGGTTAAGCATCTGTGGAGAGGCTTCTCTTCCGTTTCAACAATTCTCCTTTGTCTTCTGTGACAGTTGACCCAGCCACATTGTAAGAGGCCTGATCAAGTCTTAGCAGAGAGTGCCAGAGACTGAGACCACTGCTGCTCCAGCCCCTTCCCCAGGTTAAAATGCTCCTGTATAGGCCAATCCCAGGGTGATGGTCACATCCCAACTAGATCCAACCTGCTCTGCATTTGAGGTCAGCAAGGGGTATCTGAGGTCCTAGCACCATGCAAAAAAGTTATCTGCCAGATTCGCCAACCTCATCAGGCACAAGGCTCTGCAGTTGGAACCTCATGATGCCACCCTTAATGCTTATCCTGTGAAGGGTCTCAATGCAACTGTGTGCAGGACCCTATGAGTCTCCCTTTTGAAACTCAGGTTTGCAGGAAGGCCATCATCCTCTGGGACTCAACGCACTTTTGTAGTTACCACTTAGATCTGAAGGGCATTTTAGTGATGAATGATAGCCAAGTGTTGCTGTATACCCAGGGCCTAAGAAGAGTTGCTGGCACATAAATTGGGCTCAGTAAATACTTTAGGGGCACAAGGAGTAGAACCACATGCTAGGATATTATTATTCTAGGATAATCTGTTGACAAATCCCAACATCAAGTCCTCAGGCAAAGGATAAATGTTTACTGAATCCAGTTCCATTATCCAGCACAGGTGGAGAAAGGGTGGTTTTAGAGCTGAGAACCAATAAATTGATAATGGCACAGTCTACCCTTTTGGCTACTCAGCTTTCATACAAATCCTTGTAAACATATTTGAGCTTCCAAGCAACAATGAAACAACTCTCTGTTTCCACCTTAGGTGCTGCTCATGTCCTTAGTACGTGTGACAAAGCCCTCGCATTCTTGCAAAAAGGATATAAACCAGTCCCAAAAGTCTATTCAGACAGTCTATTTAGTCTTTCAAGTCTAGTCAGTTCTATTGAAAATTTTGTTAGCTAGTAACTATTGCAAAGTTCATCTTCAACAACTTATCTATAAAATAACAAAGGAAAGAACAGTGAAGAAAACAGTTACTATATAAGGAGCATGCAAAGCTCCTACAATCCTTGTAATTAGTCATAAGGTTGTAGTTGATCTCTACGTCTTTCCTTCTCTGCTCTCCAATTTTCTCTTTGTCCTCAGTCTGAAGTTTAACTAGATGGGGTTCTTATTCTTGTGGTGTGATCAAGCCATCATTCTGAAGGGTCTGAATCCTCAAGTCCTGTCTTTTTCTTTGGTTTATTTGCTGTAGTTTTCAATTAGCCTTTACTATTGGGTGTGGAAAGCACGTGGGGTTCCAGATGCACTTCTCCTTGTTCCCCAGTGTGTGGTACAACACAGTGATCAGTTGTAGATCAGTCACTCACTCCTGCCAGTGGAGTAACACACTTCTGCCTGTTGATTTGGTAGCATAGGAGCCACAAGTGGCCAAGTGATGGTCTCAGCTTCCACATCCATAGAACCATTGTTGTATCCTTTAGGTCCTGCCTGGGAACTATGATTTCCCAACCAGAAGAGTTTAAGTTTGCTGAACAGGAAGGGAAAAATCTGCTAAGGTTTTATTAGGTATAATAGTAAGAGGAGCTTCTGATTTTCACCCATTTATTCCCAGAAAAATATATTCTGACTATAATAAAAATATATTCAACACCATATATTGTTCTCCGATTCAGAGCATATGCTGCAGCCCATAGGACAGACTCCATTCTTCCAGGGTGTTGTCTCACCATCGATGCTGTGACAGCATTTTCAGTAAGTTGGCCACTGGCTTCTGGGAGAGGGAATGTGGTGAGATTCCATGAGTATGAACTATTGCCCACTTGTTTTGCTGTAAGTTTTTTTCCTTGATTAGATAGAATTGTATGGGGTGAACCAACATGGTGAATGGGACAGTCCATGAGTCCACTGATGGTGGCGGCAGAAGCACTGTAGGCAGGAAAGGAAAATTCACATTCAGAAAATGCAGCTGCTCTAGTGAGGACAAATATCTGTTCTCTCAATGGTGGAAGAGGTCCAATAAATTCAACTTATCAGTTGACTGACTGGTTTCCTGGGGGAACGGCTCCATGTGGGCCTCAGTGTTAGAATCTTCTGTTAGCTGATGAGGCACTCAATGAGAGAAGTTCCCAGTTCAGTGCAGAGGCCCATATTTTTGGGCCCATGAGTAGCCTCCATCCCTGCCACCATAGCCACTTTATTCATGGGTCCACTGAGAAATTAATGGGATGCCTAGGAAAGAAGCTGACATGCACAGAGTGTCATTTTGTTCACTTGATTATTGAGAATTTTGCAGTGAATGGTCTTTAGTGGCATCCATGTGGGACAATGCCTGTGCCAATTCTGAGAGGGCCTTCCATATCCTGTTTCTTCCAAGTCCCTTTTTTTTTTTTTTTTAATCCATGATGTTAACAACTGCTTATGAGACATTTAAATCTTTACTTTGGATCATTTCTCAGTCTAGCTAAGTGGACAAATATATGGGTTAAAATCTTGCCCTCTTGAGATTTTTGGTTTATCCCTTCCCTCTCCACCTACACAGTCATCCCTGAATGAGCCTCTTATGCTGCAGGCACCTTGTGTGGCCAGTATATCATGCCAACCTATCTGCCTCTATTTCTTCATTCCTTATGTCTTATTTCTTATTCCTCGTGAGGCCTTCAACCTGAATTGAAAGGGGAAATTTAATGTAGGAAGTGGTAGTGTCCAAGAAATAGTCATTGGCTCATATAACATACTTGTATTGCAGAGCTCCTTGAGCTCAGACTTCTATATAACATTTCCACTTGACAGATTGCTGCTGTGCACACCCAATCTTATGGCTAACATAAGATGACACAGAGTTCATGAGGGAAGCTTAGCCTGTGTGGCCACCTAACATCATTTGACTAGATATTTAATCTTTTCCAAGAACCTGTAGCAAACCAGAAAATGTTCTCAAAAGGAGAATAACCATCTGCAGAAAAGGATATAAATGTATATTTGTAAAAATCTGAGAGGGTTACATAGTGATTATCCTACTGGTTTTTGACAGACTCCAAGTACATTATCATTTTCCATAGTCACTAATGAAATCCTAGTATCAGCAGGAAAGTCAGTGGAAGAGTAGCTTGTATTGCAACCTGGCTTTGCTATAGGACTCTCTCTTACTCTAATCCTTATTCAATTCAATAATGTCAGGTTTTTTGGGAAACAAAGTTTGATATTTATTTATAAAATAAAACATTTACTTGTTCATCCATCCTACTCCTAGGTATTTAGCTTAGAGAAATGAATGTTTATGGTCACACAAAAATCTTTACATGAAAGTTTATTCCTGATCACCAAAAAACAACCCAAATATCCTTTAGCTGGTCTATTCAAACAAACCATAGTAGATCCATACAATAGAATACTACTTAACAAAAAGAAATGAACTATTGATGAATCTGAAATGTATCATACTAAGCTGAATGAGACACACTCCAAAAACAACATCCTGTTTGATTCCATTTAGATGTAGATATCCTTGAAAAGATAAGACTTCAGGTTGAAAGAACAGATTACTGGTTTCCAGGGTGAAGGGGAGAGGAAGAGTTGATTTCAAAGGGACAGAATGAGAAAAACTGGAGGGAAATGGAATCATATTTTGATCTCAATGGTGGTTCCATGACTGTATGCATTTGACAAAACTCATTGAACTGAATACCAAAGGCATTGGTTTAACTACATGTAAATTTTAGAATAAATGTAATAAGGGAAAAAAGTGTGGTCAGTGTCTATCAGTGTCTAAAGTAGCAGTTTTAAAGTCTAGAGCCACCTAGAATCTACCCAAAAAACAAAAAACCAATAATGTCAGTTTTATGGACAACTTGGATAAAAGTCAGGACACATATTGCCTCCAAAATAGAAAAGCAGACTACCAAAGATTAAGCCTCTTGTGTGTGTATGTGTGGCGGGGCGTAAATGTTGCGAAACGAAGCAACTTGACTTTAACCATTAAGGAGATATCTCAATATTGTCCAGACCATTAGTCACCAGAAACTTCACCAAGCTGGTGTGCTCCTAAGTTTTCTGATGATTATTTTCCACCTTCTGGGTTTCACATGCCTTACTAAGACATCTCAATTATTTGTTACTTCCTTCTTATCATATTCAACTAGCATAATATTATAATGTTATAAATGTAGTAGACCAGTGTGATGTTCTGTGAATTATCAACATGATTGGAATTTCTCTAGGCTAT
>CM053403.1:95085960-95152894 GCA_028644305.1 Xerus rutilus
AAAAATTATGACTGTAACAATTTTTTTTTCTATTTGCCTCAACAAATGTTTTCAGTGAACAGTGTGTACAGCTTCTGAAAATTTGTTTTTTTCTGTTATGTTTGATAACATGTATTAAAATGCAATTTTTGAGAAAAAATAAAAAATAAAAAATAAAAAAAAACAATTTTACATACCATTTGTTCAAATAATTCTATGCCTGTAAATATATTTTAATCTAAGAAAATAATCCAAATATAGAAGAAGCAACAGACATGAAAAAAAAAATAGCCTCCAATCATTCTCCAAGATACATCCAACTTTTTATAAAGCCCCAACAGACATGTGAAATGGAAAAGTGATAGATATCACCTCTTTAGTATCTCTCAAGTTTTTGATGTTGACACTGATTTCTGTATTTCTTCTAGGGATGTGATATTCCCTGTAGCTTAATATCTTGGTAGAAGGTGGAAGTTCTAGGAGCTTCCACTAGGCTCTTACTATCAAATCACCCTTGTTATAGGGGTCTCAGAGCTAAGGTAAGGATTATTCCAGTTTTTAAGAACACTTATTCCTGTTGTATGTTCAGGAACTGAGTTAGTAACTATAGAGTGAGTCTATCGACCAGCTGGGATCACTGGAAGTGGGACTAGGACTGACTCCATAAGCCCAAATAAGCCTCGCCTTCAGTGGGAATCTGTGGTATCTTGGATTCTTAGGAATTAGCATTGACTCAGAGCCAGGGTCTAGAACTTCTTAGTAGTCTGAGTAGATCTTTTTTCTCAGTACTTATACTGTAGTAAATGACTACAGATCTCTTCAGGGAAGTCTTAGAGGAATATTTATTGTATATACTTTGGCAATGCTACAGAGTCCTGCTTCTTCAACCAAGGGACTCTGAGTCTGTAAACTGGCTTAGGTCTGGCTACTGGGTGAGAGGCCATAACTCTTCATTGCAGTGACTCAAACCAGGTTTTTAACCACCACCCCTGGACATTTACCATTATATAAATCAGTTTGGCAAACCTTTCCTGTAAAGGGGCAGATAGTGAATTTAAGCTTTGCAAGCCAAATGGTCTCTGTTGTAATTTCTCAACTTTCCTGTTGTTGAAGGGAAGTAGCCACGGACAATCTGTAAATAAATGGGTGTGGTTATGTTCCAGTAAAAATTCATTTACAAAATAAACAGAGGGCTGGACATGGGTCATCGTTTTTGACTCCTTATACAGACCCAGGAATATTTTAGTAGGCTCTCGACTTATTTTATTACTTCATGATCAGTTAACCACTCTGGGATCCATGTGAGCCAAGCAATCCGATTATTCACATTTCTGCTGATCTTTATAATAAACACTTTTCCTTAGGACACCCTATCTTGGCTGCTTTTTAGCTTGTGTTACTCAAGGACTGGATTCCATTAACCCTACTGCAATCACAATGGTGTCCCAAAGGACATACCTACTTGCTAAATGAGAGTAGCCGTAGAGTTTTGAAGTATGTAGGTGTTCCTTCTCTACTTGATTTTCAACATTTAAGGAAGAAGGGCCTTCTGATCCTTCTCAGAGGATGTGGTTGGGAGATAGGTATGCATTTGACACAGCAAGATTTCCATCTGCCTAAGCCTTTGGATTTCTTCCTCCCCATCATGCCATAAAAATTCTGTCATCTCATCCCTGTCAAATGAAGGGTGTTGCTGAGCCCAAATTTCAGCCAATGAGCCAACTGAGATCTGAGAACCACTTCCAACCACACAATGTATAATATGGCATGTGGAATCTGTTCAGTTCACCATATAAATGAATCTGGTCTGACACGGTTATATTGCACTCTCCTTAGTCTAAATCCTTTAAAATCCACTCACACCCACATTCCCAAAGTTTTCTGCACCCATACATATTTGAAAAGTCCTGCAATAATTTTTAGTGAGTAAGCTAAGTACTCCTGTATTTGAGTTACACTGTATTTGAGTTCCTGAGACACACTGAGGTTTGGCCCATTTTATGGGTCCAGTGCATGGCGGCTTTTGAGGAGAATGAGCATCTATTTCCAGAAATCTGCCCCTGATGAGGTTATTATAGGACTTTCAAGCAGAGAAAGTTAGTCATGCCCTACTTCCACCATCAAGGCATGCTCAGAGTTGGAGATCTGGGATTTTTCAATTTCATCTGGATCCTACCAGATTTCCCAATTTCAAGTTTCAGGGTCTCATTGTTTCTCAATCCTGCCCTAACATTAACATAGAAAACTTGTAAAGCCTATGAATTTGACTGCTGCTTTAATACAGTCATTTGTGGAGTTGGATTATTTGTTTAATTTCAGCAATAGTTCCCTTGGGGTTATAAGAAATGAGATTCTACTAGGGATGACACTGAAAATATCTGATTCTCAGACTGGGAACTTGAACTTGTCTTTTCCTACAGTGTACTCAGAGAAGTCGATTCTACGCCACAGTCCTTGCTGCCATCACTACTGCTATCACAGAGTTCAGAAGCCATTTGTACTGGCAAGGCAGTTACTATGGTTGTTTCTTTATCATGATCAACCACAGATGGCAGTTTAATTGATTGGAATGTCACTGTATGTCATGAATAATTAGCATCTGGTTTCCCATTGGCAAGAAGCTTAACACTACCCTCCAACCCAAACACATGACCAAACCCATTCCCAAATCCTGTATCTGAGAGTCTGTCTCTTTAGATCATTCCTAGTACCAATTCTGTATCAGGGTCCAGTCTGGAAACAGAAAACATGCCAGTAATTTGAAGAGAAAAAATTTAGTATAAATTATTGTTAACTCATAAAATGTGATTAACTCTCAAACCAGAAGTAGCAAATCAAAAAGCAGCTGCTAACTCTAGGGCCAAGGCAGAGTGAATTAGAAAGAGACTGAGAACTTGGCAGAGCTTTTCTTACCACCCTTCTCACGGCAGATTTAGACCTTTCTGAAGAAGTGTGGCTGCCATAGGATCATGCAGCCTGCAGTGGTAAAGAAACTTGTCAGAGAGGATGGGCCGGAACTGGCCACAGGAGTGGCCCACTGGGTGGAGGATACATTTTTTGGAAGGCATTATAGACTAGAGTTTGTCTGTGAGGGCCCCTGAGATGAGCATGACCAGGATTTTCACACATGAGCCCTCTGCTACCTGCCTAAAATTAGCACACCTACATTGGGAAGGAAGTCCTCTTATTCTGCAGTGGCCTTGCAGTGTCCCTTCTATACCCTCAATTGACAAAGCCCCTATTAACTGTGAGCTGGTAAAGGAGAAATATGTATAGGGTCAAACTCTGGTATCACAAAGCAATTGAAAGCCTGAAGAGTTGAAAAGCAATAAATTAATAACTGGCATGAGTGAATAAATGTGTCAATTTAATGATGATAAGAAATCCACTGTGACTAGAGTATAAGGAATGGAACAGGAACAATGTTGGAAATTAAGTCTGAGAGGCTGAGAGGTAGACAGGTCAGATCACTTAAGGCGTGATAAGTTCAAGTGCGATGGGAACACAGGAACAGTGTAGAGAAGGGCTGCAACTCGATTCTTTCAAAAAGGTCAGTCTGATAATTATGTGGATTCTTGATTTAGGGGACAAAAGTGGAGACAAGGGAGGCTTCTGAATACAAAGTGCTAGTTAACCTGCCCTCCATCTACTTCAGTCTACACTTTCTTTCCTCAGCTCTAACCAGGGTGAGTGTGCAAATGTCTTAGTTGACTTGGGACAACCAAAGGGCCATGCACTATATCCTCAAAAGTTCTAGTTTGAGCTGGTAATCCTAGCACTTTGGGAGGCTGAGACAGGAGAATCACAAGTTCAAAGCCAGCCTCAGCAATGGCGAGGCGCTGAGCAACTCAGTGAGACCCTGTCTCTACATAAAACACAAAATAGGGCTGGGGATGTGGCTCAGTGGTTGAGTGCTCCTGAGTTCAATCCCTGGTACCAAAAAAAAAAAAAAACCTAGTTTGGGACAATATATTATATTGTCACTCTAGTTCTAACATAGCTCCAATTCTCTCCTTTCTTGGAAGCAAGCCTGAAATTTCAAGATTACCGGTAAAACTTCTAGAGGTGACTGGCATGTCATCGCTGTCTTTGGAGAAAGTTGAAGCACAGGGAATGTCTCAGTCCTTTTGCTACTAAGAATTCTCCAGTACTAAGAATTCTCTCTTCCTTGCTTGCATTATGTTGTCAAGTCCCAGCCCAAGATGCTATGGAGGACTAAGGGAGTGTCCCATCGACAATAGCCTTATTCTGAAGATAAGGAAACCCTCAAAGGAGTTTGCAGAAGTCCTTCCAGTTTTCTAATAAGACACCAAGACGGCAGCCATGTGCAGAAGGTCAAGTGGTCTTTTATTTCCTCTGGACCCTGGAACAGAGGCCAGAACATCCACCTCAGCTGACTTCACTGCTTCCCTGGCCAAGTCACAACTCCTAGGTAGGTGAAGCGGGAGAAGACTGCTTCGTGAGGCCTCTGGCCATTCTGCCTGACCCACTGCCCTCTTGCACCTTTTGTCACACTTCCTTCCCTGCTGCACGTGTCTCAGTGCTGTGCCGACAACTTCCGCTCCGTTTCGCATCAAGCGCTGCTCTTGAATCTTTTATTTATACCTCCAGACCTTTGGTTGCCACTATAATGCTATGAAGTGATAGAAACATTTTCGCTCCTAGTGACCTTTGCATTTTAACAGGAATCAAAGTCTAATATCTCTGCTTCCCAGTATTTGCTGTGGAGTTTGTGTAAAATGCATGTTGATGGGCTCCAATCTCCATGAAATGGATTTAATCGTCTTGGACCCACGGCTCTGTGTTATACTTTTGTCCAATTTTTTTTTTCTTGGTACTAGGGATTGAACTCAGGAGCACTTGACCACTGAGTCACATCCCCAGCCCTATTTTGTATTTTATATTCAGTGAGGCAGAGTCTCACTGAGTTGCCTAGCACCTCATTGTTGCTGAGGGCTGGCTTTGAACTCTCCATCCTCCTGTCTGAGCCTCTGAGCAGCTGGGATCACAGGCATGCGCCACTGTGCCCAGCTATTTTTGTCCAAATTTTCATTGGTGCATTACAATTATACAAAATAGTTGGATTTGTTGTTCCGTATTCATACATGCGCATGGTGTAGGGATATAATTTAGTTGTATCATTCCCTGGTATTTCTCATTTCCTTCCCCTCCTATCTCTCCCCTGGTCCCTTTCCTCTGTTCTGCTGGTCTCTCTTCTATTTTCACAAGATTCCCTGTCACCACCTTTATTGATTTTTGTTTTGGTTTGTTTTTCCTTTTTCCTCTCTAACTTCCACATAGGAGAGGAAACATGTAACCCTTGACTTTGAGTTTGGCTTATTTTGCTTAACATATTGTTGTCAATTTTCTCATAAATGTCATAGTTTCATTATTTTTATGGGGAAAAAAAGCTCCACTTTGTATGTGTGTGGTGTGTGTGTGTGTGTGTGTGTGTGTTCCATAATTTGGCTATTGTGAATTGTCTGGTTATAAACACAGGAATGCATGTTTTGCTGTAATATAATGACTTCAGTTCTTTAGGATAAATACCAAGGAGTGGTATAGCTAAATCATTTAATGATTCCATTTCTAATGTTTTGAGGAAACTTGATACTGATTTCTATGGTGATTTTACCAACTTAAAATTCCACTAAAAGTATAAAAGTATTTCTTTTCTCCTACATCTTTCCCAGCATTTATTGTTTGTTCCGGATGATTGCCATTCTAACTGGTATGAGATAAAATCTCATAGTACTTTTTATTTGCATTTCCCTAATTTCTACAATGTTAAACACTTTTGTAAGCAAAAATAACTGAGAACAGGAGCAACCTTGGATCAGCAAGCTGTCTTTGTTAAGCAGCAGTGGGATGGCACATTTTCAGGTGAGAAAATGGTAACTGGTTACAAGAGGGGTCTGTGTTTTATAGGTCTTAATGTGAGTTAATCATAGGAAAATGGTTAGCGTGACTTAATCATTAGAGACTTAAGACACACAGGCTGGGCAATCAGGAAACTAGTTGTGCAGGTTCAAAGCTTCAATCAGGAAAACAGCTATAAAAGCTTGAAACCCATTGATATTGGGATGAAAGTCCACAGCCCAGAGCCTATCATTTGCCTTTTCCACTCAGGACTCATTGTTACTGGGAAAAGATGAAAGCCCAGAGCCCAGGCCCACTGTTTGCCTTCCCCTCATCCCCTCCTGGATCACACTGTCCTCCTTTTCTCCCTGGGGATTGTCATTCCCCTTTTCTTGGGGGATGTTATTTTGCATCTCCTTCAACTTTTGCATATATTTGTTGACCATCTGTATTTCTTCTTTTGAAAAGTGTCTGTTTAGTTCATTTGCTCAATTATCAATTGGGTTGTTTGTGTTTTGGTTGTGTTATTTATATAATCTGGATATTAATCCTTTTTCTGAAGAGAAGCTAGAAAAGACTTTCTCCCATTTTGTAAGTTCCTTCTTCACATTTTTAATAGTTTCTGTTGCTATGCTGAAGTTTATTAATTTGATGCCATCCCATTTACTAATTTTTGGTATTATTTTCTGAGCTTTAGGAGTCTAATTGAGAAAGTTGTTGTCTCTGCTTATGTGCTGGAGTGTTGACCCTACATTTTCTTCTAGGAGTTGCATAGTTGCTGGTCAAATTCCTAATCCTTTGATCTATTTTGAGTTCACTTTTTAAAAATTTAAAAAAAAATTTTTAAAAATATTTATTGTTTTTAGTTGTAGGTGGACATAATATCTTTATTTTATATGGTGCTAAAGATTGAATCCAGTGCCTCACACATGCTAGGTGAGCACTCTACCACTGAGCCACAACTCCAGTCCCTTGAGTTCACTTTTTGCTCAGGGTGAGATAGAAATCTATTCTCATTCTTCTACATATGAATAATCAGTTTTCCTAGCACCATTTGTTAAAAAGTTTATCTCCAACATTTGTTTTTGGCATCTTTATCAAGGATCTGAGGACTGTAGATATGTGGATTTTCTCTGTCTTCTATTCTGTTCCCTTGGTCTATGTGTCTGTTTTTATGCCATGCAGTTTTGTTACTGTATCTCTGTAGTATATTTTGAAGTCAGGTATGTGATGCCTTTCAGCATTGCTTTTTTGGCTTGGAATGGCTTTGGCTGTTCTAGATCTTTTATTCTTCCAAAAGAATTTTAGGACTCTTTTTTCTAGTTCTGTGAAGAATGTCATTAAATTTGATGGAGATTGAATTAAATTTGTAGATTGCTTTTGGCAATATCTATTTTTTAATAGTATTAATTCTGCCTGTCTGTGAACATGGGAGATTTTTCCATCTTCTGAGGTCTTCTTCAGTTTCTTTCTTCAGTGTTCTTTAATTTTAACCAATTCCTTGGTTTATCATTCAATTTTTTTGTGAAGTTATTGTGAATAAGATTGTTTTCCTGATTTCTTTCTCAGGAGACTCATCATTGGTGTATAGAGAAGCTATTGATTTTTGTATGTTTATCTTGTATTCTGTTACTTTGCTAAATTTATTTATTAGCTCTAGCAATCTTCTGGTAGAGATTTTTGCATTTTTCTAGGTATAGGATTATATCATCTGCAAACAGTGAAATCTTTCTTTCATATTTATTCCTTTATTTCCTTCTCTTGCCTAGTTGCTCTGGTTAGAATTTCTAGTACTAAATTGAATAGGAGTGGTGAGGGTGGACTTCCTTGTTTTGTTCCTGATTTTAGAGGAAATGATGTTAGTTTTTCCCTATTCACTGTGATGTTGGTCTGGGGTTTGTCTTATACAAGCTTTATGATGTTGAGGTAGGTTCCTTCTATCCTCAATTTTTTCAGTGTATTTTTTTAAATCATTAATGGGTGCTGAATTTTGTCAAAGGCCTTCTTTGCATCTATTGAGATGACTATGTGATTTTTGTCTTTAACTCTATTTACGTGGGGAATTACATTATTGATGTGCACATGTTAAACCATCCTTGCATCTCTGAAATAAAACCAACTTGGTTTTTGTGTTATCAATTTTATCAATATGTTGATGAAGATGAACATGATTTGCTAATATTTTATTAAGGATCTTTGTATTTGTATTCATCAGAGTTATTGGTCTGTAGTTTTCTTTTCTTGATGTGTTCTTGTCTAGTTATCAGTATCAGGGTAATATTGGCTTCATAGAATGAATTTGGGAGTGTTCATTACCTTTCTATTTTATGGAATACTTTAGGAATCACTGGCATTAGTTCTTCTTTAAAGACATGGTAGAATTTGATTAAGAATCCATCTGGTTCCAGACTTAATTTTGTTGGATGGATTTTTATTACTACTTCAATTTCATTGCTTATTATTGGTATGTTTAGGTTTTATATATCCTCTTGGTTTGTTTCTGGTGGGTCAGTTTTGTCCATTTATTTCTAATTAGTTTTCCAATGAATTGGAGTATAAGTTTTCAAAATAGTCCCACATGATCCTCTGGGATTCTGTGGTGTTTGTAATGATATGTCCCTTTTTCATCTCTAATTTAAATGATTTAGGTCTTCTCTCTTTTGGGGAGTTAGCTTGCCTGAAGGTTTGCCACTCTTTCTTATGTTTTCAAAGAACCAATTCTTTCTTTTATTGATATTTTGTATGTTTAAAATTTTCTATTTTATTAATTGTGATTCTGATCTTCATAATTTCCTTCCTTTTACTGATTTTAAATTTATTTGTTTTTGTTTTTCTAGGGCCTCAAGGTGCATCAGTAAATTGTTTATTTGGAATCCTTGTGCTTTTCTTATGTAGGTACTCATAGCTATAAATTTTCCTCTTAGAACTGCCTTCAGAGTGTCCCAGAGGTTCTGGTATATTGTATCACTATTCTATTTGTTTTTAAGAATATTTTAATTTCTCCCCTGATTTTTCTGTCCCACATTTATCATTCATAAGTGTAGTGTTCATCAACAATATGCTGTCTCCAAGAGACTCACCTCATAGGCAAAGCCATCTATAGACTGAAGGTAAAAGGATGGGAAAAAACACCATTCACATGGATCTCATAAACAAACAGGAGTTTCTATCCTCATATCAGATAAAATGGACTTTGAGCCAAAGTTAATCAGAAGGGACAAAGAAGGACATTTCGAACTGCTTAAGGGAATTATACATCAACAAGACATAATAATCATAAATATTTATGCCTCAGACAATGGAGCATATACTTACATCAAACAAACCCTTACAAATTTCAAGAACCAAATAGACCACAACACAATAATACTGGATAACTGTAACACACGCCTCTCACCTCTGGATAGATTCTCTAAACAAAAGCTAAATAAGGAAGCTATAGAATTAAAAAATACAATTAATAATTTGGACTTGACAGACATATAGAGAATATTTCATCCATCAAGGACTGAATACACTTTCTTCTCAGCAGCACATGGATACTTCTCTACAATAGACCATATCTAGGCCACAAAGTAGCTCTTAGCAAATATTAAAAAATTAGAGATAACACCTTGCATCCTATCAGATCATAATGGGATGAAATTAGAAATCAATGATAAAATAAAAAATAGAAATTAACACCTAGAGATTCAATAATATGTTACTGAATGAGAAATGGATAGCATAAGAAATCAGGGATGAAATTAAAAAATACTTAGAGATAAATGAGAATAGTGATACAACATTTTAAAATCTCTGGGACACTATGAAGGCAGACACTATTGCATTGAGCTCATTCATTAAAAGAATAGAAAGCCAACAAATTAAAAAACCCAACATTACATCCCAAAGCCCTAGGAAAAGAACAAATCGACACCAAAAGCAGTAGAAGACAGGAATAATTAAAATCAGAGATGAAATCAATGCCATTGAAACAAAAGAAAAGGTCCAAAAAAATTGACAAAACAAAAAAGTGGTTTCTTTGAAAAAGTAAATACAATTGATAAACGTTTAGCCAAGCTAACAAAGAGAAAATTCATATTACTAAAAATTCATGATGAAAAAGGAAATATCACAACAGACACTACTGAAATACAGATGTGCGGGGATTATGGTCCGTCCTGAACCAGTGGGCTGAAGAGGCACCCCCACATTCACCTGGCAGTGGAAGTCAGGAAGAGTTGGAGCTGACTGGCTGCCTGTTCCCAGCCCTCCGTGCAGGACAATCAGACATACCAGGGAGACCGGTTAAAGCAGGTATTTGTTTATTTGCGGAACAGGCATTCAACTTATAGGGCCGTTTGGCCAATCAGAGAGAATACACGTAGCTAGCAGCTGTCCATGTGGCAAGGCACACAAGCCCCCTGAATTCTGTCCACGAGCTGATCATGTTCATGGAACCAACAGTAAACCAATCACATAGTCCCTCCTTCCTCTGTGCCCTTCCTGTTTACACATTTTTCACAATGGCTAGTCGCCATCTTAAAGGCGTAGCATGGAGCTAGCTCCCCATTCAGATGATAATCAGAAACTATCTTGAAAATTTGTACTCTAATAAAATAGAAAAGACAGATTTTTAGAGACATATGATATACCCAAATTGAATCAGAAGGACATAGAAAACTTAAACAGATCAATTTCAAGCAATCAAATTGAAGACACCATCAAAAGCCTACCAACAAAGAAAAGCCCAGGACCGGGCAGATTGTTAACTGAGTTCTACAGACCTTCAAAGAATCACCATTAATCCTCCTCAACTTATTTGATGAAATAGAAAAGAAGGAAACCCTTCCAAACTCATTCTATGAAGCTAATATCACCCTGATGCCAAAACTAGACAAAGACACATCAAGAAAAGAAAATTTCAGACCAATATCCCTGATAAACATAGATGTAAAAATTCTCAATAAAACACTGGCAAATCACATACAAAAAATATATTAAAAAGGTACTGCACCATGATCAAGTGGGAATCATCCCATGGGATGCAAGGTTGGTTCAACATACAGAAGTCAACAAATGTAATTCACCACATCAATAGACCTGAAGGTAATAATCACATGATTATCTCAATAGATGCAGAAAAATCATTTGACAACATACAGCATCTATTCATGATATTCAAAACACTAGAAAAACTAGGAATAGTAGGAACATATCTCAACACTGTAAAAGCTATCTATGCTAATCTCAAGGCCAACATCACTCTAAATGGGGAAAAATTGAAAGGATTCCCTCTAAAAACTGGAACAAGACAGGATGCCCTCTTTCACCACTTCTGTTAACATCATCCTGGAAACTGCCAGAGTAATTAGACAGAAGAAAGAAATTTAAAGGATATGAATAGGAAACGAAGAACTCAAACTATCCCCATTTGCTGATGACATGATTCTATTTTTAGAAGACACAAAATATTGTACCAGAAAACTTCTAGAACTCAAAAATGAATTCAGAAAAATTACATATAAAATTAACACCCATAAATCAATTGCCTTCCTATAGGATTTATCAGTGATGAATCAACTAAAAGAGAAATTAGAAAAACTACCCCATTCACAATAGCCTCAAAAACAAAAACAAAAACAAAAAAAACCTTAGGAATCAGTCTAACAAAAGAGGTGAAAGATTTCTACAATGAAAACTACAGAACACTAAAGAAAGAAATTGAAGAGCACCTTAAAAGATGAAAAGACCTCCCATGTTCTTGGACAGGCAGAATTAATATCAAAATAGCCACACTATCAAAAATGCTATACAGATTTAATGTAATTCCTATTGTTTCTAATGATGTTCTTCACAGAAATATAAAAAGAAGTTATGAAATTAATTTGGAAAAATAAGACTCAGAATAGCCAAAGCAATCCTTAGTGAGAAAAATGAAGCAGGAGGCATCACAATACCAGACCTTAAATTTTACTACAGAGCTATAGTAGCAAAAACAACATGGTATTGGCACCAAAACAGACGTGAAGACCAATGATACAGAATAGAAGACACACAGACAAACCTACATAAATACAGTTATCTTATAATAGATAAAGGTGCCATAAACATACATTGGAGAAAAGATAGCCTCTTCAACAAATGGTGCTGGGAAAACTTGAAATCCATGTGTAACAAAATGAAATTAGACCCCTATCTCTTACCCTGCACAAGAGTCAACTCAAAGTGGAACAAGGACCTAGGCATTAGATTAGAGACCCTGTACCTCTAGAAGAAAAACTAGGCTCAAATCTCTATCATGTCAGCTTAGGAACTGAATTCCTCAACATGACTCCTAAAGTGCAAGAAGTAAAATCAAGAATCAATAAATGGGATGGTATCAAACTAAAAAACTTCTTCACAGCAAATAAAACAATCAAGAACATGAAGAGATAGCCTACAGGATGGGAGAAAATCTTTGCCACATGCACCTCAGATAGAGTATTAACCTACAGGATATATAAAGAACACAAAAAACTTAATGCAAAAAAAAAAAAAAAGCCCAATCAATAAATGGGCAAGGGAACTGAACAGACTTCACAAATGAAGAAGTGCAATCAGTCAAAAAAAATATGAAAAAATGTTCAACATCACTAGCAATTAGAGAAATGCAAATTAAAACTACACTGTGATTTCATCTTACCCCAGACAGAATGGTAATTATCAAGAATACAAGTAACAATAAATGTTGGCAAGGATGTAGGGGAAAAGGTACACTCATACATTGCTTGTGGGACTACAAATTGGTGCAACCACTCTGGAAAGTAGTATGGAGATTCCTCAGAAAACTTGGAATGGAACCACATTTGACCCAGCTATCCCACTCTTTGGCATATACCCAAAGGACTTAAAATTAGTATACTATAGTGACACAGCCATAGCAATGGAATTGAGCCATAGCAGCTCAATTCACAATAGCGAAACTATGGAAACAACCTAGGTTCCCTTCAACAGGTGAATGGATGAATAAAATGTGGTATGTATACACAATGCAATATTACTCAGCCATAAAGAAGAATAAAATTATGACATTTGCCAGTAAATTGATGGAACTCGAGACTATTATGCTAAGTGAAATAAGCCAATCCCCAAAACCAAAGGCTGAATGTTTTCTCTGATAATTGGACACTGACTCACAATAGGCAGGGGGGAGTGAGGAGAGGAGGTTCACCAGATTGGACAGGGAGGAGTGGGGGAAGGGAAGTGTGATGGGAATGGGAAAGACAGTAGAATGAATTGAACATAAATTTTTTATGTTCATATATGAATACACAACCAGTATAACTCTACATCACATACAATAGAAGAATGGGAAATTATACTCCATGTATGTATGATATATCAAAATACATACTGTTGTCATGTGTAACTAAAAAGAACAAATAAAAAAGTGTATTGTTCAATCTCCATATGTTTACATAGTTTTTATAGTTTTTCTTGGTGTTGATTTCTCATTTTGTTTCATTATAATCTGATAAAATATAAGAGATTATGCTGACTTTTTTTTCCTACTTGCTCAGAGTGCTTTGTGGCTTAAAATATGGACTACTTTGGAGAACATTCCAGGAACAGCTGAGAAAAAAATGACTTTAGATCTTGTTGGATGAAACAGTTTCTAGATGTTTGTTAATTTCATTTGATTTATAATATTTTTTGTGTCTCAAGAGTCTTTATTCAGTTTATGTCTGAATGATCTATCTGTTGGTAAGAGAGGTGTGTTATAATCACCCTGTATTATTGTACTGGGATCTATATGTTGTTTAATTCAAATAGTGTTTGTTTTATGCAATTAGGTGCAATGACATTTGGGGCATGAATATTTACTATCATTACATCTTCTTGTTGATTTGTTTCCTTTACCAGTATAAAGAGATCTTTGTGTCTTCTGATTAATTTTGACTTGAAGACTGCTTTGTTTGATATGAGAATACCTACTGCTGCTTGTTTTTAGGCTCCATTTGCATGAAATATAATTTTTCATCTTTTGTCTTTCAGTCCTTGGCTGTCTCTGACTTTACAGTGAGTCTTTTGCAAACAACATAACATGGGTCTTGTTTTTTTTTTTTTTTTGGTACTGGGGATTGAACTCAGGGGCACTCAACCACTGAGCCACATCCCCAGCCCTGTTTTGTGTTTTATGTAGAGACAGGGTCTCACTGAGTTGCTTAGCGCCTCGCCACTGCTGAGGCTGGCTTTGAACTTGCGATTCTCCTGTCTCAGCCTCCCTAAGTGCTGGGATTACAGGCTTGAGCCACCGCGCCCGGCTGGGTCTTGTTTTTTAATCCATTCTGGTGGCATGCATGTGTGTATGTGTGTGTATTTCACACCAGGGATTGAACCCAGGGAACACTTAGCTTCTGAGTCACATCTCCAGCCCTTTCTATTTTTTATTTTGAGACAGGGTCTCACTAAAGTTGGTTAGGTCCTCTCCAAGTTGCTGAATCTGGCTTGGAACTTGCAATCTTCCTTCCTCAGCCTCCTAAGATGCTGTGATTACAGGCATGCACCACTGCAACTGGCAGCCTATTTGTGTTTTTGTTTGGGTCCCAGTCATTGAACTCAGGGGCACTCAGCCACTGAACCACATTCTGGCCCTATTTGTTATTTTATTTAGAGACAGAGTCTCACTGAGTTGCTTACTGCCTCGCTTTTGCTGAGGCTGGTTTTGCACTCTTGATCCTCCTTTCTCAGCCTCCTGAGCTACTGGGATTATAGACATGTGCCACTGTGCCCAGCAGCCTATGTGTTTTAATTTGAGAGTTGAAGCCATTTACATTATTGTAGAGATCTAAAAAATTAATTCTTGCAATTTTGATATATTTTGTGTTTTATTTCTCATTTGTTTAGCTACTCTTCAAATATGACTTGTTATTTTGCATGCTCTGGACTTTGTTTTTTTATTTTTCCTCTGTGTGGGGTTTAAGTATTTTCTGTAGAGCTGGCATAATGAATTATATTATTTGGTGCCAGGAATTGAACCCAGGGGTGCTTAACCACTGAGTCACATTCCCCAGCCCTTTTAATTTTTTATTTTGAGACAGGGTCTTTCTGAGTTGCTTAGGGTTTCATTAAGTTGCTGAGGCTGGCTTGACCTTGTGATCCTCTTGTCTTAGCTTCCTGAGTCACTGGGATTACAGGCATGCACCACTCTGCCTGGTTGTAATAAATTATTTCAGTTTCTGCTTATCTTGAATTATTTTCTATTTCTTCTTTAAATCTGAAGGACAGCTTTGCTCAATGTAGCAGTCTTAGATGACAGTTATTTTCTTTCAGGGTCAGGATACATCATTCCAAGACTTCCTAGAGTATACAGACCCTACTGAAAAGTCAAAAGTAATTCTGATTGGCTTACCTCTCAACATGACCTGATTTTTTTCTTTTGAGAGTTTTAAAATTCTGTATATTAGGCATTTTAATTATAATGTGTCCTGGAGGGATACATTTTTTATCTTGTTTATTTGTAATTCTGAATGACTCCTGTATCTGGATGTTCATCTCATTCTCAAGGTTTGGAATTTTGGGGTGGTGGTGGTGGTGGTATTATTTCCCTAAAGAGTTTATGCATGCAATTAGCCTGCATTTTACAACCCTCTTTGATTCCAGTAATTCTTAAATTTGGTCTATTAATGTTGTCCCATGGTTCTTGTATATTCTGGTCATGGTTACTTGTTTTCTTCTCGTTACTGCTGCCTGAATATTCAAAGCTGTCCACTTTGTCTTCCAGCTCTGATATTCTTTTTTTTTTTTTTTTTTTAATATTTATTTATTTTTTAGTTGTAGGTGGACAGAATATCTTTATTTAATTTGTATGTGGTGCTGAGGAACGAACCCAGCGCCTCACGCGTGCTAGGCGAGCACGCTACCACTGCGCCATAACCCCAGCCCCTGATATTCTTTTTTTTAAATATTTTTTTAATTGTAGATGGACACAATACCTTTATTTATTTATTTTTATGTGGTGCTGAGGATCGAACTCAGTGCCTCATGCATGCAACGCAAGCGCTCTACCACTGAGCTACAATCCCAGCCCCAGCTCCGAGATTCTGTCTTCTGTATGTTCTACTCTATTGGAGAGACTTTCAACTGAACATTTTATTTGATTTACTGAGCCTTTCACTTCTAAGATTTCTTTTTGGTTCTTCTTCAATTTCTCTATCTTGTTATTGAATATCTTATTCATATCCAAAACTGACTGTGTGCTCTTGGAATTAATTGATTTTTAAAAAAATAGTCATTATTTTGAATTCTTTATGTGATATTTCATCCACTTCAGTATCTTTGGAGTTAGTTGATGGGTTATAAACTTTATGAGTTTTTATGCTACCCTGTTTTTTGTATTTTTTATATTCCTGTTTTGAGGTTTGTACATCTGTTGGGATGAATTTCTCTTCATTCTATGCCTTTTTGAGGGCATAGAATTCTCTTGGTAAAATGTTCTGGGATATTAGATTACCATGATTTTTTTCAACATATTTCCAAATGAGTTTTGTAGTATAGTTTCCCTGTTAGTTCTTTTGTGATGATTAGTACATTTTGATACAGTGGGTATGGTGTCAGAGCTTGAAGATTCCAATTTCTCTGTAGGTCTCATCAGAATGGGGTCATTTTTTAGATCAAGTAATTAATTGTGTTGTATATGGCAGTGTATATGGGATACACCTTCTGTGATTTATCTTATAAAGTAAAAACTCTGTTATGGGAGTGGACTAGAGGTACAAGGAAGTAACCCAGACTGAGACCTCTCACAGGTGTGGAGTCCATAGTCTTTATGTTATTACTCTTCATTTTGTTGTGGAGCAATATCTGTGAATGGGACCTGAGTATCCCACACACATACCAGCATTCCTACTTGTGACCTGGTTGTCACTTTAGATTTTTCCCTACTCTATTCTTTTTATTAAAGTATAATTGAATTTTGAGTGTAGTTACTGTGTGGAGTTGTGAGTGAAGCTCATCAGTTGGGTCCCTACCCTCTGAACTCACAATATCCCAGTACCTCACAGAAAAGGGGAAGATAAACCATAGCAACAACAGCAGTAAACCATATACAGCATTAAAATAAATACCTGGTGTCTACTATGTCATCTACAGCTCTACCACAAAAACAGGAATGAAATGGTCAGCAATTGCCAATAACAACAACAATAATAAATAGCTGTGAACTAGATCTAGTATTAAAGTACGTTACAACAGGTGTCAGCTATGCCCTCCACAGTACTAATAACTGTAGCATGAATGGTGGGGGCGGGAATTATATAAACTAAATAGCTCTAAAAGATGGTGACAATATGATTCATTAAGAGAAAAGAAAATGGGGTAGCAAGTAAAAGAATGTTTAAAATGAGAACAGAGATAAAGCAGAAGAGATGTAGCAAGTGATGGCTATAGAAAGAGGAGAAAAAATATAAATAAAATAAACAAAATGAGAAAGACAGAGAGAGAGAGAGAGAGACAGAGGCAGAGGCAGAGAGACAGACAGAGTCCTTTGAGACAATACTTATTTGGACATTCCAGTCTGGGCCACTTTCATTGCTCCCTGATTTGCCTAGGTTCTTCGGAACGGAGAGGGGCGTTTCAGGGACATTGCGTTTTACTATCTTTCTTTCAAGGATGACACATAAGGAAACAGATTCCGCATAGTGCCTACTCTGCTATCTTCCCAGAATCCTCTGGAACAAAGTATTTTCACATACAGAACTATTGTGGAATAATTTAAGTTATAAGAACAATAACAAAAATAACTTGCATTTTGTAGCCTTCAAAACACTTTATACACTATTTTATCTCCCTCCTCCTTTCTTTCCTCTGTATTCCCAGCCTCCTCCCTTCTTTCCTTCCTTCCTTCAAACCAATTTAGTTTTCCATTCTATGAATTATCCATTTCATTCCTCCTGTTCTGCCTACTTTTCAGCCTTTGGCCATTTTCCCATTAACCGTTTCACCACAGGGAGGAAGTGGCTAGTGAGATTAATTGCTGACATGAAGTGAAATGTTATCACTGGATTCAGATTTCCCAAGTTTGCTCCAGCCTTCCTTCCCTTTGGAGGTTTTGAGACAACTGAGATTAATTGAGAATGAATATATTTTTGTGAACTCTAGGAAACAGGAATAAAGAAGGGACACGGAAGGGGGAAGGAAATAATTGAACCAAGCTAGACATTGTTAAGAAATTTATTTGCAATTCTTATTTTTTGTGTTTTTTTGTTTGTTTTTTAAATAACATCATTCCGTAGATAAAAATGCAATCTTACAGGAATATACAATAGCTTCTCACACAGAGATGACCCTGAAGCTCTTCTGGAAAGGTTTCCCCTTCTAGATCCCTGGCCTTGCTCAAGGGCGAGAAGGCGTGGCAAGCGAGAACTTTAACAACGTGATGGTCTGATTACAAACTGTACAGCAATATTTACAACAGGCGGACTGTGAAGTCGTGAAGCCTGGAGGGGCAGGAGTGGGGGTGTGCAGGTGTGTGTGGGATGGTGATATGGAGGCTCTGTCCACCTCTTGGCACCCCTCTGAGAACAGGTATGATACAGATTGGGTCGGGGGCATGAAGGTGGTCCGAGCAGGAGGACATGAGGACGGGATGGATGGGCTTCATCTGGACTCTCTTATATGGAGGGAAGTTTTGCTCGGTAGCTCTGGCATGTTGAAATAAAACAGCAATGTTATGAAAGTAATAGTCATTCCAGTTCTTCACCCACTGGAATCTGTCACCCTATATCTTAATGAACTTTGTGTTTTCTCACAGGTTGTTCCAGATGATTACCATCACAGGTATGTGCAGATCTGGCTATTCCTTTGTCACTCATGGTCTATTTCAGTGCAGAATCTCTGTCCCTATATGTAATGGGAGAACAGCATGTGTTCTGGGAGGGGCAGGATGTAGCTACAGAGTGGTGCATGGTCAGGTAGGGGAGCTGAGAGATGGATTCCGAGTTCAGGCGGTGGGATGCAGCTGATGCAGGGATGGGGTGGTGTGGAAGCAGGGAAGTGCCCACAGCATTTGGACCCCTGAGATGCCTTCTGAACGAGCCCTTTGCACAGCATCATTAATTTACAGACCATCTGTCTTTGATTCTCAAGTCTTCCCAACAACTTTGGTATAATTCTCCATGTTAGGAAATCTTGGGGGAGGGCTTGGTACAGGATCTGGTGATCCATCCTCTTGTTCCTTTTATGCTCTACAGAAAGGAGACTTCTCCCTTCTCCTCTCCTGACAGTTCAGGAGAGACTTCTTCAAGGGGGTCTAAAACCTGCACCCTCAGGTTCAGGGGCAAGCGAACCCCTGCTTACCCAGTGTCTGCTCACCCTCCTCTTCCTTACCCTCCTTCATATACACTTGAGGGCTCTAAGAATACCGGGCAGGAATTCTCCAGGCCCATGGAGTGACCAAGAACCATTCGGTCCATTTCTGCATTGCTTCACATAGAAAGTACCCTCTCTTAAAACCTATACCCTCTTCCACCAGAGCCTTCTCTGATAATGACCTTGAAGAAGTCCATGAGTGATGTTTCAGTTGGAAAATTGACGTGAACAGCATGTTACCCATTCTGGAAGGTTCACACAAGTCAAATCATTTAGATTCTGAACACTGGGGTGCATGGGATGCACCAAAAAGGGGGGGACACCCCTGAAGGATCCAGTACCTGATCTGAAGAAAAAGGATTTGGCTCTGGTGACATGACATATGAAACTTTTCTATAATTACCTGGCCTTTGTCCTGTGTTCCTTTTTGTTAGCAGAGACTTTAAAGAATTTTCCTGGGAAATCCCAGCTCTGAGTGCTCTCAGGGTTGCTCTGCTTCGTCATGCTGGGCACATCCAGCTGCAGTCTCCACTTCCCTTTCAGAGACAGATTAAAAGGCTTTCCTGATACACCAGAGTCCCAGGTCTTTCCCAGCTCATATGCTGTGGGCCAAACCTCTTCAGGTCATTGCAGGACAGTGTCAATTTTAAGAGTGGTAGTATTTTCTCAGTGCAGATAAATGATATTTATTCCATGATAATAATAGGTTTGGATGGCACTGTTTCCACCCAAGGAAGTTGCCCTGATTCTCTCTGTGTCCCCTCTACTGGGTCCTCAGCCCTCTATGGAAAAGTCACTGATCAAGAGCTCAACCCTGTGCTGGTGCCTTATGGTGTGTGTGTATGTGTGTGTGTGTGTGAGAGAGAGAGAGAGAGAGAGAGACAGACAGACAGAGACAGAGACAGAGAGAAACACAGAGAGAGACAGAGAGAGAGTCGGAGACAGAGAGACAGAGACAGAGAGACAGAGAGACAGAGATTCCAAGTGTCTCCTCAACACTGTGGGAATCTGGTAGAAACCTGTTCACTTGTTGTGTTGGTATCTGGTGCCACAAAACAATGTTTCTTTGCTTTGAAAAATAACAAATAAATAATATATAAAGATAAAACAAAAAACAGTATAAAAATCTGCACAGGGACTCCTTTCAACTCTCCCTCTCGCTAGGCTGAGGGGAGGATGACAGCAGGGAGTTGGGGAGGAGGGGAGAACAGAGGACTTCTTAGGAAGGGGCAAAGGTGCACTGTCCCTCATCCCTGACAACTGTAGGTTACTTCCCCCTTCACAGCCTTCTCTTATATCACCCCAAAAAGCAGTTGCTGGAGAACTTGGCCTTGGGTTCTGAGAAGCTGAGATTGGGCTTCCTCTGGTTTTTTTTTTTTTTTTTTTGGTACTGGAGATTGAACTCAGGGGCACTTGACCACCGAGCCACATCCTCAGCCCTATTTTGTGTTTTATGTAGAGACAGGGTCTTGCTGAGGCTGGCTTTGAACTCGTGATTCTCCTGTCTCAGCCTCCCTAAGTGCTGGGATTACAGGCTTGCGCCACGGCGCCCGGCTTTCCTTTGGCCTTTGACAGGAGCTTGTCTTAGGAGGTTGCTGGCTAATGCAGGGGAGGGGCGTCTGCCAGGTGGCCTAACTTAGCAGGGAAGACAACACTGGGTTGGAATTGTATTTTTCTCATTTTCTAAAGTAAATCCTTGTGGCATCAGCCTTTCCGTGGTGCTGGTCATTATGGGTGGCTGAACTAAGCACTTCTTTCCATACAATGGTAACAGACACCTGGGGAGTCAACACCTGCCATTCTCTTGCCTCGACATTCCCTCGGGTTTTTCGTGCTGACATTTCTCTCAGAGTCACATCTTTAAAAGGCAGAACTGGCCTGGACTCTTAGAGCAAGTTTTTGACTCCCTAGGTTTTGAGCAGCTCTTCTGGATGTCAGATGACCTTTTCTTAGTCTGTTTGCTAAAGGGTTTCTAACTCCTAGACAATGAGGTTCCAATTATTCTAGGTCCCTAAGGACAGAGGTGCCACTGTCCTCCTTGACAACATTTTTGATATGGATTTATGAATCTAAAACCCTGACCACCAGAGTTCCATTCACACTTATTTCTCTGCCTCTGGGCATGGTGGGGTGGATCAACTGTCCCTCCTGGAACAGCCGCCATCCTCTGCTGACTTCCGGTCCCCTCCTTCTCAGGGTTTTCTAATCCTCACAAGGACATGACTTTGCCAAGGGAAGGGACACTCCAGCGGGTGCCCTTCTGTCTTCGGCTGGTCAGTCCTGGACAGAGAAGGGCTATGAGGAAGTGACAGGCACCTGGAATTTGGAACCAGGGAAACAGAAGAGGGTAAATGACACAGCCTTGCACCTGATCTTGACTGTTCTAGGCAGAGGGAAGCCTGAGGGTAGGAAGTGGGAAGCGGGCTATGCCTAATGGCTGCTGAACCAAAGCAGGGGAAAGTTCAAGAATCAAGCAGAAAGCCAGGAAAACTTCTCTCTCTTCTCAAGACCCAAAGAAACTTCTAGAATAAGGCAGAAAGGAGACAGCTGGCATTTTTTTTTCTGTTTGATGTGTCCATATACATGAAAAACTATTAAAGATCAAGGTGGGGAAATAGAAAAGACAGGGCTAGCCAGAGGGAAAATGAAGTTTCCCAACCTGCAGAATGTAACTGCACTCCTTCAAGTCCCTTTGGTCCTCAGCCACTGGATGCTTTTCTCCTGGCACTCAGGGCTGTCAGAAGGGCTGCAGAAGACTTGACACAGTCGTGGTGGAGAGTAGACATACTCAATCCATTGTGGATGTGGGTCACTGGTTTCACTACTTCTTGCACCTGTCCATCATGGTGACAAGCACCATGTGTCAATCTTACACTAAGCCAAGCTATGAAAGACCCATTGCCCTGGAGAGGGAGTGCTCATTTGCACTCCTTTCCTTCCTGGCGCCAAAGGGCAAAGAGGGCTATTTCCCTAATGATGCACTCTTTATTTTTATTTTTTGGTAGTACTAGGGATTAAACCCAGGGATGTTCTATCACTAAGCTACAACCCCCAACCCAAGTCTTTTTTATTTTTATTTTGAGACCAGGTCTTGCTAAGTTATGGAAGCTGGTCTCTAGCCTGTGATCTTCCTGCCTCAGCCTCCTGAGTTGCTGGATTACAGCCACCATGCCTGTCTCTGCTGATTCCATTCTTGTCAGGTGCTGGGAGAAGACCTTCTGATCTTCCTCCCTGTGTTGGCTAGGGAGGAGGCAGCACACAGAGGGGAGGGTGAAGGGCTGTGGAATCACATTGGGCAGGACGCTGAGGAGCTGTCAGGAGCCCAGCCTGCAGCCCATGCCATTGCACAATGGCACTTGGTGACACAGATTGGAAGTTCAAAAGGAAAAGAGAGGCAGAAGAAAAACGTTGAGTGTGCATGTGTGCGTGCAAGTGCATGCAGGTGAGGGACCAATCAAAACTCCAAATTTCTATCTAGAGGCCAAATATAGGCAAGAACCACATATCAATTCAAAAGGGCTCCCCTCTCCATCATAACCAAAATCTCAGCAGCACAGTGGTAGAAATTTTGGGAAAACAGATAAAGAATGACACCTAATCTTAATTTCTAGAAGAACTTGTTAATACTGAAAGGCACCACAAGTGTCTGGGTGGGCTGGGTGTGGAAAGCCATGAAGAAACACTATTTCTAGACTCTGGTTAACTCAGGAGTATTGGGCACGTTTTTCCACATTTTCATGAATCAGTTCATGAGAGTGCAACTCATCTTCACCAAGGAATGGACTGTCCCTCTACTGCAATTTCTAACCAGTTGGGACTGGAGGAGATCCAGTGGGTAAATTCTGAGTGAACTGTGGGGTCCTATTTTCTCCCAAACAGTCCTTTTTCAACTATCATTGGTGTAATTGAAGGACACAGCACTAACAGGGTGCCAATGAGCATAAGAGATGCCTCCACAAAATCTCTTTCCTCCACCATTTTGAATTCCTGATGCTCTCTCCCTTGTTGGGGTCTCCCCTTCACTGCCACATACATTAGTGTGGGTCTGGAGCGAATCCTGCTCTAGAGTGAGGAATGGATGAAGTGAGTCTGACAGAGAGCAACTTCTTTAAGGATCAGGGATTCACCCAGCTTCCTGCAGGGCTAGCTGCAGTTAGGTAGATCAGTTGTCTGAAGACAGGTTACCTCCCCCACCCTCCAGCCTGACCTTAATTTCATCCTCTGTCAGTGTGGGAGTTACTGAGGAAACCAAACCTTTGTGCTTTGGGAGTGACCAGAAAAGCCAGCCACCTCTTCCTAGGGGGATGCTGATGCCTCATCGGAGAAGGCTGCTCTTGGACAAGTACAGAGTCAGAGAACCACAGCAGAGAGGAGAAAGTGAAGACCTGAATGAAACATGTCCTGGTCTCTCAAAGCAACCCCTATCACAGGGGTTTGGAAGAATTGAGGGAAATGGAAGCGAACACAAGATATGCAAAACAGTCATGTCTGAACCTGTTTGTGGATAGCAGGGTAATGACTTCCGCTGGGGATAGATACCTTTGTGAATTGTACAAGTGAAAAGAAAAATCCTTCCCTTTCCCCCAACCACACATAGAAAAGCACTTGAGTTCAAAGGTAAAGCTTGTCACACTCCAAATACAAAATGATTTACTTTACATGCAGCAAAATATACAAGAAGTGAATTCAAAAACAAACTTAATTCATTATATTCGCTTGGCACAATTGCAATTCAGTTTTAAAAAAATATTTGAAAAATACTGAAACTGACCTGAATTCAAGTATAACGGTTTCTTCAACAGAAACATTATCAATGCAATAAAACATTACACGGAATATATCGAAGCAAAATGCCTTCTTGAGTTTTTTTTTCTTAAATTTCTGTGTGTTTTTTAAATACAGTTCTAATGCCAACACGACTCACAATTGTATTTTTAAAATGAATATTATTGCATTGTTTTTGCATATCTTGTGGGACAGAAAATGCAAAGAGTTACTGATTCCCGTTTCAGAAGCAGAGACAGTGGTTTGTTTTTGCTTTCAAATGGCCCTAGATTCAGATCTCCCCACAGTTAAGCCAGAAAGGGGAAACTGCACTCATCTGTGTGCATGGGCACACTGCGTGGGTGCATATACACACGCACAACATAGACACATGCACACAGACAACCCACTACACACACATGCCCAACACACACTCAAGACTCTCTCGTGCTTCCTCTCTCCTGTTTCACCCACCAACACACCCAGCGTGAGGAAACCAACCCAATCACCCATATGTCAAGTGCATTGCCAATCACCTTTGAATTATAAAACCAAACCAAACCAGAAAGAAAAATTGTTACTACCTAAGGAAATTATAACAAATTATAGGGCATACACGACGGCTGGTAAAACACTCCTACAGCGGCTATTGAACCCGACCTCCATGGAAAAAGCAAACCGCACTGTTTAACGAATACAGTAAAACCAAACCTGGTTTACATATGCAAAAGTGAAAACAGTAAGGTGGGTGGCTACAAAATTTGTAAACGCTTCTCTTCCTTCCCTCCCACTGGGAAAACAAAAATAAAATAAACCAGGAAAAAAGAAAACTGCAACATGCTGTCAAGAAAAATGTCAAACCACAAAACGAAAGAGCGCTCAAGGGAAGCTCAGCACCACCTCGTTCGGTGAGAGCCGGCGGCCCCTTCCCCGGGCAGCGCCAGCTCCGTCCTGTCCTGGCTCGCGCTGACGCTGGCCGGGCTCTGGTCTGCAGCTCGCGTGGCTTGTGCAGGCAAAAGGATCCTGTCGCGGCGAGAGGAGGTGGCCGGGGATGCAGCCGCCAGACTCCGGGTGAATCCGCCACTCTGCCCCCGTCCCGGGCCCTGCGCGCCTGTCCCCCAGCGCTCCTTCCTCCGCTGTTCCTTGTCCCTCTCCAGTAGGCTGGGCTCTTGCTGGCAGTCACGCCCCTCTCCCTTTTCCAAATGCACAGGGCCTGGCTCTATGGGGACAGTGAGGCTCATACAGAATGTGTGCAAATGATTTTTTACAAGCGAAGTTGAAAGACACCCGTTTGCTCGAGGGTCCTTTCTGAGCGAGCCGCCGCAGGGAGCGTAGGTCCTCTCGGGCCCCGGAGGCGACGCCGGACCGGCGCAGGGCGGGCGCCCGGGCCTCGCTCTCCGCCGAGGTTCTTCCGCCCGCTTCTCGCCGGTGGCTCGGTGGACACACACTGCCTCGCGGCTTCTCTTCCCCCTGAAAAGCGGGCTCTCATACCACCCAGCTCTGCGTCTTGTCCCAACAGAAATGAATGAAGACGCTGTTCCGGTTAACTCCAGGTCACGAGAACAGTGAGGCACTTCTGAAACGAACCCATTAGGAACATTGAAACAAATAAAAAACCCGGCGTCTCCCAGCCCTGCGACTACAGGCTGCTGACGTAGACCCTGCTGTCCTGGAGCTCCTCCTCGCTCCTGCCTCGCCCCAGGGCGCGCGCACAGCTCCCGTCCTCCTCGCCGCCCGCCCTGTCCTGCCCCGGGTCCCTGCAGTTCACAAAAGGTAGTAGGGTGCCATTGGGGCTCTGCTGGGCGCCCCCACTGAGGATGCTGTCGGCTGCGTTCTCCATCTCCTCTATTGTCATGTCGCAGGCGTCCGCCAGCTCCTGGGTCGTGACCTCGATGAACTTGGGATCTTGAGCAAACTGCCCCAGTCCTTCTGAAATCAAGACCTGCAGGGGAAGGAGGGAGAAAACCAGAGCTGTCATTACAGGGTGGAGTGTCACAGACTCTTAAATTACTCTGGATTTACTTCTCTAATTCCCTCCAGCACTTTTCCTATGGAAAGATTTTTGGGAAGCTGGTCATCCTGTTCTCCTTTGATTTTGTCCCAGTATGTCAAAGGTCCCCTAAGATGTGGTGCCAGGCAGAGGAGAGTGGAATTGAGATTCTGGTTCTAAACCAGTGTCTCTCAATCCAGTTTGTACATCAGGTTCATTAAAGAGCTTTGGAAAAATCTGTTCAATTTGTCATAGGTTTCCAGAGCTCTGCAAGTGATCCTCCTGAGCAGTCAGGGCTTAAAACCATGGATCTTGACCCTTTATGCACAAAAGCAGCAGGAACTCATATGTGTGTTGTGAGTAGTCACAGCACGTGGCTGGTCTTCTCAGGTTCATTGCCTGTGGCAGGACCTATCACTCAGTGTTTTCTTTCTCCGTCTGCAGCGCCCAGCCTCAACAAAGCCAGTGGCATCTTGTGGGTTCATAATGTTCTGCACTCTGAACCCTTTTGCAGGTCCTGAGCAGGGAGGGTCTTTCTACTCACAGGTTTGACATCCAGTTGATCTGGGAAAGAACCAGGTGTTTCCTTCTTAATTCTCCACACTAAGACCCCTTGCTGCCCTTGGCCTCTCCCTCCCCTGTTGGCAGTGTTGCTTGGAGTCACCTACCGCTTCTACCAGGCTGCTGGCACTGCCATGGAACTGCCTCCCTGGGGCCCCAGCCTGAGTGGGCACCGTGAGGGAGACTGGACGGGCTCTCCTGATGGTGCTGCTGCCCCCACCGCAGGAGGTGGTCTCCTCAGACCAGGAGCTACAGTGAATGGACGGGAAGCTGCTGTTGAGTTTCTCGCTGGACTCGGCCCCCTCCAGCCGCAGGGTAGGGATGGGCCGTGGGGGCCAGACTCGGCTACCAGGTGTGGCAGGAGGGGTGGCGCATGGCCTGGGGAACGAGGTGGGGGAATGGCTTCTCTGGAGGAGGGGGCTTAGGCCCGCCACAGCCAGTGCCTGTGGATACACAAAGAGAAGTGTTATTGGGAGTGGTCAGGCCCTGGGCAAGGCAGGCCTCTGCCTTCTGAGCAGCTTTGCAACTATTATTTTCCAGTGTATTCCACCTGCTTGGAATTCACACTGCCACCATCTTTACCCATTGGAATCCTCCCTCTCTGAGACCTGGCATAAGTTTCAACAATTTCAAGATATATTTTATGAGCACCTCAGTCTGAAGTGATGGCTTTTTCTTCTAGTTTGGGAAAGGTACAATTGTGTTGAATCAAGAACATCTGCTGCTATTTAGGCTGTTCCTGTCACCTTTTAGCTTTGAATTCTGCTCTTGATTTTCTCATTAGTAGAAATAAAGAGAATAATGATGATTGTATCATCTTGAATCATCTCTATCCATCTACCTGTGGAGTCATGTGAAGTTCAAGTGAAATAAAGGCTCAGAACTATAATGTCCATCTTAAAGAGCTAGATAAAACTGGTAGTTGTTGCTTTCATTTTTACCATGACTTAGGTCATTAACAATGTCCTGCCACTTTCTAGCTTAGGCTCTCTTTGAATTATTGTTTAAATCTTTTTTTTTTAATTTTTTTGTTTTAGTTGTAGATGGACACATTGTCTTTATTTTATTGCTTTGTATGTGGTGCTGAGGATCAAACCCAGTGCCTCACGCATGCGAGGCAAGCGCTCTACCGCTGAGCTACAATCCCAGCCCCATATTGTTTAAATCTTATACTGTATTGTAACTGAATGATTGCATCCTCTGTCCCCAAAGCTCATGAGCATCCAGAGGGCAGGGACTATAGCCTGCATTGTGGCTGCCACCATGACTTGATCAGCAGTGTCAGCTGCTTGTATGTGATGCATTCATGGGAGAGCATGACACTCTGTGGTGGGAAAGCCCAGCTCTGAGAGTCAGAGAAGATGAGAATATCACATGAGGTGGAGATGGCAGAAAGGTGCAAAGAGGAGTCTACAAATAGAGAAAAGCTTCTCGCTTACCAGCATGATGAGAACAGACGGGTGAAACCAACTTCTAGAAATCACTTAAAATAGCACACACAGGGTCCCCACTCCTGTTATCCTCCCCTCCCCTGCTTACATGGTCCCCAGCCTGGGGCTTCTAGGTCCCTGGAGACCTTATAAGGCTATGCTCAATATTGCAGAAAGCCCAGTGGAAACCATCCTTTTAAGGCAATGCCACAGGCTAAGTAAAACTATTGCTTTGAGTTGAAGTAATAACTTAGCTGAGCCACACCAGTCATCTTATGCTGATTATAAGCTCTGATTGGCAGTTGAATGCCTTTGGGTACAAAAAAGTCATTGAAAGCATAGGTCTAAAATTAAAAAGGTAAAGAGGTTGAGGGAAACTCAGGTTTAGAACCCACTTTCCTTGGAGGTGACAGACTGGCCTTGATAGCTCTTCGAAATTTTTATAACTGGAAATATATTTGATACTAGTGCTTTGGATTTTGCCATCTCAGTTCAAGCCAGCCACACCAAGAGTCCTTTATCTAGTGAATCTCCTTGGTTCTGTTATCTTTGTTACTCTTGACTATGCTATTGGCAGGTGCTTTGATTATTTCCATCTATCATTGGATGGATTTTCATGCAGTCCACCTTCGGGTGTATTAAAATCCTAGGTATGACAACATCTTCCTGCGTGCATGTAGTGTAAGCCAGTGTCTCAGAGTGGGAACATTGGTGGCACCATAAGGAGAAAGCTCAGGGGGGATCTTGCAGCACCTGGTCCTTCAGGATCATGTGGGGAGTTCCTGCTTACCAGGGTTCCCTAGGTCTCTTATCAGGCATGGAAGACCTTGTTGAGGCTCCTTCGCCTACAGAGGAGTGGGTGGTCCTACTTGGGAGCTCTTAGGGCCTGGGGTAGGATCCATCAGTGATCTGAGACAAGGAAGACTGTTGTGTATCTTGAGGATTTGCCTGTCCTTCTAGGGACTATCTGTTCTGCAAAGTGGTGGCCAGTGGCCTGTCCAAAAGCGTGGGTACCTGATGATGGACCAGATGCAAAGGTAGGACTGTCTTCTGAGAGATGTCACCTCCTTGATTCTTCTGTCGCTTCAGACATTCCAGGTGGAAGGAGGCCCTTCGACCTGCAAAGGCAAAGAACCAGGATCAGGGTAGTAAGAGGGGACATTGGCCTGGAACAACTCTGCTCTAGTTTGGATCTTGAATGTCTCTCAAAGGCCCACATGATGAAGGCTCAGTCCCCAGGGTGGCAGTTATTGGGAGGCTGTAGAAACCTTAAGAAGTGTGGCCTAGTGAGAGGTTTTATGTCATTGGAGGTCCTTGAAGGGGATTATGAGAGGCCTCTTTTTCTTTCTCTCTTTCCTTTCCTTGCGAGGAGGTGAATGGTTTTGCCACAAGATTTCACCATAATGTATGGCCTTACTCCAGGTCCAAAAGCAATAAGGCCAACTGTCCATGTGTCCTCTAAAAGTGTGAGCCAACATTTTTTTTTGGTACCAGGGATTTAACTCAGGGGCACTTGACCACTGAGCCACATCTCCAGCCCTATTTTGAATTTTATTTAGAGACAGAGTCTCACTAAGTCGCTTAGTGCCTTGCTTTTGCTGAATCTAGCTTTGAACTTGCAACCCTCTTACTTCAGCCTCCTGAGCTGCTGGGATTACAGGTGTACATCACTCCACCCAGCTATTAATTTGATTGTCTCAGGTATTTTGTTGCACCAAGAAAAAGCTGACTAACATAGACTCATGCCCAGGTGGGTGCAAGGAGTAGTGTCAGTGGCCCTGGATACACTTCTCTTCATCCCTTGCCTTATCTCTGAGACATACCGTGTGGCACATGTTTAAATCCCATCCCAGCACACTCTACCTTTGGAATTCTATCTTATGGCTTTGGAAATCTGCCCAGCCCACTGCATGGAGATTGCCTACCAGGCCACAGCAGTTTCTCAATCATCCCTGGGTACCTGACAGTGTCATCTTGAGGGAGACCACTGGACACATTTGGAGAGCAAGATATGTCTTTACCTAATGAGGCAGAGCGGAGGAAACCCCTCTTTGGAGATTGCCGGATGTCCCTCTTGTCCTCCTCTGGAGGTGTCAGCTGTCGATTTTCATCATCCTGGTAGGAGAGCCTGGAAGAGAACTCTTGGGGCTTGTCCTGGAGGCTGAGCACCACCACCCATGGAAGCAGTGCCACACCCGCAAAGCTGTTTGCATTTTTCTTGGGGAAGGAACCACTGCACCCTTGCACTTCCATACAGGTTTAGGGAAGGGGCATCAGAGACTAGCCACCCCCAAAAATTCTGCCCTGTTCTCTGGCATCACAGGCCTGCTTGCTGGAAATTCCAGCTCTTTATGCACAGCTGTTTGTCTTATAAGCCTTGCTTTTTTTTTTTTTTTTTTTTTTTTGTGGTGCTGGCAATCATAGCCAGCACCTGGCACATGCCAGGCCAGTGCTCTAGCCCTGATCTACACCCTCAGCCCTGAGTCTTGCATGTCTGATTTGAGGCAGTGGAATCACTCTTTGGTCAAAGATGTTGAGAAAGCTGGAAAAAATTCTAGGTTTACAGTGAAATTCTAGATTCACTCCTGAGGAATCAAGAGTGGTCTAGGCTCCAGTCTTTTCATATGCACATACTATTGACCTTGGCCATGCTCAGTGTTCGCCCAAACTTATCTCTCACTCTCCAGTTCCTCCCTGTTCTGGCAACTTTTTATCTACTTTGGTCCAGTTTTTTTTTTTTTATGCTGATTGCAACTCACTCAAGTGATTTCACAATCCCTAGTGGGGTCAGCCTGCAGTCAGATGAGGCCACTGACTCTGTTCCCGGTGCTCTCTCTCACATCTTTTTAAAAGAATTTATTTATTTATTTTGGTGGTGCGGAGACATGAACCAGGACCCTTCACGTGTTAGGTACCACTGAGCCTCCAGTGCCTCTCACGTCTTGAGGGCAGAGACTACACAGCCTTCATTTTCTTTGAATCCACCCCTGCTCCTAGCACAGTGACTGTGAGCCCTTGTAGATGTATAGGGAAGTTTACTGAAGAAAAACTTCACGGTTTTATGCCTCCAAATCTTTCTGCCATTCCTGTTAGGTTAGCAAGGCAAATGCAGAACAAACATGGCTGCCTCTGCTGAGGCAGGCTGAAACAGCGAGCAGCACACAAGCCCCGAATGCACCAACATGGCTGCCATGGGCCGCATGCGCAGAGGAACACGGAACACCCAGTATGGGTGCCGCCATTCTTCCCGACTCATCCAGGAAGGACTCTGACCTTCTCTTCCTGCCCTAAGCCCTCCCCTTCCTGACTGGGCCTTTTAAAATTTTCTGTACCCTGGAACACATGCGCCATTCTCCCAGACACACTCTGATGGACGGGAGAGTTCAGCCCCAGAGCGTGTATTTCCAGCCTTGCCCAGCTGTTTTAATTTGCCTCCTTTTGGTCATCTGGCTTTACAATTCCCAGCTAGGTAAGTCCTCCTCCTCACATTTTCTTCTTATCCAAATCACCCCCACTGTGGCAGACAGAGCTCTGTTTGACCTATGTGTGGTATGTGTTATGGTCACACAGCCCTTGACCTTCTGTGAATGCCTGTACCCCTCAGCACTTGTACCACTCTATGGGCAGTTAGTTACAAAATCTCCATGTGATTTCCCTCTTCCTAGATCCTCTGAGCTTCCTAACTAGTTGGTAAAATAGCCTTGCGTTCCGAGCCGGTCTTCATGGCCAGATGTACCAAGCACTTAGTAGGAACCATAATGGATAGAGAAATTTCATTTCTTGATCTCTAATTGGTCATGTATCCATCTGCATTCTCTAGAAGTCAATTTAGAGGATCTAAATCTATCTCTAAAGGAGTTTCTGGTTATTTCTCTCAGTTTTATACCTTGTGCCATTGAGTCAAAAAAACAATGCAACACATTCCCCACCCCACCCATTTGCTGAGGGGGACATGAAGGTGTGGCGAGATTAACTGATTAGTCAGGTCACTAGTCATGACCACTATGTCCATGTTCTCTTCACTCCTTCCATCCTTCTATTAACCAGGGAGAAAGGAGAGAATTTTGTTACCATTCAACACAATTTCCTGGGCAGAGTCCTAGGGCCCAGGAAGCCACACAGGGAGCTGGCTGTGGCTGTACTTATTTCAACGTTCTCTAGGGGCTGCAACCCCCTCCACTACCTGTCTCTCCAGTCACACCTTGCTTTTCCTCAAAAATCTAAGAGACTGGTCTTTCCTCACAGTAAAGTGCTTTCAGGAAAGCTTCTAAAACTGGGGATCTGAAATTGTTCTGAATCCAACCCACAGTCTCCAAAACACTTTACAAGGAGACCTTGTAAAGCAGATACATGTATATCTAGTTAAGGAAATGTTTTACAAAATAATACCCTCATGACATTTGATATATGCTATTTTGTATGCCAAGCTATGTTTTTATTTGTGCTTATTTTTGTTAATTATCATTATTTTAATTTGCACATATTTATGGGGCATATATTTATGTGATAATTTGACATATGTATAGAATGTGTAATGATCAAATCGGGTCATTAATGTTTCCTTCTCCTTAAACATTTAAAACATTTTTCTTGATTGACATGTAATAATTACACATATTTGGGGGTCCCCAGTGTGATATTTCAGTACATGTGTACAGGATAATTAACTTTTCCATCTCCTTAGCATTACTCTGTCTGGCGCCTTCAAGTTCCTCTCTGCTGGTTATTCCTAAGTGTATATTTAGTCTGTTCTTCTACAAGAGATGGACATGTCAACCTTCTAACGGATCTAGATCTGCATTTTTAAAGCCCTACTTTATACATCTAACGAGCAAACCCAGCAGCCGTAGATTTGCCAACAGTGCCCTCTTCTGGGTAGCTTTGTTATAAACAGTTTCTTGAAACATTTAAGTGTTAATATATGTATGTGCGTACTGAGTCTCACTAGAAAATATAGTTATGACTCCTGGTTGCAACCAAAAAGTTTAAGAAACAATGTTGAGAAGTCTTCTTGGAAGTATTTCATAGTGAGGAAAGGGATTGTGTGTGTGTGTGTGTGTGTGTGTGAGAGAGACAGAGAGAGAGAGATGGGGCTCCCGTCCCTCTGCTGAGATGACAGATGTTTTACTGATGTGCAATCTCCTCCCCTCCCCAAGTCATGCCCAGAAGAGGGATTTTGGTGACCTGCCCTTTATCCCCGATCCTTCCCTCCCCCTGGGGTGGCCTGGGCAGGGGACGCAGGGCTCACATCTCCGTGGAGAGGAGGCTGGGCTCACTGCAATACTCGGCCTCTTCGCTCATCTTCACGTCGTAGGTCTCATCTCGAGACACCTCCTCCTGACACACCATGGCTATCTGGCTTTCCCGGGAGGAGCACCTACAATGTCCAGGAGGGAGAAAGGTATCAGGAACTGCCACCTCCTACTCTTCCCTCAGCAAGCGAGGTGTCACCCATGCACATGCATGCACACAGGCCACTGTGGCCTCTGCTTCCTGCAGCTGCTGATGAAGGCTTTTAAAGAAGGCCCTGGGCTGTACTATAGAGGGCAGGGAGGGCCAGCTGTAGATGGCATGTCTCTGATTCTGACATTGGCTCTCTGGAGTAAAGGCACAGAAAAGAAACCTCATACAGAGAGGTTTGTTCTCTTGAGCTAAGAGGAGTGAGCCGACATCTAATCCCTGCTAAGCCTCAGTGGCTGCTGAGCCTGTGAGTCCCTACTGAGCCTGGGTCCTTTTTGAGCCCCACACCCTCCCACACCCAGATGTGCCTTGGAATAGAATGCTTCTCCCTCTGGGACAGGGTTTTCTGCTCATTTGGTCACACCTTCTATAGCTCTGGGCTAAGTGCTCTTCCTCTTCTGTCTGTGTGTAGCTCAGTACTTCCCGCCAGCTCTCTTCCTATGGACACTGCATGCCAAGGCCAGCTCTAGTCTCAGACCCATGAGGTCACCTGGGAAAGATCCTACTTTATCCTCTTAGAACTCAGAGTTCCTTGCTTTGACCGTGACCCTAAGCAACTCAGGCAGGGTCAGGGCAGAGTTGTCTGGCGAACAGCTACAAATTGCCGCCCACCCCCAGTCATAGAGAATGACGAGGTGCTGGAGGATCTCCATGGAGTAGGAGAAGAGAGTGTGGAATGTGTTTTGGAGTTTAATGGGATGGGCCAGGGGAGGAGAATGGTAGCAGGCACACAACACCACTCTTTGGAGACCTTGTGTGCAGAACCTTGTGTGCTTAGCAAAAGCAATGCCTGAACTATAGCTGCCCTTACCCTTGAGCTGAGACATAAAGGACAAGGCCCAGAGCTGGAACTCTGGCTGTGTTTAGCTCTTCACCTGGTTAAGGCTTACCACCTGCAGTTTTTATCAACTGTCACGGGAAGAGAGTCAACCGACGTTTATGAGCGCTTACTATGTGCTAGGCACTGTGTGTGTTGTACTTCATTGATAGATACATCTGGGGGAGAAGAAAATCCCCTGATGTCTGCTCCACAGCTCCTCTCTAAAAATCTCCTTATTTAATAGAGATCAAAATTTAATATGAAAATACTCCTCAAGGGAGGTAATTACATTTAACTGGGATGCCAAAGATGGACAAAAAGAGCCTTCTTCAAGAAGAGGTGGTGGCAAGGTGCACAGGGGAGAATGTGGTACTGGGACTGAGTCCTTGAAGATTGTGGAGGAGGAATTGGGATGCAGAAAAGGGAGAGGGCCATCAAGTCAGGCTCAGGCAGGCCACTTAAACTTGATCTATACAAAGCCAGCCTTTCAGATCAGCACACAGATCCAGTGCTGGGCACATTGCCCTGAGCATAGAAGGTAACAGTATGTGTCTCCTGAGCCCCAGGGCATGTCCAGTACTGCTGTTGGATAGTTAAAGCAGCCAGTCTTCCAGAGAGTACAGTAGATTGGATAGATGGCCAATGCAACTTGCCTGTCATCAGACACTAGTAAGTGTCCAGACCATGTGGCCACTTGAACTTTTTTTGTACTGGGGATTGAACCTAGGTGCACTTTACCACTGAGACACATCCCCAGCCTTTTTTATTTTTTATTTTGAGACAGAGTCTTAATAAGTTGCTTAAGGCCTTGCTAATTTGCTTGAGGCTAGCCTTGAACTCGTGATCCTCCTGCCTCAGCATCCCTAGTTGCTGGGATTTCAGGTGTGCACCATCACGCCTGGCTGTATGGCTACTTGGAAACGGGTGTTTTGAAGGGACAGGAAAACCAGTGGGCAAGTATGATGCTCCTTGGGTGGAATCGGCTTCAGGACACATGTGTGCAGAGGTTTAGCAAGAAACACATTTCTTGATTCCTATGTGACCTGGAGGGCAGGAAAAAAAGGTGATCTGCCCAAAAACCTGGCATGCTGGGGATGTGTCCAACCTGCCGGGGCCTCACTATACTACTCTGGAAGAGCAGCACAATCAAGGATGATGTGGCAAGAAGCAGAGGAGTGTCCTCTCCCATCCTGTCCTTGGGGAGCCTGGGACTGCAGATGGGAGCAGGCAGGAAACCGGCATAGCCCAGGCTGTACTTCTGGGGCGCAGAGCACAGAAGTAGGCACCTACCGTCCCAGTGTCTCATAGCAGTGCATCCTACAACACAGGGCCAGGTGGGGAGAAAAGAACAAGTCAGGAGGTGGGAGTTGTACTTAAGGCCTCCAGGAATGATCCTACCCTGGGGCAGATTGTCGGTGCTACAGAAAAGGGCCACCTGCTACCAGAAAGCCCCCTGCCCAGCGGGCTGAGAAGGACTTTTGAAGGGTGAAAAGCCAGGTTTGGGCAGAGGTTTGGAAAGGGCATAGGGGATGGTTTCTGTCACATAGACCGAATTCACATGTCTCAGAGGATCATAGGCCAGCATGCATTCACTCAGGAAGGTTGAGAAGAGAGAGGCTCTGTCAGAGGCATGGCACCTTAGGACACGGCTGGCCCATGTGATGACGCTGGCTTATCCTGTGTGTGGCTGCCAGGGTGGCAGCCTGGCCCCTACCTCTCTCACTGGGTTCTGGGGCAGCAGCCTCTACTGAAGCTTGAAGTGTGGGTGGTGGCCTGAGGGCCAAACTCTTCTCCACCCTGGTGTGCCCTAGGTTAGGGTGCATGAGACCCCATCACAGAGCAGGGGTGCCCACCCTTCTGCTTACCTTCTAGAGTTGAGCTTCCATGTAGCCTCCTGCACCCGGATGGCAGGAGACAAGGGGGGGCCGTGGCCCTCCACGGTGCTGACCGTGCTGGGGTAGCCAGTGGGGCGGGGGAAGCGGCCTAGGGCGGTGTTGTTGGCATTGTTGATGTTGGCATTGGAGCCGGTGGATGAGTAGCTGCTGGGGGTAAAAGTGGAGTCCACCAGTTTCTCGTGGGAGGGCGATTCAGTGTCACCTTGATTGTTACCCGCCTTGTTGATGTGCAGAGGGCGCTGGGTGGTGAAGGTCTGGGGGAAGGCGCTCCGGCTGTCGCTTTGGTAGTAGTTGACGTGGTTGACGAGCAAGCCCCCGGCCCTCTGTAGGCAAGACGGGAGAGTGGATGAAGGAAAAGACCCCTGACTGCCTCTCCTTCTTTGAGGGAGAAATCTTGGACAGGCAGGGCAGAGAAGTGCAGGCCGCGGGAACCTTGTCTGCTCATTATAGAGTCAAGTTTCTGGGGTCTTGGTGGGGCGGGTTAACATGGCGCCTTATGTCCCGGATGCCCTTTGGTATGTGATGAGAATGAGAATGGTAAGAGAACGATCACGGACAGAATGGGCTGATTTTAGCTCACTGTGTGCTCTACAGCCCAGGAACTGAGCATGGGGCTGGGGAACAGGTGGAGAAGGGCCCTGGTCCCACCATGGCTGGTAGCTTCTCCCTCGCTCTAGAATGAATTTTAGCCAAACACCTTTGGGCTGAGGCAGGTAGCTCAAACGAATAAAGAGAGCCCAGTAGAAGAGTTGTGGTCTTCTGGCCCAGCCAGGTTTAACTGCCACTGATGGTCAGCCTTGGTCTCCAGGAGAGGAGACGGAGGTCTGGAGGGGAACTTGGTGACCTAGACAGCACATGGCCATCTCCAAAGGGCAGCTACCACCTGTTCTAGCCTCTGCCACCATGTGGGAACACAAGCACAATATGGCCAGGTCTTTTGACTTTTTTCAATGAAAAGCCAGAAGTCCAGGTTTTTAGTTGGATGTGCCAGATGTTCAAGTATTGGCAAACAAAAGAGGTCACCAGATTAGATGTGGCCCACAGGCCACTACTGTGCAACTCCTACTGTAGAAATTCCTCCCAAGAAACATTTCCTTTAGGAATGTGTCTCCTTCTCAGTTCTCTAGAGCCAGTGACCCTCAGAGCTGCCTGCGAGGACTATGTGACAAGGAGTCAGGCTTGAAGATGCCACTCTCCACAGGATGAGGAGACAGCGAGGAAGAAGGGCTTGGAGCCCCCAGGAGTTGAGCTTTTCCTTCTGGGTTTTCTTGGCAGAACCCCAGTCCACCCCTCTTTTGCTTCAAACTGAACTTGGTAAAGAAGAGTGCGACTCACAGCACCTACCCTGAAGATGTCATCCTCAGAGGCAGCAGACACAGCCTCCTTCATTGCCTTGTCCAGCTCCTCCTCAGCAGTCAGATCTCCAGAGATGGCCCTTCGGATCTCAGGCCCAATGTCATGCAGTGTACGCAAGCCAGCCTGGAACCCAGAGGGACACGTGAGGACCCTGGTCCTTTTCTACCCAGCTTTGCAGTGAGCCATGACCCTAGTTCTCCTCCACTCAGCCACTGCACCCGGAAGGTAGGCTTCTGAACCAGGCAGGGGATGGGGTTCCCTAGGACCCCTATTGTCACCCTGGAGTGGAAGATTCCATTCATCCATTTGGGAGGAGTGAAGCCATGCTCAGAAGATTGGAACTCAGCTGAGTGCATGGAAACTCTGGGAAAACATGCAAGATGGTGGAGGGCAGTGTGTGGGGAAGAACTGTGGGAGGGAAAGGAGTTTGTCACCCCCCTCATATCTGCCTCAGAAAGGCTTAGCGCTCTCAGGAAGTTTTCTGCTCAGCTTACTGGTGAGAGGTCTGGGACCTGGCCAGGGCCTGAGGAAGGTAACCAGGACCATCCTTGGAGTGTGGATCCTTCCCACCAGCCCCTCACCTGCAATGACAGGGCATTCCTCTGGGAAGGCTTTCCCACAAGCCCTTGCTCTTTGCGCTTCTTGAATTTCCGGAAGTATTCTTGGATCAGGAAAGTGGCATAAAATTTGCCAACTGTGACCTCATCATCTGAGACACACAGAGATAAGAGAATTGGGGAGAAATGGCGATTCAGTTAAACTTTATTAATTTACTTTTCAGTATCCAAAATTCACTACTTTTTCAATTTAATTTTTTTGGCATAAAAACAGAAAAAACAAGCCGGATGCGGTGGCTCAAGCCTGTAATCCCAGCACTTAGGGAGGCTGAGACAGGAGAATCGCAAGTTCAAAGCCAGCCTCAGCAATGGCAAGGCACTAAGCAACTCAGTGAGACCCTGTCTCTACATAAAACACAAAATAGGGCTGGGGATGTGGCTTGGTGGTCGAGTGCCCCTGAGTTCAATCCCCAGTACCAAAAAAAAAAAAAAAAAAAAAGAGAAAAACAAATACAAAGGAATAGGGTGAAAAGTCTCTCTGTAACCACATCTCTATCTGCTTAGTTACTTCCTTCTAGTAGCTACCCATTTTTATTAGTTTCTTGCATGTTTTTGTAGAAAGTCTTCATGCAAATAAGCAAATATATTCTTATTCTTACTTATTATCATCCCTGTTCTTTTCTTTTCTTTTTCTTTTTTTTTTTTTTGAGACAAGGTCTCAGTACATAAAGATCAGGCTGATCTTGAACTCTTGGGCTCAAACAATCTTCCTGCCTCAGCCTTCTGAGTAGCTGGGACTACAGATGCATACCACCACACCTAAATGCTACCCACTGCCCCATGCCACCTTATTATTTTTTAACAGAAAAGTACCCTATCGTCAAAATTACTTCCCACCTTGCTTTTATTTTTTCCCCTTGAACAGACATTGCTAACCCTTGTTTGATCCCACCCATGCTTATATGGCGTCTCCTAAATGCCAACAGTTCTGCTTCAAGATTGAAGGTAGGTATTGTTGGAAGTAACACCTTTCTCTTGTTGAAGTTTGGGTTTTTCTTCAAATCAGACAGACTGGCTTATCATACTGTGTATCTCTGCTGGGCTGGGTATCTGAGATCACACAGGATTAAATCAGTGTGGGCATGAACCAGATGGTAGGGAAGCTATAGGTTCCAAAGAGAAACGTTTCATGCTTAGCAAGTCACCAGTTGTCCTATCTTCTGTTCTTTGTGATAGTATGCCTGCTCCCAGCTGTCCTTGAGGATGGACAGCTCCATGACACTGATGGGTATCCATCTGGCAGGGCCTCATATCCACATGGGAAGGGAACCCTGGTGATCTCTGTCCAGGGAAGTCAGGAGCCAGTGTGGGGTCCTACACTCCCTCAGTTCCAGGCTCCTGTGTCTGCTCTGGATGCACCATGCAACCTTGATTAGCTAATTAGCTTCCAAGACTGTTAGTTCCTTGAGTAAACTTCACGGAAATGTTATAACCATTAAATAAATAAAGTATATAAGATACCAGATGGCATTTGGCCTGTTCAGGATTCTTAGCCCCAGTCTTGCTTTCCCTTTGGGAAATGGTCCTCAATAGGGGTATCACCTCTTCAGGAAGCTTTGGAAATGTGTGGGTGCATATGAGCAAACTTACCAGTTGATTTTAACTTCTTGTAGAGTTGCACTTGAGAATTTGAATATTGAAAATATTTACTTTGCATATACTTTGTATCAGAGTTAAAGCCCTTCTTAACACATGTAGGAAGGTTATATAATGTATGAATTTCATTTGAGATCATAGTAGGGGCAATCTAAATTATATGTTATAAAAAGGAACTTTTGCTTAGTAGAGATCAGGAGTACTGCTTTAGGATGAATGAAACAAATTTCAAAAGAGGGGAGGGATCTCAGGGAATTTTCTTCCAGGGTTCTAGAATAATGTACAGCAATCAGCTCAGTGGCTTAAAGGAAAACCTATAGTTTGGGGGTTCCCTTGGAAGTTCTACCAAATCTCTATGTATCACAGGGCTTGCCTGTCCCCAAAATGCAAAATGCAGATTGCAGCAGATTTCCAACCTGCTAGGCTATGTCCAAGTTTGTGCAGAGCATTGCATCCTAGTCTCTTCTAAGCAATAGGTTCCTAGAGAAGGGGCTGGAAAAAGGAAGCTCCAGAGAGCCCAGTGGCCTCAAGATGTAGGTCTTAGAAACATGGCTGCCATGTTTCTAATGGTGCCAGAACTGGGGTAGAGGAAGGGAGAGAAATCACGTGGGCGGGCAGGTGGCTGAGATGCGGGCACCCAGCGCACTTACCACCTGCAGGGGGCACCACTTGGTCCAGCAGCTTCATGCTGGTCCTTTTCCAGATCTTCTTGATGATGGCCCGCAGTTCCTCATTGGCTTGCTCCAGGTTCCCTGAAGGAGAGGTTATACCAGGCTGAAAATGATCATCAGCCCCTTGTAGCACCCTCCCAGGAGGTGGGTCTCTGAATAAAGAGGGAAGCCACTGCCAGAGGCCTTTGCCCCCCACATTGCCCTGATTCATCAGTTTCTCTTTCCTTCTCAATGTTCTTTTCTCCCCTGTGTTCCCATTTCCATCTCCTTCCTCTTCCCGTTTCTCTCTGTGTTTTCTCTCTTTCTTCCTTTCCTCGTGAGCCCTGTCCAGTGCCATTCCTTTTCCCTTCCTCCCCACCTGTCACTCCGGCCAGACTGTGGGGGTACTTAAAAATGAAGAGCCTAGACTGAGCTGCAGTGACGCCCCCCACAGCTCCATCAGCAACACTCATTCCTCAGCCTGGACACTCATCACTCCACCAGGATTGCAGCGGGGCTGCTCCTCATGGGTGATGTTTCTTATGGAGCTCCCTGGGCTGCCACAGGAAACATGATGGGAAGGGAGCACAGTGCAGGGGCACATCTGTGTTAGTGGGAGCCTCGCCTCTTGAGCCTCCCACAGGGAGGAGGTGGCAACACCTACCCGTGGAAGCAGGAATCAGAAGGCATTGGGTTCACTTTCTCCTTTGGCAAAACAGTCTTAATGAGATGCCTCTGGGACAATGGCTTTTTTTTTTTTTTTTTTGGTACCAGGGATTGAACCCAGGGACGCTTAACCACTGAGCCACATCCCCAGCCCTCTTTTAAAAAAAAACTTGAGACAGAATCTCACTAAATAGCTTAGGACCCTGCTAAATTGCTGAGGCTGGCCTCAAACTTATCATTCTCCTTCTCCAGCCTCCTGAATACCTGAGATGACAGGGATAAGCCACAGGACACAGGCCTTATACTGGTGGAGAAGGAAAGCTGAGACCTATAGCCATTAGAGTGATGTGCTAGGCAGGATTCTAGATGCTATGCAAGATACCTACCCCACCCCACCACCATGCACATGATGCATAATCCCTGCGACTGAGGATAGGATTGATTTTACTCCTGCAATTTGGTTACATCATGTGGCACCTATGACCTTTAGTCAGAGATGATCTCTGTGGGCCTGATCTAATCGTATGAGCCCTTTAAAAGTTCAGGGTTCTCACCAGCTAGGAACAGAGAGAAAATGAGAGAGATGGACCCTGGCTGGACTAGAAGAGCACAGATACTCATGTTATGGAATGAACTGAGAGTTTCTAGGAGCTGAGGATGGTTCCCGGCTGACAGCAAACAGGTAAATGAGGACTACACGCCCATAAAGGCAGGAAATACAATTTTGCAACAACCTGAATGAGCTCAGAGGTGGTATCTTCCCCAGAGTCTCCAGAAGAGTGTATAGCCTGATTAATATTCTGATTTTGGTCTCCCAAGACTCTGAGCAGAGAACCCAGCTACTTCATGCTGGACTTCTGACTTACAGGACTGTGAGCTAATAATTGGGTGTTGTTTTAAGTAAAAAAAAAAAAGTGTGTGGTAATTTGTTATACAGGGTTAGGAAAGCAGTAGAGGTGATGGATATGGCTATTACATGGAGAGGCTGTAGGCGTTGTGGAGAACTCTGGGGTCAGACTGCCTGCGTTCAAAGCCAGATCTGAAGCCACCAGGGAGAGCAAGCAGATGTGGCCATGGAGAGGGAGTGAGGGCTTCTGAGTTCTTCCCTGGAAGGTCAGATTCAAACAGTAGTTGAAGCCAGAAGACAACCTCTGGGCTTCCAATGGAGGCCATCAGTTTCCTTCATGTTGAAGGAAGTCAGAGGTTTCTAACATATACAATCTGAGTCCTAATTAAAACACTGCTCAAATAAACTTCTGTACTGAGTTAAAGAGCATCTCCCCCCAAATTCATATCTACCTGGCTACTTGGAATGTAAACTTAGCTGGAAAAAGGGTCCTCATCCAGTATGAAGGGTGTGCCCTATGTCCAACGTGCTGGGTGTCCTTACACAAAGTGGAGAGGCACACAGGGACACATGGGGAAGGCCACGTGAAGAGGGAAGTAGAGATGCAGTGACACAGCTGTGAGTCCAGGAGAGCAAGCATCACCAGCCACCACCGGAAGTCCAACAGCAGCAAGCACAGCTTCTCCCAGCCTCCAGCTGGAACCCTGTCCGCACCTTACTTTTAGACTTCTGATCCCCTGAACTGTGGGGGAGTAAGTTTCTCTTGTTTTAAGCCACGTTTGTGATCATTTGTTACCATAGACCCAGAGAACAAATACATCTTCCAAAAGGATCTTCGTGTTTTTTCCCCAGGCCTTCATTTATTGTCATAATGACCTGTGTAACCGTGCAACATCACTGGCCATTGCTTTATATCATCAAGTATTTTTAAGGCTTGCTACTGGAAAGAGCACTGGTTCTCTGAAGCTGGTGTGAACTTCTCTCACTTTCTTCCATTCACAAAAGCCTGAAGGGCCAAGGCTGCTCTGTTATCCTCACAAATATATGTTTTCTCACGTATCTTTCCTTTGTCTCCAAGTCTTATGATTTTAACAAGTCTATGGAGAGCTGGAGGCTCACCCTCAAGAGGGGCATTACAGGAGCTTTGGTGGCTATTCTAAAATGTCTGTGTTTCAAAGGTCTTCTTGAATTCTTGACTTGGCGATAGTTCCCAGAGGCTGGCTTCTGCCCTTGTCTCTGGGTAAGTTTGGCTACAGTAACTTTGGTGCTATTGCTAGTGGTACTTTGTTGGGACTTGGTTTGCTTGGACAGTGCAGCTTTAACACTGCTCAATCAGTGATTTTTGTTTCTCTATGGAACCAAAACTTACAGCCTTAGTTTATACCAAGTTTTTAGTATCAAAGCATATTCCTTCCAGCAGTCAGTATCTTCCCTTTTTGGAAGAGAAAACTCTTCCCCTGAACATAAATGAAATAATAGACATGGTAGAAAATTTGGAAAGAACAGAACTAAAGGAAGAAGATTCTGCCACTTAGTGATATTGCATATTAATGTATTAACAACTTTCCTTCCGATTTTCTTCTGTTGTACACACACGTGCATTACATATACATCTAATTCTTTTTTTTTTTTTTTTTTTTGATACCCGGGATTGAACTCAGGGAAACTCGACCACTGAGCCACATCCCCAGCCCTATTTTATATTTTATGTAGAGACAGGGTCTCACTGAGTTGCTTAGCGCCTCGCTATTGCTGAGGCTGGCTTTGAACTCACGATTCTCTTGTCTCAGTCTCCCCAAGTGCTGGGATTACAGGCATGTGCCACCGTGCCTGGCCTATACATCTAATTCTTTTTGGTCATAAATAGGCCTATTGACAACCATTTTGGATTGAGTTACTGTATTGGTACTGATGGCATACTTTTTAGCCTTTGCTTTCTTTTTCCAGCAAAGCTTGATCTGTGTTTATTTTTGAAGATAAGCTCATAATTTTGACAGGCATCTTGCTGGATAGGTCCTCATTTCCCTTCCTTTCAGAAGTTTCTGTTATTCTCTTGAAAGATTTAACTGAAAGAAGGCACCTCTCCTGATTATGCACTGAACTAAATTCCCAGATGTCATTATCATTATGTATTTTACAAATGAACACACTGAAATGAGACAGAATAAAGACTTACAGGCATGTTGGTGAAAGAGCTGGAACGCAGGCAGGAACCCTCCATCTCCCTCCCTAATGCCCCTTCTGTGGCACCAAAGGAAAACACTGGCTCCAGGGTGAGATGTAAGAAGGGGAAGAAAACCCACTGCTCACCTCATGTGTATTGGTGTGTGTCAAACTCCACTTCACACATGGATCATCCATACAGCTGGTTCACAGTGCAGATTCCTGGCCCCAGTCTCAGACACTCAGGTTTGGTAAATAGGAGCTGATACTAGGACTTTGCCTTTTGAACAAGTCCCAAGAGCTAATCCTGTAGCTCATGGTCTTTTGACCATACTCTAAGAAGCACTGTGAATGGCTAGAGGCTCTTGGAGAGCAAGGGTATCTTCTTAGCAACATTTTATACAGACTTTTGCAGAGTGGTTCAGCAATCCTTAGTGAGAAGGACAGCAGATGACCTAAACCAAGGTCACTGCTAACCCACAGGGTGCCTCTGTGCAAACTAGAAGAGATACACTGGAAGTGGCTTTTGTGTGTGTGTGGGATGCCTAGGCTGAGTAATGTTAGCATGAATAGTGTAGCACAGGTAGGACCTTAACCCCTACCTGTCAAGGGGCTGATCACCTTGTGCCAGCATGCACAATGGTATGCAATGACCTCCAACATAGTTACCATCTGTAGTTATGTCCCCTTGCCAACATGGGTCCTTTTAATTTCAAAAGAGAGTTGAGCATTTGAGAGACCCACCTGTAGCCAGTGCAAATCCCTTGAGGGCTCAGTCCTATTTCAGGTAACAATTATCTCCTTCTGTATTGTGAACTATACCCTAAGACTTCAAGTCAACACTCAGAATAATTTTTAGGCATTAATGGAGAGGGAGAGTTCAAAATAAATAAACTAGAGGCCAGGAGGTCATTCCAGAAGCAAAGAAAACACGAGCAGGCTGGGCCTACTTAAGACTCAGTGTTATGACTTAGATATGAGACAATGAAAGACGGTTTAGAGGACAAATGATTGGGGTATGAGAGCCTGAACCCAATCAGTGAATCAACCCCCTGATGAGATTAACTGGGTAGTAACTGAGGAAGGCAGAGTGTGGCTGCAGGAGGTGGGTCACTGGGACTGTGTGCCTTTGGGGTATATATTTTGTATCTGGAGAGTGGAGCTCTCTCTGCTTTCTGATCACCATGTGAGCTGCTTCTCTCTGCCACATTCTTCTGCCATGTTGTCCTGCCTCACCTAGAGCCCCGAGGAATGCAGCCAGCTCCCTATGTACTGAGACCTCTGATCATGACCCCAAAATAAACTTTTCCTCCTTTATAATTGTTGTGGTCAGGTTTCTAATCACAGCAGATCAGAAAGCAGGTTATCATGTCTCGCTGCTCTGTGCTGTACTGGGCGGGAAGATCCTGTGGGCACTCGGCAGGCTGCTGAGTGCCTCTCAGGTTGGTCGACTCAACCTTCCAAGTGGCTCTTCCAGTGGTCCATGGATGGTCCTTACCTTCTGTTTTGATCCTCAGCGCTGTCCTGACCAGGGCAAACAGGGTGGCATTGAACATGACTGTCCCATCGCTGTTCAGAGGCATGTTCATGGAGACCAGACGCTAGAGGGGAGGGGAGGCAAAGCCAGAGATTACAGAGGATGGTTCTCAAAGGCCCTACACAACCACCATGCACTCAGAACCTTTTCTGGGGAGAATCTGGGCTTTTTTGTGAGAACTCTTGCCTTTCTCCATGGAGTGGGGGATGGATGGAATTTGTCCTCCTTGGACCCTTGCTTCCACAAAAGGATGTTAAGCCCACCCTATCTGTCCCATCCAGTGTAGCTCAGGCCTATGGGTGTGCTTCTGCTGGCAATGAAGAACAGCTGTGCACGAGCTGGGCAGCCACCTGCGAGATAGCATCCATCCAAATCCCAGGAAAGACAGTGATGGGGAGGTTTGCTTGGGGGAGATGCAGAGCACCCTCTTTCTGTGTGTTGAAAAATGTATCTCTACCTCAATCCAGATCAGAAGCTTGCTGACTCCAGATAGGATGGTATCACCTTCTTCCCTTCTCCCCCCGCCCCAAATGTGCTTCCATGGCCCTGTGCTCTGGTACGGAGCTGTCAGTGCACAAGAGGTCAGTGTGAGAAAGAGCAGTGTGATGCTCATCATGGCATCCACACCAGGGTGTGGTCAAGGAGGCTGCCTCTCAGGCCACATGGGGTCCTCCTGTTAACCTTCTGTCAGGAAGGGTTGTCCTTTCCTAAGACACTGGATCTTTTTGAATCTCATGGGCAGCGTGAATTGGACAGCTTAAAACCCAGTACTCAGCCCTCCCAGTCCTGTCTGGAGGTTTCAATGGGTACATTTCAGCTCCCTCTAGGCACATTCTTTTCCCATTGTGTTTCTACTTTACATTTGATGTGTACTTGTTATGGATAGATCTCAAATGCTCCTAAAGGCCCGTGTACTGAGGGGACTGGCAGTCTGTGCCACCACTGGGAAGTGGAGGAACTTTTAGGAGGTGGGACATAGTAGAAGGAAGTTAGGTTACTGGGGACATGCTCTTGAAGGGGCTATTAGGACCCTAGCCCCTTACCGTCTCTATCTTTGCTTCCTGACCACCATCGGGTGAGTAGTGTTCCTCTACCATGGGCTCCTGCCATGATGTACTGTGCCACCACAGGCCTAAATCATTAAGGCCAAGAGATCATGGACTGAAACTGTGAGGCAAAATAAATTTCTTTCTTTTTTTTTGGTACCAGGATTGAACTCAGGGGCACTCGACTACTGAGCCACATCCCCATCCCTATTTTGTGTTTTATGTAGAGTCAGGGTCTCACTGAGTTGCTTAGCGCCTTGCCCTTGTTGAGGCTGGCTTTGAACTTGCTATTCTCCTGTCTTAGCCTAAGTGCTGGGATTACAGGCTTGCGCCACTGCGCCCAGCTCAAATTTCTTCTTTATAATAAATCTTTTCTCAGTTATTTTGTCACAGTGATGGAAAGCTGACTAATAGAGTGCTCTTTATCTCTCATATTTTCTGTAACCTGAATAAAACATAGCAAAGCAGAAGGTTCTATAATCCCTCTCTTCTCCATTTTATATGAGTGGATTATCCATAGAGCTGAATCTTTCTGCCATTTGTGTTTTTTCCCCCGATGCAGCTCTCTGGCCTCATTTTCCCCCAGCAATTTATCAGCTCATTTTTAGTCCAACAGTGAGTACAGAGTGGTGAGAATGGAGATGGAATGGGAGCTGAAAGAAGAGGGGCAGGAGTGGGAGTGACATTCCTTAGCAGTTGCTGGGCTGCATGGCTAGAGCTACAATGAGGCAAAAGAGGGATAAGGGACTCACAAACTTAGGGAACACTCACACTCAGGGTCAAGCAGGAGGTGTGTCTAACAGAACTTAGCATTTTTATCTTATTTCTTAGACTCACTTATTTCATAGACGCAGTGACTCTGCCACTGTTGAAAGTGGCAGAGCCTCTCTTTAGCAAAATTTGTGAGTGTTTGAGTGATTTTGCATAAAATATTAGGGCTTTATAGAATATGCCTGAAGCCAAGGCAAGTCCTCTCTAGTGGCCCTCTGGCTCCTGGGAAAGAACTCCTGACCCATTACCTCAGGCTGGAGGTTCTGCAGGAGGCCAGGGTGCTACAGCCTGCTAGGCGGAAAAAGTCCTTTATTCAGAGAGGACACAGGGCTCAGTGGGACTTGATGCATTCGGCCTATTGTTCATTTACTGCATCTAAAAACTTAGATCTAGAAGGATCCTTACAATACGATCTGCTCAGGCTCATTTCTTTAGGCACATACATTATTATCTTTATTCCCTGAAGAATCTCTGGCCTGACCAAGGTCACATGGTAAACAGGTATCTTGCCTCCCATATTTTCTCTTTCTTTCACCACCCAGAACACAGGTTGCCTCTTACTTTGCAGGCCACACGGTGAGGGCACAGCTTCCCAAACCCTAGAGGGGGCTGAATACGCCGGAGGAGGGTCACCACATCCAGGTGTTTGATGCGACCTCTGCAAGAGGAAGGAGAGGAGAGGAAGAATGGTCAGGGCCACGGTTTCTGTCTGCTGCCCAGGCAGGATTCATATACCAGGGAGGTGGGGGTCCACCTCTTGGGGGGTACTCTCCATACTATGGCTCTGCTGGTCAAATAGGGCAGACTGCAGAAGTGCATGGTAAAATTCCAGAAACAATATAAAAACCAATGTGCACACGTTAAGATTTTAATGGACAATTTTCTGTCCATGCTATGTTTCAGGTGAAAGGGATTTGCTGCTTCGACACACTAACCATCTGATCACAAGGAATTTATGGGATGTCAATCAAAGATGATCAACAGATGAAGGTATCCTTAGACCTGAGGTCAGGAATAGAGTCAAGATCTTCCTGGCCCTAAATATCCTGAGGTGAGTACTTACTAGTTATTCCTGATGCTAGACTTTCCTGTCCTTCCTTTGAACTGATAAGTTCTCAACTTAGCCAAAGGGTCTTGGCCTCCTCTTGCAGGCTCCTGACCCTCCAACCTAAAGTCTGGCACACACAGTTCAGTGTTTCCCATTGATCTACCCCATGGACCTCTTCCATCATGGACCTCTTCCACAGGTATGGTCACCCAACCCCCTTTTAGCTCAGGGAATCAAGATTTCCCTCAGGGAACTTACTTGGCCTCAGGATCATACTCTGCCCAAATTCTCTTAAATTCATCCAGGTGGTGGGGACCAAGGATTGACCAGTCCCTTGTCAGGTAGTCAAAGTTGTCCATAATGACAGCTACAAAGAGGTTGATGATCTGCAGGCAACAGTTGGTATGGTGAGGAGCTCCACAAGGACTTTCTTATACACTTACCACTCGAACCCACCTTGCCAGCCCAGGCAGAAGCCAACATTTCTAAATCCCAGCAATATGTTAGCATTTACAATTCTGGCCCCAAGAACTTGGATCTCTTGGATATCAGCATGATTCCACTGCCCTGAGCGTTGTGGGGCGTGAACCCTACTTGTGGGCTGGACAGCTTCCCTTGTACCAAGCTGATATGAAGGGCTGCTAAGGCCAGAGGGTAGCTTTATCTGCCACCTTTCTCTCACTCCTCAGCAAGGTGCCAAAATGTGTAAGTTTCTGCTGAGCCTCACTCAACACATCCCCTTTGTCCTCTGGGGATGTGGACAAGAAAGAGGATGGCCGAGTGTGCTCTGGCCCAGCCTTCCTGTTCTTCTCTCAGTGTGGGTGGACATTACCACTGACTTAGACTCCCCAAGCCAGCTTCTCTGGGTTGCCCTGACAGTGTGCTGCAGAGTCAAGGGCTTGGGCTGTCCTGAAACTGCCCTAGTTCCCTGGGGCCAGCATGTCCCCCCAACTTACCAGGAAGGCACAGAGCATGTAGAAGCTGATGAAGTAGAAGACTGCGAAGCTGCTGCCACAAGGCGTCTCTCCTTCTGTGCTGTTACTGGGCTCAGATTCTGGGGCACACTTCTTGCCTGGCATGCAGGCCAGCATGATGTCCTGCCAGGCCTCCCCTGTGGCACATCTGGAGGAGGGAAAGAGGAGAGGCTCCAGCACCCATGTAGCTAATCTCACACATGTAATTGAAACTCTTCTGGCATCCTTCCCCAGAAGGAATTAGTAAAACAAATATGGTATTTATCCCTCCCTGAGTGCTCAGATATGCTCACCAGATACGAAAACATTCAGCATCATTTTGAATGTTCTAAAGGAGTAACAAATTGTACCCTTTCTGCAAACTTGCTGTTTTTGTAATCTATGCAAATTCTTTGAGATTTAACCATTTGGATACATTTTAGCTCTAGTATATTTTAACTGCTATGCAGGAGTACATTCAATGAACATGCCCTTAAAAAAATCACCCTCCTGATGAGGGACATCTCGGGTTTTCAATTTTTTTTAATTTTGTGGTTACAATTAACACCGCGAAGACCAGGCATGTCCACATCTTGGGTATCTGCCTCGAGGTGGGATTGCCAGGTGAAGACACACATGCCTTTGTTTTTACTAGGTGGTGCATGTTCTCCAAGTGTTGTCCCGTTCAGACCCCTCTCATCAGTGTAGGAGAAATGCCATTCTCCTCAGATACATCAGCGCTTAGTGGATTTTAGAGTGTTGCACATACGATGGGTGTGAAATGGTATTTCGTGGCTGTTTTTGTCTAGTTTTAACATCACCAGTGGGTTGAGAAATTTAATTTCACTTTCAGTTGAATTGCATGTCCATGTTTCTGCTTGTTGATTCATGAGTTGTCTTCCTGTTCATTTGTTGGGTCCTTCAGCTGGTTTTTATTGTCATCCTTTCTTATTCATATGCATTGTAAGTATCTTCCTCCAGCCTGTGGCTTGTCTCTGGGTTTTTTTTTTGTTTGTTTTGTTACCAGGGATTGAACTTGATCACTGAGCCACATCCCCAGCCCTATTTTGTGTTTTATGTAGAGACAGGGTCTCACTGAGTTGCTTAGCACCTCGCCATTGCTGAGGCTGGCTTTGAACTTGCGATTCTCCTGTCTCAGCCTCCCTAAGTGCTGGGATTACAGGCTTGAGCCACAGTGCCCGGCCATCTCTAGGTTTTTTAATGGTATATTTTGATAAATCTAAGTTTTTGATTTTAATGTGGTCAAATTTATAATTTTTTTGCACTATGTTTTGTGCTCTTTGCATCTCATTTAATAAGTCCTTTCCTGTTCTAGGACATCAAGACATTCTTAAGCTTCCAAGGTTCCAATTTTCACAATAACGCATTAACCTTTTATTTTGATATGAGGTAGGAATATGCTTTTGTCTTTTTCTGCAAAGACAACAAATTTTCTTCATATTACGTACCTACCGATTTGAAATAGCTTTTCTGACATAAATTCTATTTCCATAGATGTGTGAGTCCTGTGTGAGCCTTTTCATTGCATTGCATAGGTTTACTTGCCCAGGAGCATTGGTACCATATTGTCCTAATTATTATAGTTTATAGTGAGTCTTGCTGTCTTATACGGAGTGAGTTCCAGTGTGTTGTTCTTCATTTGTCTTGACTGATCACTTTCCTTTTCTATTCCTTAGACACATGAGAATCGGTTCAAGTTCTAGGAATAGTTTTGTTGAGAGTCTTGCTGGAATTGCATTAAAATTGAGATTGAGGAATCTTGACAGCTTCAGGATATAAAGTCTCTCAGCCATGAACACAGCATCCATTTATGTAGTCCTTATTCATGTCTTCGATAAAATTTTATGATTTACCCATATACATCTTTTGTTACATTATTTCTAGGTATCTTCTTATTTTTATTGTATATTTAAAATGGTACAGTTTGCCAGGCAGGGTCCTATAAGCCAACAGTCCCAGCTACTTGGGAGTTTGAAGCAGGAGGCTCACTTAAGCCTAAGACTTCGATGTTAGCCTGGGCAACATAGTGAGACTCATCCCCCCCCCAAAAAAAGTACAGTTTTAAAATTATATCAGTTTGCTATCGTGCAGAATAACTGATTTTATATACAGATTTTCTGAACTTCCTTCCTAGTTTCAAGAATGTATCTGTAGTTTCTCCTGTACATTCTGCACAGGCAATTTTTTTGCTTTTTGTTTCTTCTCTAATTCTTATCCTTCAATTTATTTTTCTTATTTTATTGCATTTGATAAAACTTGAAATATAATATATATTAGAAAGAGTGATAGCATAAGATCTTATCCATTATATTTACTAATTAGCTATTCCAAGCACAAATAGTGATTCTTTTTCTTTGTTAATTTCCCACCTTACTGATGCTATTCATTGTTATAGAGATTTTTAATTGATTTGCTTGGATTTTCTACTTGGGTTAGCCTGCTGTTTTCAAACATTAGCGATTATGTCAACATATTTTCTCTTCCTTCCTCTCCTCTCCTCTCCTTCCTGTTCTGGGGATTGAACCCAAGGAAACACTCATACTGGGCAAGTACTCCGTCACTGAGCTACATCCAAGTCCCATCCATATTTTTATTTTTATAACTTCTTGGTGTTTTTTCTCCTTCTCTTATTAGTATTAGCTTTATGTTCATATTATGGGATGAGTGTGGAGGTTTCCCACTTCTTTCTGGTCTTGAAAAGTTTTTATAATATAAGAACAATCTATTCTTTGATAGTTTTTTAGAACTCACAAATAAAAATATTGAAGCTTGAGTCTTTTTGAAGGCTAAAGTTTTGACTACCTTTACAATTCCTATCATAGATAGAAATGCTATTTATTTATTTAGAGCATATCAGTGTTACAGTGGCACCAACCAACATCTTATGAGATGTCTATGCTTATATCAAATCTATATTGAATGTCTGACAGTCCAGAAAACTGTTTTATTTATGGAAAACTTTTTAAATGAGTATTTTGTTTTCTAAGCTTGCATTTTTTTCATTGATTAATGCTTTTATCAGTTAATGTTTTAAAATTTTTTTCTTAACAGTTTTTATAATTCATATTTCCCTGTATAAAAGCATTGACTGTACTTAGATTTTCAAATATATTGACACAAGTTTTTTTATAATATCTTCACCCCCTTTTTAAGGTCTAATCTTATTTGTTAACTCTTAGAAAATCTTGTTTCTGAGTGGACTCAAACTTAGTGGTAGATGGTCTCAGAGAGTGCAGCCTCTATCATTTGGCAGTCTGTGCTGTGCATTTTTCTTTGACCTCCTTCATTTTCATGGCTCAAAGTCTAGCATATTCTTTGGCCTCTTGTGTATTTTTTTTAGCATCCTGTTTCTTCAGGATAACATGGTAGTGTCTGTTTTGCAGCACAGGTGGAGTCCCATGAAGCTAAATTGTGGACACTTTGGTTCTAGGTTTCTTACATTCTTTTTTTTTTTTTTTTTTTTGGTACCGGGGATTGAACTCAGGGGTACTCGACCACTGAGCCACATCTCCAGCCCTGTTTTATGTTTTCTGTAGAGACAGGGTCTCACTGAGTTGCTTAGCGCCTTGCCATTGCTGAGGCTGGCTTTGAACTCGCGATTCTCCTGTCTCAGTCTCCCTAAGTGCTGGGATTACAGGCTTGCGCCACCGCGCCTGGCTTCTTACATTCTTTGTTTAGGGCTTTGCTGTAGTTTAGATCTGGGATGTCCCCCAAAGGTACATGTGTTGAAGGTTTGGTCCCTAGTCTGTGGCTCTGTTGGGAGGTGGTGGAACCTTGAGGAGGTGGGGCCTACTGGAAGGAAGTTAAGTCACTGGGAGCACACACTTGAAGAGATATTGAAACCTGGTCTCCTTCCTTACTTTCTTTGCTTCTTGGTCACCATGAGGTGAGCAGCTCTGTTCCACAATGAGCTTCCTATCATGATGTTCTGCCTCACCACAGGCCCAAAGAAATGAAGTCAAATAACCATAGACTGAAATCCCTGAAACCCTGGGCCAAAACAAACCTTTTCTCCATTTTTTTTAACCTTTATTTAATTTATTTTTATGTGATGCTGAGAATCAAACTCAGTGCCTCACACATGCTAGGCAAGTGCTCTACTACTGAGCTACAGCCCCAGCCCCTTTTTCTCCTTTTAAGTGGATTTTCTCCGGCATTTTGGCACAGTGATGGAAATCTAACCAACACAGATTTTCACAAACCCACACACACCTACACACAAAACACACACACACACACACACACACACACACTGGTGGATCTATATTCTTTAGAGATATTTGAAAATTTGTGGGTTTTGCTAACTCTTTTGGGTCCCATGTGATAAAAAGCACAGTAGTATTAGTCCAACCAGAAATATTCTTTTCCACAATAACCAAAGGGAGAACATTCAACACAATGCAACCCTGAATGGATCTGCACTTGTTTTTCTCCAGTTCTCCTTGGTTTATAACAGGAATGGCCCTTACTCAGCTGGAGGTGCACATAGTTGTACTTCATGGGGAAACCTCATTTGTCTTTCCTACCACTGATTCAAACCACATAACTCTTCCATCCTTTCCTCAGAGGGCCAGAAGCAACTTCTGTGGCCATTCACTTCTTATAAAAGGTACCAAGTATGTGTTCATGATCTACTTCAATGAGTTTCTAACAGTTAGTGGCTGGAAAGATATTCAGCATCTTCAAGTAGCTGATCACCTCTGAGGTGCCATTTAAAAAGCATAAAATTATCTTATCATTCTAATAATCACTTTTACATCCATAATTATGTTGCTTTTAGTATGCTTGATATTGTTGTATTTTTTTAAAATACAGATTTGATAAATGTCTTATTGGCTTTTTCAAATCAGCTTTAGCGTTTATTGATAAAATCTATTTTTGTTATATATTTGGTTGATTTATGCTTTTATTTTTATAAATGTGTTTCTTAATATTCTGGGGCTTTTATGCAATTCTTTTGCCATCTATTGGTTTACTTACAGGTTTAAAAATGAATACATTTTTATTCTGAGTTTCCTTTGGTATGGATAGGCCATCTCATGTGTGTCAGATACAATGCTACCACTAATTTCTAAGTATCTATAGTTTCAACTTTGAGTTATTTAGAAGAATGAATTAAAAATTTTAAGTGGATAGGTTTCAGAAGGGCTATTGTTTTATGGTTCATTTCTCATTTTGCTATATTGAAATGAAGTTTTAGGATTTGTTAAATTCTACTTTGTGAGTTAAGTTATGGCTAATTTTTGTGAAGGTTTCTAGGTGCTTATAAAGGATGTGTCTTTTACCATTTATTGAGTAGAAATTTGTTAATCTGTTAACCGTGTTATTTGGCTTTTCTTTACCCTTTCTTCTACTTGGACCTGTCTGATCTGTCACTTTCTGTGACCTGCATTCAACTCTCACTGTGTGTGTGTGTGTGTGTGTGTGTGTGTGTGTGTGTATATTTTTTCCTTAGACTTCTATCCCCATCTATCAGATACACTTCAAAGTGTATGATTAGGCTCATGTAGTTTTTATGACTGTCACATGGTGAAATAATCTTGGTGGATTATTCTTGAATCAGGGCCAAATGCCCCCTTTTTAAATTTTTTTTTTTGTGTGTGTATGTGTTGATGGACCTTTATTTATTTATTTTTAAAAATACTTTTTGTCATATATGGACATGATAGCTTTATTTTATTTATTTTATGTGATGCTGAGGATCGAACCCAGTGCCTCACATGTGCTAGGCAAGCGCTCTACCACTGAGCTACAACCCCAGCCTGGACCTTTATTTTACTCATTTTTATTTTTATGCAGTACTGAGAAGCAAACCCAGTGCCTCACGCATGTGAGGCAAGTGCTCTACCACTGAGCTACAACCCCAGCCCCCAAATGCCCCCTTTTGTAGATACCTTTCCCCTGGGATTCTGCTTCTCTGGTACTGCTGTCACATCAACACCCCAAGCACGGCTTTGCATGTCTTCTCTAGCCCTTTATTTTCATCCTTTCTCAGAAATAGGCTATGGCTAGTATTCTGGTTTTTTTTTTTTTTTTTTTTTTTTTTTTTTAGTACTGAGGATTGTACTCCACAGGCGCTTAACCACCAAGCCACATATCCAGCCCTTTTCCCTTTTTCTTATTTTTTTGAGACAGGGCCTCGCTAAGTTGCTGAGACTGGCTTTGAACTTGTGACCCTCCTACCTCAGCCTCCCGAGGCACGGGTTGAATTGGAGTATTTATCTTTTAATGGAGAAATGTAACTCATTTAATTTTTAGTACTCATTAGTATCTTTGTTCTTATTATCTTTGTTCTGCCTTCTTATTTTATTTTCCCAATTTCCACATTTTATTTTTTGCTACTTTTGCCCTTTCTTCCTTTTCATAAATTGCTAAGGTTTTCTTTGTCCATTTTTTCCATTTGTGGCTTGGAACATACACATTCCATTTCCATTGTTCTAGCTGTTGACCTTTCAGTATTTAATATAGCTATTTTACACACTTCCCCCTTAGTTGCCTGAGGAGTCACACAGTATCCACTTCTCCTCATGTAAGAGAAGAATCCTGGCACAGTTTCATGTTTCTCAATTTTCTACTATTTCAGGTCCTAACTTGTTGAGATAATATGGATTCTACTTCCAAATTGTTATTAAGAGTTTGGGGGTTGGGGCTGTAGCTCAGTGGTAGAGTGCTTGCCTAGCATTTCATCCTCAGCACCACATATAAATAATAAATGAATAAAATAAAGAGCCATCAACAACTAAAAAAAAATACATTAAAAAAAGATTTTGGACATTTCCTCTTAACAATTATTTTGGATTGATCTTCAGCACTGCAAAAATCTTCACATAAATTTTATAATTTCTGTTTTTGTAAATAACTATAAATGTTATGGTTTCTTTACTCATATCTTGATTCTGCTCATTCTCTTTCTAGATTCATTCTTCATTCTGTGGAAATATATAATTGTATAACTGTGACCAGGCAGGGTTATATGAGAGAGTAAACTTTTGAGGTTCTCGTATTTCTGGAAATGTTTATTTTGTGTTGCTACTTGAATACTACTTAGATTTAGCATATAGAAGTCTAAATTCAAAAGTACATTTTCCTTGTAATTTTGAACACATTATTCCATTAGCTTCTAGTGTGCACTTTTGTTGAAGAGGAGTCCAAGTCCAGATGATGCTTTGCAAGGCAGTCTTTTTCCTCTTCAGCAGCACCATTCACTGGAGAGACTGTTCTTTCTCCATTGTGTGATCTTGGCACCTTTGTCAAAAATCAACTGACCATAAATGTTTGGTTTATTTCTGGGACCTCTGTCCTGTTCCATTTGTCAATGTGTCTGTTTTTATGCAGCTACCAAGCTGTTTCGAATACTATAGCTTTGTAATGGATTTGATGTCAGGTGGTGTGATGCCTCCAGCTGTGTTTTTTTTTTTCCCCTCCAGATTTCTGTGGCTATTCAGGGTCCTTGGTGGTTTCACAAACATTTTGTTTCTATTTCTGTGAAAAATGATTTTGGCATTTTGAAAGGCATTGCATTGAATTTGTAGGCTGCATTGGGTAGTTCAGACATTTTAACAATATTAAATCTTCTAATCCATGCACATGGGATACCTTACTGTTAATTTGTATTGCCAATTCTTTCTTTCATCAGTATTTTTTTTTAAATATTTTTAGTTGTTAATGGACCTTTATTTTATTTATTTGTATATGGTGCTGAGAATCGAACCCAGTGCCCCGCACATGCCAGGCAAGCACTTTGCCACTGAGCCACCACCCCAGCCCTCTTTCATCAGTATTTTATAGTTTTCAGTATAAAGATCTTTCATCTCCTTGGTTAAGTTTATTTTTATGTCTACATGCTATAATGAATTAGAGTGGTTTCTTAATTTCTTTTACAGATAGTATGCTGTTAGTGCAAAGAAATGCACTAATGATTTTAGGGTGCTGATTTTGTAGCCTGAAACTTTACTGAATTCATTTATCAATTCTAACAGTTTTGCTTTTGTTTTCAGTGTTCTGGTGTGAAATCTTTAGGTTTTCTGTATAAGGTCATGTTAGCAGCAAAGAGATAATTTCACTTCTTCCTTTCCTACTTGGATGTCTCTTATTTCAGTCTAGAACTTAGAAGACTATGCTGAATGGAAGTGCTGAGAGAGGGTACCCTGCCCTGTTCCTGAATCTTTGCCTACTGAATATGATGTTAACTGTGGACTTTACATACATGGCATTGATTGTGTTGCGGTGCCTTACTTCTATGCCTGATTTGTTGAAAGGTTTTATCATGAAAAGAGGTTGAATTTTTTTTTTAACATTTTTAAAAAATATTTATTTTTTAGTTGTAGGCAGACAGAATATCTTTATTTTTATGTGGTGCTGAGGATCGAACCCAGTGCCTCACGCGTGCTAGGCGAGCACGCTACCACTGCGCCATAACCCCAGCCCCAAGAGGTTGAATTTTGTAAAATGCTTTTTCTACATCTACTGAGAGGACCATATGGTTTTCATCCTTCATTTTGTTAATGTGCTGTATCACATTCATTGATTTGTATGTTAAGCCATCCCTGCATTGCAGGTTTAAATCCCACTTGTTCGTGGGGAATGATGTCTTTAATGTACTGCTGAATTCAGTTTGCTAGTATTTTGTTGAGGATTTTTGCATCTGTGCTCATCAGGAGTATCGATCTGTGGTTTTGGTTTCTGGTGGCATCTTTTTCTGATCTTGATATGGGGGTAATGCTGGCCTTGTGAAACTTCAATTTGTTGATTTTTTCTACTTTGTAAGATTTTAGGATATTTTCTTTATAGTTGGTATTCCAGAAAGTAATAATAATGTGTCTAGTTAAGGATTTTTAAAATTAACCTATTCTGCACTTAATAGGCCATTTCAGACTGAAGGTTCATATTTTTATTTAAAATGTCCCCTCTCCTGGGGACACTTTGCCCTTGAGCTATTTCCCCAGTCCTTTTTATTTTATTGTTATTTTGAGGCAGAGTCTCATTGACTTGCTTAGGAGCTCACTAAATTTTTGAAGTGATCTTGGAACTTGTGATCCTCCTGCTTCAGCATGCCAAGTAACTGGAATTATAGGCATGTACTACTGTGCCCAGCTCACTTTGCTCTTTTTAATAAGGGCTGCTGTTGCTGGTGCTACTGCTACTTCTTCTAATTTAACAGATGGGTTATGTTCTCTAGTCTCTCTAAAGATACTAATTATATTTACTATATTTATATTATACATAAGGGAACTGTATTTATTCCTTATTCATCTGAGTCAAGTGAGTCCTCACTTTCTTGATGTTGGTTTCTCCCAAACACTTTGAGATTATTGTTGATTTCTCTTTGTGACAGAGAACTCAGTTCACACCTCTCTGGATAAAGTCCTCCTCCCAGGAGGCTCTCTGGGCATCATGAAAGAAAGACAAGATGTGCTGTAGGTAGACTGGGCAAGTGGCTTTCTTTTTGAGTGTGGGATCTCTGAGGGGAGGAGCATGCTCTGTCTTTCCAGACTCCAAAGCCCAGGGATGAAATGTCATGTGCCACTGCTTCCAGCTTGCAAGAATTAGCAAATGATTCTCAATAGAGTAAGTCCTTGAGGAACCGGGGTCACAGGCTGTGGCCCCAGGTCTCTCTTGTGCCTTGCATCTGTTGACTCTGAGCTTGGAGACTCCCTGGACTGCTCTCACTTCCCCATAGTCTCAACCTGTCTAGAGGTGTGTGCTCCTCAGATCTTGTTCCTTGTCAGTTGAATCCCACCTGCTTTCTTCCATTTAGGAATCCCTCAGCATTTCTGGTTAACCTAAGACACTCTTTCATGTTTGTTTAGTTTATTTTTTTTCTATCCTCAGCACTGTTATAGATTTATTCTCTTAAGAAATGTCTTCTGTCATCAAGGAAAGGAGGGGAGAAGAGCCCAGGTGATCATTCTGAGATCCGTGTCCAACTCCATATTTAAATGTGGCATGGGCTGGAGGGCTGCTGTTGAGTGGCAGTTCCCCACAACTCTTGTGTTCTGATAGTTTATAATCTGAGGGAGGTGGTGATGTCAGACTGCTATGTAGAGAGTCTACTAGTATGATATAAGGCATTTTTGAGCAATTATGATACTTGGGCTTGGGGAATGGGTTCTGTGAGACATGGTAAAAGTGGATGATCTGATAGAGGGTCCCCAGATCCTTGGGAAGGGGACTGTAGGGCTCACTACCTCTCCTAGTGCCACGTCTATGCTAGCTCAAAATAGATGAGCTAGCATAGACTAGAAATCATGTGATCCAGGGATTGTCATGACCTGGATGAGAAGAAGCAGGCTGCAGAATGGAGTCACTCAGGGGCACAGTGAGAAACACCCTGTTCCCTAGCATTCCAGAGGTGGTGGCCTTCCAAGCAGTGTGGAGGCTCAAGGCTGACTTCAGTGAGGATAAAAGTAAGTGCAGGGGGAGGTAACCACCTAACACAGCAGATGGCACAGACACTGGCATAGTGACCAACACCTGTATTTGTGTTATGGGGAAACTGAAGTTCAGAGAAGGTAGATGTCTTGCTCAAGGTCACAAAGCCACCATGCTGAACACTTGGCCTTGAAGCTGTTCAGATTCCAAGCCAGGGTGCTTTCAGTATTTGACTTTGATCCCATAACGGCTTTGGGTGGTTGCTAGCAGGTGTCAGTGTCCAACAAGTTGCTAGTGGAGAGTTAATACGGATAACAATGAAATGAGCAGCTTCTCGGTCAGGGGAGGGGTAGTGAGGGGAGCACCCACTCTGTCCTTTCTCACTGTCCCTACTCACTTCGCTCTTCTACTCCCAGGTCATCATGCAGGTGTGTATGTGTGCACCTGTGCCCTTGGACACCCACCTGAAGAGCAGCAGCACAGCTTGGGGGAAGGTCTGAAAATTGTTGTTCCGGTTGATCTCTGTGGTGTCATTCAGGGCAATTTTTCCAAACACCTAGCAGAGGAAAGCAAGAGGAAATCAGTGACCCGTGAGAAGAGGACTCTCATTTCCAACACTTTTTCAATGGTTTCTTTAGGGGACAAAGTGACTTAGGGATTGGCTGTTCTATACCTCAGAGTCTCCTGCTGTGACCTGGCCAGCACTTGCAGTCCCACCCAGTCTCGATCCCAATTCTCCATGGACACATGAAAGAAGAATTGTGCCCTTGGCCCTAGCCAAGGTCCCCACAGCCAGCAGGAGCGGGGGGCTGAGAGCAGTAGAGGCTGTGACTAGGACCTGCTCCTGTGTGGGGACGCGGGGCCCACTGCCTTCCTTGCTTTGCCATTTTAGCTCCTATGTCCAAGCACTGTTCCAAATTTAGGTTCTTGGATTTGGAATGATATTGAATGGATGATCTGGGGCTTGGACAAACTTAAGTCACCCCTGAAATCAATGGCTTCCTCTTTTTATTTTATTTTTTCCTGGCCCTTTAAAGCTATGCTTATCCTGGAAACTGGACCCTTTGATCAGGTGTCAAGGGAGTGCTTTTCATCACAAAGGTTTGGACCTACAAAACTTCAGGTCTTTCTGCTATGAGCAAGTAGGGTGTTTGCTTAAGCTCTTGGTCAGTGTGCCGTGGTCTGACTTGGGAAACTCAGCTAGAGCCCTGAAGAGACTGGAGAACTCTGGTTTGGGAAAGGAGAAGGAGCTGTGGGTATCCGGGAGGCCCCAGGAACAGCTGTGTGTTTGAGGAGGCACTACCCTCCTTCCTTTCTCCCTTCCTTCTGTCTTCCATCTCAGTCCTTAGTGTCTGAATGACATTGGGCAGAGGGTAATTCTTAGGCCCATCAGACAAAGTAGGGGATGCTGGTCAGACACCTTCTTGCTATTTCTGAGAAGGGGCTGTTTTTTTCCTGAGGCCAACTACATAATTCTGAATTTTTCCTTACCAGTTGCAGAACTCAGGCCTGAGACCCTTGTCGGGGAATTAAAGTTGGACGTGCTTCCTACCTGCATCCCAATGACTGCGTAGATGAAGAACAGCATCACTATCAGAAGGGCCACGTAGGGCAGGGCCTGGAAGGAAGCATAGAGGACACCAGTTAGGCCCAGGGGACAGGCTGGCCATATTCCTTCTCAGGGAGCATTGCGTCCCCTTCTCTGCAGCCATCAGCTGCTGCCTGACTTGGAGCAGGGGACACTTCCAAAAGCCCTACAGAAGAACTGAACACCTGGGAGAGAGGCTGAGAAATGGGCACTGACTTCTCATTTTAGTTTTTTATTTACTTTTTGTGGTGGTAGAGATGGAACCCAGGTAGGCGATGCTCTACCACTGAGCTCTACCGGGGGCCCCTAGCTTGGTTTTAAAAGCAGGCTGCAGGGCTGGGATTGTGGCTCAGTGGTAGAGCGCTCGCCTCGCATGCATGAGGTACTGGGTTCGATCCTCAGCACCACATAAAAATAAATAAAATAAAGATATGTGTCCATCTACAACTGAAAAAATATTTAAAAAAAAAAAAAAGCAGGCTGCAGTGTGAGGGATACATTGCCATACTACTGTAATAAGAAGAGTCGAGGTGGAGCAGAACCTCCTCCAACTGCACATAAATATTTGCACGAGGAAGGAGAGAGTGGTGGAGGCTGCACACCATGCTGGCCATTGACACCTGGGGAGAGGTGGAGGAGGTGGTCCTGCCCCTCTTTACTCAGCTGACTTTTGCTCCACTAGTTGTGGGAGCAGATTTTACTGTTGTGAAAATACTTTCCAGACGCCGGAGCTTGGGCAAGTTACCGAACCTCTTTGTGCTGCAGTTTCCTCATCCGAGCATGGGAACAACGGCCTCTCGCAGTTTGTGGCGTTTATGACTCGAGGCTTACAGAGTGCTTAGTGAGCTACCTCTCAGAGTCACGTGCCCAACGTTTTATTCACTCAATATATTATCTGACAATTTAATTTTCCAGAGCCACAGCTGGGGAAGACACCGTGGGCCTCCACACCAATTCCTTTGGTGGGATCCTGGAGCCCACAAGGAAATGCGTGGCCAGCGGCTGCAAGCCACTAGATGGCAGTGCGAGCTCAGTCAATGCTTTTCCCTTCAAGATGCACTGGGCTCCTCATTCAAGTGCCACTCCTCATAGTCACCCCAGTCTGTCATCTCTTTCTAGCCCAGGGAAACATTGAGGGTGGGGGCTATACCTCCACCACAGCTTTGGACCCCAGGGATCAATGACAAGGTCAGCCCACGGTCCTTTTCCCATTAGGGAGGGCTGATGATTCAAATCCCCAGAGAGCCGCCCCTCCCCCACCTGGGGGCTGAGCAGGACCATGGTGGGGAGCTGCAGCTCCTTGTTAGGTGGGGAGTCAGCTTGGGCACCGCTGGAGAAGCACTGGCTCCCAGAGAGCGACCAGGCTGGGGCCTTGGCTGCTGGTCCAGCAGATGGTCTCTATGGCCTTACTTAGAGGGCAGTGCCTTTGGGAGGGGACTCCAAAGCAGGGAAGCACTGGGCCCTACAGCACCTGTCCTTGAGCTGCCACCACAGCTACAGACACACCCAGACCAGAGACCAACTCTATGCCCTGAGGCCTGGACTGGCAGGGGATATGGAGGCCATTCTTCAGAGATGGTGATTCTCCACGTCCTGGGGACTCTGAGAGTGGTACTTCCACAGGAGGAGAGAGGCCTGCCTTCTGTGCAGGGCCAGGGGAGCACAGTTAGGGGCTGTTGCAGTCATCTCCAAGGAATCCCAGTGACCTAACAGCTTTGCTTTTCTTTAACTTCACACTTACATAACACTCCTGGGAGCTGCCAGAGGTGATTGTGAGCCTGTTTTCACAGGTGGAAAACGATGACTAAGAAGAGGAAATTAATTATGCGGTAGTTAGGCAATCCTGGGGCTTTACGAGGGGGCTGCTTTCCTGGAGTGGAGTGACACCAGGGTCCTTTAGAGTCTGGCTAGGGACATAACCAGGTAGGGTCAGCAGACATAGCTGGGAGATTCCCAAACTGCAGGAATTGGAGGGGGCCAGAGAGGTTATCAGATGATCTAGGCCCGTGTTTTTCCAATTTGTTCCACCCCACATAACCCCTTTGTCCAGTAAATTCTTGAGGAGAAATACATAAATGAGAGAAGAGAGCAGAACCACCTCAGCCTCCCCTCTCCTCCCACCCTCTGTACCCTGCCTTTGGGGAAATGCAGGGCTCCAGGAGTCGGCTTTTGAAAACCACAGATCTGGTTTCATCCTCTCCGTTTCAGAAATGAGGAAAGCAAGGCGCCCCGTGGGAAGTTGCCCTCACACAGCTGCTGAGCAGCAGAGGAAGGGCCAGCCCCAGGCCCCTTGCTTCTTGTGCCAGTTCTGGTCCAGGGAGCCCCAAGTGGAGGCAGGGGAGCCCTAGCTCACCCCAGGATCCCAGAAGGTTGTCTCCCACTGTATTGGGAAGGTGACCTGGTTACCTGGAAGGACTTGATGAAGGTCCACAGCAGGGTCCGGATGCCCTCCCCACGGCTCAGCAGCTTGACCAGGCGCATGACCCGGAAGAGGCGGAAAAAGGTGATGGAGATACGGGAGTTCTCTTCTGCATTCTGGAAGCCATTGGCAATAGGAGGTGCAGTTAACACAGCAAGAGAGGTGTGGGACAGGAGGGGGATCTCTTGAGAAACAGTCTTTGGCTGAGGGGAGGCAGGCTGGGGTGGGTCAGCTGCACTGGACTCTTCCCTCAGGTACCCACTCCCTGGTCACGGGTGGGAGGTCAGTGTCCTGCTTTGTAGGTCAATAACCAGTCATGTAGTTTCTGCAGAGCCAGGCTGTGCCTAGGCCCTGAACCTGTGGTCCTGATATCCCATCCCTCTCTCTTTTCCTTCATTCCTAGTTTGTGATGCCCTGCATGGAGCAACAGAAAGTTCCAGAAGGTGCTACCACATACTGTGGAATCAAAGCCTAGAGCTGGTTGCCTTGGAGTTTCTGGTTCTCCCCTGCCTGGCTTGGAGGAGGGCCCTGCACCCTGAATGTGATCTGGCTTTCTGCAAGGATGCTGGGTGTTTGATGGCCCGCCCCTCCCACCTGTCTCTGTTATTGCATTCAGGGGTCTTTATGGGCAAGGTGGGCTGCCAACTGAAGGGGTCTCAAGTCCTGTCTGTTCTGGACTCCAGCTGTTCTCATGCCACCTCCCCCTGCCTTGCACAGCCTTGCCCCCGAGGGGCACAGGGGAAGGTGCTGGGGAGTGGGATGCTGCTGGTGCTGGGCAAGGGTCTGGCTTGCAGCACTTGCCTTCCTTGCAGGAAGGAAGCCAGTGGCCTTCTAACTTCCTCTTCCCTGGCCTTCTAGGAGACTCCCACCTTGTTCAGGCCATGGAAGACCCTGGAATGGGTGGGGGCAAAGAGGGGAGGTAGGGAGGTGTCACTTGTAGTGAGCCCTGGAGAAATCTGGGCCTTGCTCTGTGAGGACCAAGGGATCTGTTTAGGATGGATCATCTCCCTCTGTGGAGTCCTGGAGGGAAGGGAAGAGAAATGGTTGGCATCGAGGCCAAGGCAGGCTGGGGTGGGCTTATGATGCTTGGGTTGCTGGAGGCCTGCTGACCAAAGGCTCACCTTCATCTGTAGAACCTGGAGGAGCCTGAGGGTGTGGGCACATGCCTGGCCAGGGCTCCAAAGGCAAGACAGACTGCCCTGTCCTTTTCTGCTTCCAGACCCGAGAACAACAAGAACTGACCTCTCCAGTCCCGAACCCCCTGCCCCGAGGAACAGCAGGCTATGCTGCAGAGCTGGCGCCTGGAAGCCCTCAAGAGAGCCACTTCCCACCTCCCAGAGCTAGTGCAGCTCACCCAGCCCTGCCAGCCCTGCCAGCCCCAGGAGAGAACTGGCCCTTGAGTTTCCTGTTACTGTTCCCATTCCAGGTTTCCCTCAAGGAAGGAGGGGTCTCTGGTGGCCCACTGCACCTCCTCTTTCCTCTTCCTTTATTTTACATTATTCCCCCAACACCATCCAAGCCTGTTTCCACTCCCTGAACTCCCCACTAGCCCAAAGCCCTTGAGGACCCCACAGGCCTGTCCACTCTAACCTGGCCTGGAGGGATGGCTTCAGGTGCCACTAATCTCCTGATCAGATCAGGAGACCTCCAAGAAACAGGGAAATTCAGAGGCAGATTTTCCAGCATGCCCATTTCCACGTTGGCAGTGCTGCACAGAAACCAAGCCAGAGGGTCTCTCCTGGCTTTTGGACCCTCCAAACTGGAGAAGAGTCAAAATATTTCTTAGGTTTCAAAATCAGAGCTGCCTCAGCTCCTCCTAGGGCTCCTGTTCCCTTCAAGGCAGGGGCAGACAGTGGGTGTTGGGGGCCTGCAGGCAGCAGTCCTTGTCCTGTCCCTAGGCTCTCCCCTGCCTGTGTATTTTGAGGTCTTTGATGGCCTTCATCTCTATTTCTATCACCTGTGTATCTACTTGAAATTCTATTTTCTCTCCTTAGAAGGAGGTTTTTCCCCCCAGAGGAGCTCACAGAGGAGGCTTAGGGTTTTATAACCCAGCTGTCAGTTCCACTGTGTTCGGGAAAGGAGAAAAAGAAGAAAGAACAAGCTTAAGTGGGGAGCTTCAGCTGTGGGTGTCAAGAATTCGAGAAGTTGGTGCCACCAGGACAGCTGGATCTGATGAGTAAAAACCACAAGGACCCCAAACCCAAGCTTGCCACTTGGATTTCACTGTAACATTCAGAACTCGCCCCTGAGCTGCACCTTCCAATGCTGCTCTAGAAGAATAAACGCAGTGCCATCGGGACAGGACGATTTCCCATAGTAAATGCAGTGAGGAGGCAGATCCGAGCGCCATCCCTTTGAAGAGGGGCAGGACGTCCACGGCTCAGCCTTTGTCTGGCAGCCTTTGGTCAGGCCGCGATGGGCTATGTTGGGGGTCACCACCAATCCACCCAACCTTGCCTCCAGTCTGCTGACTTTTGGGATTTGAGGAATCAACCCACTGGTCTTTCTAAAGACTCACACTTGGTTCAGTTTGAAATGTGTGATGGCAGCCTTTTAGAGGGGGTTGTACAGGGAGACTTCAAAGTCACGTTGAGAGGCATCTCCACCACTTTAGCCAAAGGGGACCATGGACTCCTACATCAGGAGTGTTTCAATTGACTGAGTTTATTATTCTGCATCCAGCCTGCTGTAGAAACGTGGGTTTAGCCCCACTGAAGTGAATGTCAGGATTTTAGAAAGATGAGAGGGGCACAGTGGCTGGAGTGACTAGAAGTTCAACCAGCCTCTCAGGAACAAATGCCAGCGTAAAGCTTTTGCAAGGCTGGTAATTATAGGCATGGATAGTAGGAACTCATCCTCCTCCTTTCAGTTTCTTGGCTAGACCATCTCTCTCTTCCCCTCTTCCCTTGAATCCCTATGGCGGCTTGGCTCTCGCAGGTGCTCTCTGCAAATTTCCCATGTCAGATTAAGCCTAGTCTTAGTCCTTGGGGTGTTTAACAGGAAGTGGCCCTTGGGTCCAATTCTCTCCCAGTGGCTCATTAATAGACAGGATCACAGGGAATTACCACCCAAAGGAAGCCGGGGGAGGCAGAACACCATTACACACGCAGCCTGTTCACAGCTCACGCGAGCACAGGCAGGGCAAGGCACACGATGGACATGGCGGTTACATGCAAGGGAGCCAGGCTGGGCTCC
>CM053403.1:95153394-95172510 GCA_028644305.1 Xerus rutilus
CAGAACACCATTACACACGCAGCCTGTTCACAGCTCACGCGAGCACAGGCAGGGCAAGGCACACGATGGACATGGCGGTTACATGCAAGGGAGCCAGGCTGGGCTCCCCGAGACTCTGGAGGTTGGAGTGGGTAAGAGTGGGGGTGCTAGAGGGTTCACAGAAGCTGGGCATGTGGTCTGGAGGGTCGGTCTTACCATAGAGGGAGAGCATTGGGTATGTTCAGCTGGCTTTAAAGAAAGGCAGACAGAGATAAGCTGTAATGAGTCTCCAACGAAGATGCCCGGTATTCTAGGTCTTGGCTAACACAGGAGCGACACAGTGGCAGGAGAGGGCACAAGGAAACAAGTGAAAGAAATACAAAGGCGTGGGCCTGGCAGGCTCTGGGACACCACCATGCGTGCAGCTGTGCGTCGTTGGGCCTCACGTCTAACAGGGCCCAAGACATCTGTCTCTGGCCATGAACTGAACAACTCACACCCATGAGAGATGAGCAGATGTGTTCTTCTGGACTTTGAGAATGAAAGTTTGGTTTAGTTTTCAGTCAGCCTTGTATTCTAAGACAACCTCCACAGGTTTCCAACTTCTGCCTTTCTGTACTTCAGCTCCCGCCAGGCAGTGCTGGTCAAAGGCAGCACCTGCTCATACCTCGCGTCTGTCCTGCCCACCCCAGTTAAACAAAGAGGCTCTTAGCCTTAGGGGAATACTAATTCTAGATATCATGAAGGAGGATCCAGGAGGTGGCCCGCAGCCCTCTCCCCAGCAGGGGTTGGTTCTCAAGGCAGAGGCTCAGGCAGGACCTGGCCTAGCTTGGCTGTAGGTACATAGGTGTGGACATCCTTGGCCACTGGCATGAAATGATGTGTGGACTTGCTTGTCAATCTTGAAAGTCCTGCACACTCTTTAAGATATTATTATTAACATGCCAGGAAGGAAGTTTGGCTCTTGGGTTTGACTGCTGAGCTCATTTGGACAGAAGCTCAGGTGCATATCCCAGGCCAGTTTTCTGGGTTCCCTGTGCCTGTCTCTGGGAAGATGATTCTGCCTTTTGGGATCCAGCACACACAGCTCGGCCCTTTCTGATCTTAACCATCTGAGCTCTAACTCTTTCTACAAAGTCTTCAGTCTGCTCTTAGCCCCACTCTCAGTCGGTTTCCCTTATATTTCTGTTTTAAAGGTACAAATGAGGCAAATGTATAACAGAATTTTTGAAGGATAGAAATGTGCATAAGTAGACATTTGCTTGCAGCCTGAAAATACTTCCTTGGTAACAGATTTCTCAGCAAATTCTTTTTTAAAAAATTTCCCATAGAAAGTTAGTAGGATGTCCTTTTGTAGGGAATGGTGGTGATACAGGGTGAGGTTAGGGCATAGGAGGCAAAGAGGCTCGTCTAGTGAATGTGTAGAAGGCCTTGGCTTCTGTTTTGACCCAGCTGCTGGGCCAGTCCTCATGCCTGGAAGGAGTGGGTTCACTAGGATTTGGCTCGTGGGCTGATATTGGACATGGCAACAGACAGACAGACACACACATATACACTCACACAAAGGAAATTTCTTGTCAAAGCACCCAACTCCCTTTTCCCTAGGTGTGTGACAGATGATGTCCAGGTCTAGATATCTCCTGGCATCTTTCTGTACCCCAGGCTGGTCTAGTGAGTGTTCCCTGTGTTGATGGATGATGAGTTCTGTGTTTCTGGGATCCAGTGGGATGGGAACTGAGAGGGCAGAGGGAGGTGTTTTGTACTACCTATAATGCCAGGGGGTAAGGCAGAGTTCCCAGGAGGTGTGGGCTCTTGCCTCCCTCTTAGATCCACCTGAAAACCAACACAGCTGCCCACTACTGCTGAGAGCTCTGGGCAATCCCTTCCTGAACAGGACCAAAATGGAGACAATTCAGAGAACCTACTGGTTCACCTGCCCACTGAGCCACTAAAACACAAAACAAAACCAAACCTTCTTTATTTTACTTTTTAAATATTCAGAATTCTTAGATTTTAAAACTTTCATCTTAGTCATCTTTTCTCCTGTTGTTTTATATTTAGCCCTTTATAGTTCCAATTAAGATCTCATCTACTTAAATCACACTTTACTTCAAGATTTAACTTTTGGTGTAATCATCTTGATTCTGTTATTTTAATAATGTGTACTAGTTTGCTAATCTTTATGAGTGTCTCTGCAAGAGCAGCCAAGAAGAGTCAGGAGGAGCTAAGGGCAGCTGAGAGGAGGGACGAGGGCGCTTGGGGATCTCTATGTTGGCTTCTGCAGCCCAAGTAATGACAACTTTCCAAAGAGCCTCACTTTGGAAGAGTCTAGAAACTCATAGGTTAACATAAAAGCCATGCCGTTCAGAGGACGCTTTTGACTTGCTGGGGCTGTGTAGCCTTTAACATCTCATACAAACCGTTCACAAGATCCATGGTCTCAGAAATAAAGAGCCATTCTGTCTCTCAGAAAGCAATCACTGAGTCAGTTCTATGTGGGAACAACGAAGAAGCCTAAGACAGCCCTTGTCCTCTGAGAACCCCCATCTGCTGATACCCAGGCAGCCCTGCAGGACACTTCCTAGATGATCCCTGTAGTCATCTGAATCTTCAGTGACTTCCCAGCTGCAAGGTGAGCTGAAGGGGAGCTTGGACTCACTGGCTCTGGGCATCTGTGTCCCAAGCTTGGCCCAGAGACAAATTTGCACTGTTTGCCACTGTCTTCGTGAGCATCTGGGACCGTGCTCTGAGAAGCTACCTAGCAGGAGTTCTGCTTTTGAATCTATATTTGCCTTACTCTGCAGCCTGGAACACTTGTGCATTAGTCTCTTAACCCCCTCCCAGATTTCCTCTCGGTTCTTCTGAGTTTATAGAGTTACAGTTTATCTGTGATCTTCCTGGGGAAGAAAGGGGTAGTAAGATTCTCTGAAGACTTGCCCCATATGCTTGCAGACCCTTCCAGCATCCCCCATCTAACAGGAGCCAATGGAACTGTTTTCCCAGCCCAAACATTCTGGCTGATTTTTAATATGGCACTGTCTCCACTAATGGGAGGCAAGCAATAAAGTTCTGAGCAGTCAATTTGTTCAGCTTTGTTTTCCAATGATATGGTAATTTAGGATTTTAAGATATTGGGGCAATTAATCTGTTCATGCAATCTGTATAAATGGAATGAAATAATTCTTTCATAGTGGAGGCTGAGGTGGGGCATTTTCAGAGTCCTCATGAGTGGTTCCAGGCTTAGAGCAAACAGAAAGCAAAAGCCATTACATTTCAATATCCTCATGCTGACTGCCTTGGTTGGGTGTAACTGGAAGTGACGATGGAATGGTTCTGGGTTGCTGACAGGAGATCTTCTCTGAAAAACCTTTTCTGAATTAAGTCCAGGGTCATACTAGAAACATCACTTCAGCAGATGAAGTCTTTGTTTCTGGAATTATCCACTGTTCCTTGTCATTGGGTACAAACTCTAGACCTTACCGAGAAGGCTGAGGGATGAAGCCCAGGGAATGCCAGAGCCCGGGGAGAGAGAGTCTCCTGGATGGAGGGGATTTTCCCAGGAGGATGGTGTGAGGATCCCTGGAACTGTTTCCTAGTTGTCACATCACACTCTCTGGAGAGTTAAAAGGTAGTTGAAAAATAGCTCTTCATTATATAAAAAAGTTAAAAAAATATTTTAAAAGCATAGTCAGCGGGTAAGGATTACTAGGTATTTAAGGTGCAGCAGCAGGTAGGTAGACTAGAACACCCAGGCAAGTTGTCTTCCAGGACACCTGCTTAAGATGAGGGGCTAGAGAGCATTTTGAAAGGGTCATAGGTCACGGCTGCACTGCCCTTGGTGTGTTGACTTTGAAAGGGGCAGACAACCTTCCAATGCCCTCCAGGAAAGGTTGGCTCTTGGCCAGGCAGAGGATACCCCATGCCAAGGGCTGCCATTTACACCAGGGTCACTGAGATTCCACTGAAACAGGGTCGGAGCAATGTCATGGGAATATGTGTATCTTTTACTGGCTGCTCTGCCACAGGAACACTTGCTTTATTTATTTATTTATTTTTAAGTCTCCGATATAAATTCTACCCCAAGCCACCTGAAGGTCTGGCTGCAGCTGGTGGCCCCCTCACCCACTCAAACTCTGCTTCTCTGTCTGATGCCTCATCTCAGTTTGATCTGCAAGACAGGACAGCTGCTTCTGTCTGGGCAGTGTCATGGTGTGACCAAAGACTGAGGGGTTGGGGTTTTGTTGGTGAGATCTGGAGGTCACCTAGGGCAGAGGACAATCATCATGCTGTACACAGAGAACTGAGAATGGCAGGAGTCATGAGTTTCTGAAGACACCGGACACCAAGTTCATGGCCAAGAGCCAGGAAGTGCAGGTTAAGGGTGTGTGGGGTTTTTACGATCTTTTTGTCTCCTTCTCTACCAGGAGAATTCCACATCTCAGGAACTAATGTGTGGCCTGTTAGCTGTGGAGGAGTCGTGAGATGCTGGATCTGAAAGGCACTGGAGATGGCGAAGGAGGAAGGAATTTTAGGGAGGTCAAAGTGAGCCTTATAAAGATGAAAGAAGAGGTTACTTGTCATGAGAGATGTAAAGTTTCAGTAAGCACACGTCAACTGGGACATACAGGAGCTGAGGGTAGGTGTCAATGGCTTTCAGATTTAAGAGCAAATGAAGGAAATATGGCTACCTGAAAGCAATTTTGTAGGAGAATTCCCATTTTGGTTCTGGTGTGAGTGCAGAAATGGAAATGGATCTGTGGAGGAGGAGTGCTGGGCAGAGGAAGATGAGGGGAAAGGACTGGGCGGGAAAGGGCAGAGAGCAAGTAAGGACAAAGCCATCAGGGGAAATGAGGGGAGTGCAAGAGCAGCCCCACACTGTCCCCATGGCCAGCCCACAAACCCCACGGGCTTCCGCCTCTTCCTCCAGAGTGGAATTTTAGCGAGAAGGGCCCTCCTTGTATTTTTGTGACCCATATGCAGTTGAAATGGCCCTTCAGGTACAGAGCATGGGGATTGCTGGTTCCTCACTCTCCCTGTCTTTTCATGCTGAACTAAGGAAGAGGGACAGTTGTGACTAGCTTGTGCTGTTAGCTTACAGTGGCCAGCTTAGGCAGCTGGAGGCAGCTTAAGCTAGGAGTCACTCTGTTATTCATCTGTAACCTGATGGCTCCCTGGGTGGTATGACCTGCCAGAAACATACACCAAACAAGACTGATTACAAAATGGCCAGGGTGGTGTTATCTCCCTGTGAGAAGGACAAGCAAACAGTCCCACAAAGAATAAATGAATGGAATCAGCTTGTCAGTAGTGTTATCAGTGTCAAAGAATGAGAGAGAGAGAGAAAAAGAAGAAGAAGAAGAAGGAGGAGGAGGAGGAGGAGGAGGAGGAGGAGGAAGGGAGGGAGGGAGGGGAGGTGGTAGTAGTAGGGAGATCAGAATGATAGAGAAGGAAGGGAGAGAAACAGAAGTACAGCAGGAAGGCAGGGAGACACAGAGATTCACTAAGGAAACAAATGACAAAGACAGGTAATTCTCAGGTTTGGAACACTAACTATGAGGGTAGATGGGTGTCAACAGAAGTGGCTACACGTTTGAAGGTACTGTGGGCATTTCTGAGCCTGTTCATGGTGCAATTCTCCTAGCTCATGGAGTCTTCTGGGTCCTCTTGCTTTACAAGGTTCTGGCAAATGCATAGGCAATAGCTTGCTGAGCCTATAAGAACTAAGTGACAGGCATCGGTGAGGCAAGACAGCTGCCTGGCCCCACCAAGGGGTGTGTGTGACAGCTTCCCTCCACTCTTCTATTTTAGGGGAAAGGAAAGTATAGAGGTCAAAACAATGAGAACAGGGAAGGAAAGGAAATTAGAGGTAAGTAGAAAGTGAAGGGGTCTTGAGCAGAAGGCAGAGGGCAAGGGAAGCAACAGGCAAGTCATGCCTGTGTCAGGACCCTCGGGCCACCTAACACAGTTGAATAAAGAACCTCAATCAGGATGTCCATAACAAAACAGGTTCCCAGGAACCTTTCAGGTCAAGCCTGCAGGATACTTCTCAGAACAACAGCTTTAGGGGAAACTTCATGTACCAGGCCACTTTATCAGGGCCATCTCTGTCCTCCTACTGTGTCTGACCTCAGAGCACTCCAAAGTTGCTGCCCACACAGCAAGCCTAGCCCTAGAGAGGCTTAGGGGCTTTGGGTTCCTCCATTTCCAATCCAACCACTGATGGTGAGACGTGTTGTCTCATTTCTACCACCGAGTGTGGCTCTGCTAAATCCATCAAGGGCCAGCTTTATTTCTAAGCAGAATAGAAAACTGCCTTCATGGAACCCCTAGAAGGGTGGAGGATGGGGAAATAACCAAACAAAAATATCCCACCCACTCTGGTGTTGCATTGCTGGTCTTATCATCCTTAGATATGCTAACTATCCAACCTATAGGTCAAGCACGACTTTCATCTCTTTAAAAGTAAAATTATTTTTGGAAGGGTGGCTTATGGAGTCGCTACCACCTTGATATGAATTAGAGCGCTGGAATTACTTCATTTTGAAAGAAAACACCTTGGTGGCCTTTGTCTGTCGGAAAGGCCAAGGGTGGTGCTGAAAGTGGCAGGAAGTTGGAAGGGAGCCCTGAGGGCAACAGAGGGAGGGATCCAGCAATGGGACTAGGAGATAGAGGGAGATGGGTCACCCTACCCAGCTGTTCTGAGGTCACCAATTACTTAATCCAGAACTAGCTCAGGCCACACCAGCCACTGTCATCTAGACAATGTCTGGCACCATCTACTAAACAGGGATTACGAGTCAGGGTCAGGTTCTACGTTGGCCTTGCTATGAAAATAAGCAAGTTATTTCCTGCTTTGGGTTTTGCATCCTTACCTATAAAATTATTCCCAGGCTCTAGCACACAGTAGGTTCTCAGGTGGAGTTGAGGAACACGTGGGGGGGGGGTTTAGTCTAGATCTAGGCCTCCAGAGTTGCTTCCACCGCACATTGGGATGAGTCCACTTTTGACAATCTTTGCCACCTGTGGTCCTCATGGCAGGTCTGGGGAGCACTGCTCAGCCTTGCCTCCCTCATACCTGTTCTGGCCCCTGCTCTGCTCTGACAGGGACAAGGAGGAGTGGTTTGGGCCACAGGCCTGTGGTAGCAGGGCCTGCTGCCCCACATCAGCATGGGCGTTGGAGGATGGGCGAGAGGGCTGGAGCTGTGACGACTGAGCCTCCTGACTCAGTCCTGAGGGGGTGGATGTGCAGCCGGAAGCAATTCTGATTCAGATCCACTACTTGTCTCCACCATTGCAGGACCCAAAGTCAGGGCAGGTGCCAACTTGCTCTATGATTTCTATGGGGAGCCAGCAAAGGACAATTAATTGTGCCTGCGGGTGTATGGTAGAAAGATGCCAAGGTGGAAAGGGGTCAGAGATGAGGGTAAGGGAGATTTGGGAATAGCACTTGACATGTCTATCCCTGGACATTTCCTGCAGCCCAGCCCAGTGTGCCCTGGCTTGTTACTGTCCCCTCCATGACTCTCTCACCTCATTCTCATTCCCAAGCTGCAGTTATCAACCAGGCAAGGGAAGGCCCTGCCACCTCATTCTTCCTTTGTCCTTGTCTCCTGGGCCCTGTTGATCAGGCGCATGGGGGCTGTTTGTCAGAGTGCTTTCTGTCTGAGCCTTCCAAGAGCATCGGTCTTCCTTGGTTCAGTATCAGCAGCATCAACAGCCACAGAGAAGTTAAGACAAGCAACTCTGCCTAAGTCAGATGGTTGGAGGGCATTGATGAGGACCTCTGAGTGACAGAAGCCACTGATGCCTGCCCCTTGGCAATGCTATGCTTAGGCCAGCTTGGCTCAGGGATTCAGTCAACGGGCTCTGTGGAGATGTAAGAGTCAATTCTCTGACAGAAATGGCTTTGAATCCCATTAGCTAATGGCTTTGTCACCCATTAGCTGTATGATTTTGGGCAGATAGTTCACCCTGCCTGTGCCTTGATTCCTTGTGCAGAGGGTCAGGTAGTTCTCTGAGGATTTAATCCCGTCCTGTGTGTAAAGTCCTTGGCATGATGCCTGATCTGAGCTCTCTGATCAGAGACTAGCACTCATGTTGCCCTTCTCCTCTTCTCCTCTTCCTTCTAATCAGCTGAAGTCACAACACCATAATTATTTAGCTTGATTTTCGGGTTCTGGTCACTTCCATGGCCCAACACCTTGCACTTAAGTAAATACTTCAGTGTTTCCTCCTTTGGATTGCTCCAGAAGCTCCGCAGAGGCAGTGTTCTTTCCCCACACCATCTCTCTGCCTGCAGCACTCCCCACAGTACTTTCCTGCCCCTTCTCTCTATGATCCCCATGTGAGCCACACCAAAGCCAAGGGAGCCAGTTCTCTAAAGGCGCTGGAGCTCTAGGAAAGGAGAAAGGCAACATCCACCTCAACCTAGCAGAAAATGCCCACTCAGAACCACAGAGTGCTGGAGTCACAAGAGACTCTCATCTGTCCCCAACCCCCCAATCCCCCATGTTCAAGGAAACCAGAGCCCAGAGAATGGGGTAAATTACAGTGTCACCTGGCTTCACAGTGCCCAACCTGGAAAAAAACCAGGGTGTCTTAATTTGTAATTTGAGAATATTTTGCTATATCCATAATGCAAGAATCCAGGATTCTCAGCACTTTCTATTGTATAAGGTGCTTTCAAAGGCAGAATGAAGAGTGTTCAGAAAGGCTGCTGGCCCAAGCCCCCAATCCAATTGCAATCTGGGATATTTGGGAGCAGTGTTTGATGCTCCAGTCCATCAGAAACAGCTATGAGTTTTCCCTCTGGAATATATGATTTCAGACCCAAGAAATCAAGAAAAGCAGAGGTTTCATTAGAGTGGAGTGGAACTGCCCTGGACCTCACAGGGCTCAGAAGAGCAGCTCAGTGTCCAGGAGAAGGGCAATGGCCTGGGTCTTAGACACTAAAGTACAATTAAGTCTACTAGATGAGGGGGCCACTTAGGGTGGTGCTCTGGTGATATCCAGCAGTTGTTCAGAGGATATAACTCTGAATTTTCAGAGTGAATAGAAATTTAATCATGAAGTAGCTCTGTGCACTTCACACTCAGAGCGTCCCTACCCCTCCATGCTGGAGGCCCCGGGCTCAGCCCTCTTTGTGCCTCTCTCTGTCTTTCCTCCATCCTTTGGCACCCTCCTCCCATGCTGTGGCTTGATGCCATCTATTTGCCAATGACTCCATGCTGGGACCTCAGATTGGTGCATCCAGCTGTCTTCCCGATGCCTCCACTCTAACAGACACACCCAAGCTGAGCTCTGCTCTCCCTGTCCAAGTGCTCCACCTCCGGTCTTCCCCAGCTCAGACCAACTCCATCCTCTGCTGCTCAGCCAAAACCACACAGTCATCTCGACCACTTGTCCTCCTACACCCACATCCAGTGTGTCAGGAAACACTGTTAGTTTTACTTTCAAAACAGATCCAGAGTCTGACTGTTTTTCAGAGGGCTTCTCCTGCTGCCTCATGGTTCCAATCCACCACCTGGATTACTGACTGCATTTGCCTTCTAAATGCTCTTCTGACTTCCACCTCGACTCCTATAGATAGCCGTATGGTCCTTTAAATAACCAAGTCAGATCATATGATACCCCTGCTCACAGCCACCAGGACGTGCCCTTCTTGTTCTGAGTAAAAGCCCAGGCCTGGCCGTTGTTACCTCCATGGATCCCACTCCTCCCCTCCCCCTGCTCAGTCTGCATTGACCACACTGGCCCACAGGACCCCCTCCTGCATGAGAGCTCTTCTCCCAGATATCTGCATGGATAATTCCTCATATCCTTCACGTCTTTGCTTTGTTCAAATGCTGCCTCCTTAAGAAAGCCCATCTTATTTAAAACAGCACTTGCCTCCACTGCTCCTCAACAACTCTGGCCCCCTTACTTGGTGCTCCTCCCCCCTCCTCAAAGCAGATATTAAACATCTTCAAATATCCTGTTTGATTTCCTCATTTCTGTACTTACTGTTCATTGTCTATTCAGTCCTCTTTAGAAAGCCTGAGGAGGGCAGGGTTTTTTTTGTTTTGGCCACCCATGTATCCCAGGTGCCTAATATAGTGCATGACACATGGAAAGTAAGACTATAAATGCTGTGGAATAAATGACTGAGGAATGGTTCCCGGAATTGGTGGTGAATCCATTTTCTGAGAGAGAGGGGCACCAGGGCCTGGTAAAGGCAAGGAGGAAAGAGGAGATGGATTCCAAGGTAGGAAATATTTGGAAGGATATTGGGATAAATGAGGCATCTAGTGAGGGAAATGAGAGTCAATTCCCGAGGCTTAAAGGAGTCAGAGATGATGGGTGAAAAACTCTCATGGATTCCCCTGAAATTCAAGTGTGATAACCCAAGCCTGATAATCCATGTCTTGTGATGACCGTATGTCTAGGAAAATCTGGGAAAGCCTGGAGCAGAACCCAGGGATGCAGGCATTTCTAAAGAATTCTGTGGGACTGGGAAGAAGATCCTAGAGCTACCCCACAGCTGCTAATAACCTGACGGCAGCAGGATGTGGGTGGAGGGAACTACCTCCCAGACTAAGAACCATTGCTCGCCCAGCTTGCCACCTGTCATGTTGGCTGTTTCCTGAGTGCAGGGTTACACCTGAACTGTGCTTCTGGCATAGGCCTACTGAAGCTTCAGAGCTGTGGGTCAACAGCCTATGCTTGCTGGCACTGGGTTGTTCCTATCGGTTGTTGAGTCTAATCATATCTGGGGAACAAGTGCTCTAACAATGTCAGTGGGCTGTAAGTTACAATTAGACTAGGGAGATGGTCTTGGAGAGAGACCAGGTCCTCCAAGTTATCCCAGCAGGAGTTTTAGAGAGAATGTCATTGGCTTCAGTACCACATTTGTCTAACCTTTCATAGCACTTTACAGTTTACATAGAGCTTTTAAATAGATGCTCTTATGTGAGCTTCAAAAGCCACGGCTGTAAATGTCATATTCTTTGAACAGATGAGGAAGTTAAGTCTTAGGGCATTTTGGTAACCAAAGAAGCAACACTCAAAAAATTTCCAGTTTTCTGACTTCAAGCCCAGCCCTTACTTTCCCCAACCACCTTTGGGTGATGTTATATTTGTTCTTCCTGTTCAAAGACATTATTTGTGTGGGATAAGGGAGAAAGTAGCTCAGAAATGAGTGTTGTGTTTTAGACACCCTCTCTGGCTCTCCATCATGGACACTGCTGCCATCTCCTCATAGACAATCCTTTAGTGTGACATTAAACAACCGAGGTCCTCAACAGGGGAGAGAGCAGAGCATGTCAGTGTAGGCCGGAGGGAAGCCGGGAGCAGGGAGAGGTGCACGGGGGGCTAAGAAGTAATTTCTTATTTAGAAAAAAATTCACTATGGTTATTTAAAATATAAATTACAGAAAGTAAAATTTGAATAAGTCCTGGCAGGTGGGAGGACTCCAGGGGGGACGTATGAGATTTATATGTTTATAAAAGGGCACCATGAGCTAAGAGATAGAGGGACTCTGGCCTAGGCTAAGGTGAACTGGCCACACACAGGAGGCCTGGATTCTAGCTCTGGGGCAGCAAAGAGATGAAATCTCTCCATCATGAACTTTAGGACCAGCAATTTGGGGATGAGTATTTTTTTGCCTGTCAAATTCATAAAGTAGTTAAGAATGAAATGCAAAAGTGAACTGTAAATAGAAAACCACTTTACAAATGGAAGGATCTGCTTGATGGTTTCAGGCTCCTCCCTTCTCTAGCACTACCTCCCTACTCCCCAAAGACAGTTACTTTTCCTATAGAAATTTTATATCCTAGGACATATATATATGTATACACACACATACACACACACACACACACATAGATGCATATTTACCTTTTGTTTTTCTTTTGAAAGCATGAATAGTTTGAGATAGCATGGCAGGTTGATGCTATAGGTTTTGTCAGTATTTTACTCCACAAAGGAGTCCCTGGGACTGCAATGGGTTCTCTTTGCCATCTTGGGAAGCAACTTGTTGTCCTTCTTGTGTTTTCCTGCCATGGGGCTCTGAGTCCCTCTGCATAGACTTTTGTATGGGTTTATAAAAAGCAGAGCCCACCACTGCCATTTCTTTCCTGTTTCTGTTCCCACAGTCCCCCCAGTACCGACCACTGCATGGCACAATCTTTGACCTTTAAACTAATGGTCTAGAATAGCACCAGGGAAACAACTCAGGCCTCCTCAAGCCTGCAAAACTGGAAATCCACTCAGGAAGGGAGGAGGCTAGCAGCATTTGTAGGAAGCGGGCTTTTTTTTTTTTAAATGATCTGAAGAGTTACTGGAAGAAGTCAAGGTAAAGTGTACACAAACACGTGCACACGTGCACACACACATGCACACACATGATAAAGACAGTCTACAGTTCTTGGAGATAAAGGGGCGCTCAAATCTGGAGCTATAGGGTAAGCAGGGCAGGGGTGAGAGGATATGGGAGAGGATGTATGGAAGTCTAACAGCCTCCTTCCAAGTCCATTGGCTGGAAGGGAGCAGACAGAGACTTCTAATCTGGGGAATTCAGGCCAATAAAATAACACATCAATTCAACTGTTTGGGAGAGGGTAAGGATGCACAGGGGCTGGGAGGCTGGGGAGATAGAGTTGCAAACCTCTTACATCAAAACTCTAAAACATCTGCTCTGTGCTGTTATTCAAGGGTTCAGTGCATCAAAGTTTTATGCAAATATTATCAAGTCTCTTAATTAAGGAAAAATAATGACAAAAAATTAAACAACGCATGTTAAAGACTGACTGCAAGAGGGCTTGCCTATAGATAAAGAGAGAAGATTTAAACATGCCAAGTAACAAAAAGACATGTGCAGGAACTGGTAGGAACTGTATAGGAGGAGGCAACTCTTGGGAGGAGAAGGAGGCAGGAGGCCTTAGAGTGCAGGGGCTGGAGTTCTGTCTGAGGCCAAGGAGCCAGGGAAAGTTATAAGAAGGGAGTGATTTGGAGGAGGAAAAACCAGGCAGGTGCATCCTTCAGTTCTCTTGGGTAGGTTCATGTGGGAGTGAGGTGTCCACATAGAGCCTGCTTCCACTGCAACCCAGAGAAAAAGTCTACCCAGAAGGGCTCTCAGCGAATCACTCAACCAACTGGCTCCTTAGTTTTTCCAGAAAAGTGGGTAATAGCAAGCATTAGAATGTGATTGGTTCTCTTCTCCCAAATGAGCCTGGAGGGGACCAGGTTGGCTGCATGGTCTGCTCATGTTAAACTAAAACAGAATCCATTCACCATGAAGATAAGCAGGTGGTCTTGGGAGAAGGCAGGCTATGGCTGACAATATAGGCAGAATCATAGCCTCAACTCAGGGTGCTCCACTTTGAGAGAGTTCCTTTCCAAGATGCTATGTGGATGGAAAGGCAAGAGAGGGGAGGTAGTGGTCTGGAGGTGAAGATGGGTGTTAGAAGAGGTTTGGGTCCTGGCCTGAGCAGCTACCCAGAAGTCATAAACAACCCTTCATTTTCTCACTCCATAATTCACATAGCTGCATCCTCCTATACAGTGTGAGTCATGCCAGGCTGATTGTAAAGGGAGAGAGAAAAAGATGCAGCAATCAACACTTAAAAGGAAAGGGGAAGTCCTAACGCGTTCCAAAAGTTAAACAAACAAACAAACAAACAAACAAAAAAGAATGAAAAAAATCTCAAAACAAAGCAACAAGAAAAAAATTAAACCAATTTAAATAAATAAAAAAGAAATAAAAATAAGGAGGTGGGGAGAAGAAAATAAAAATGAAGGACAAAAACAAACCAGGGAGAGACAAATGGATGTTAGAGCAGGCACAGACAGTTAGGTTACAGACGCCATGTACTTACGTTTACCTCGGTGATTGCTATATCAACAATGCTACCCACAACAATCAAGGCGTCAAATGTATTCCATGCATCACAGAAATAGTGCTGCATGGGGCAGAGAAGCCGAGGAAAAGAGAGAGAGGAGAAGGGGGGAAAAAAACAAACCAACAACAAAGGAGAAAAACAAAACAAAAAGGGAAGAGGAAAAATGAAAAAAAAAAAAGGTATGAAAGAAAGGAGAGAAGAGAAAAAAATGAGAAAAGAAAGAGGTTACGTGGGCATATTAAATACTCTCTTACCACTCTACAGTTCTGGCAGATCAAACCTGGGCAACCTGGTTTTCGCGGGTGGAGAGGCCTGACAAAGCTGGGTTAGTTCCAAGGTGACGCAGGCTGGGGCCACCTGGGAGGGGAGCTGGGCAGTGCCTTTGGCCACACCACCTGCTCCCTCCGCTCAGCTCGCTCAGAGCTATTGGGCCCAGCACAGCCAGGCAGAGCTGGGACAAGTGGAAAAAAAGGAGGACAAACTCCCACTTTTTTTCCCCCACAGGACGACGGCAGGTTCAATAAAAAGCATGACTGGAGGCGGGTAAAAACAGGAAATTAAAAAAATAAAACATAAAAGGAGGTAGAGAGAGAGAAAGAAAGAGAGAGGAACAGAGGAGGCGGAAGAGGTGGAAGGAAGAGGTTTCCTGGGGAGGGCAGAGTAATACTCACATTAGTTTCACTGAGAATGACATCAATTATGCTCCCAATCACGATGAGGAAGTCAAAAACATTCCAGGGATCACTAAAGTAACCCTACATGAGGGAGGGGCAGGCAGGATGGGGATTAAAAAGGAATATTAGACAGACAAGAACAGAGCAACATCAACATCAGAATCATTGTCCAGGCACCTCAGTGTCGCTGCTGTGGGTTCTGAATACCCTCACTCTGGCCAGGAGCCCGGAAGCCCAGAGGGGAGGAGCAGAAAGGAGACATCTGGTCCAGCCTTCCTGCCCCGCCTTCCCTTGATCACACAGTACTTGTCCTAGAGTTATCCCACCTCTCCTCCCTCTTCACAGAGGCCCATTCCACATCCCAGCAGGGGCAGGAGTGGGCGTGGGCATGGGCAGCAGGGCCATGCAAGCCACAGTGGTTCAGTGACATGGCCAGGTTCTTTTCAGTCCCTGTTTCAGCCTCTCTTATACCTCTGGTTCTTTCTATCATAAGGGCCTGTTGGGAGGAGGGGACACAGGTGTGTGCCTCCTTAGAGAGGAACGGGCCTATGGTCCTGTAGTGATAATGGCCATGAAAAAGGCCTTGAAAACCTTAGCAATCAGCGTGGCCAGAGGGGTGACCAGGTTATCTGGGCTCAGAGGTGACTCATGTAAAGCCCAGGAATAAATCATGAGAACAATATCTATAGTAAGCTGGCCTCTATGGAGATCAAATCAGGCTAACACTTGTTCTGATGTGGGACAAGCCCAAGGTCTCCAGGGACAGTTCTGCCCTGGCAAAGGCTTAACTAACTGAAAGGAGACAGAGCTGAGATCCATTGTAGAGTCCAGTAATGTCTCACATGGCTCTAGATAGCACTATCAGGGCGTCTCCTGAGGACCTCACCAGATTCCTTTCCTAACTTTAGCATTCTGATATAAGATCCCATGGAAATGCAAATGCCACCCACAGTGAGTGAAGTTATCAAACACTTTCCTTGGAACAGGTTTGATAGGGGTGGGCTGGGTAGCAGATATGGGGACACTGGCTTCTTAGAAGGCAGTAAAGCCATGGAGGGGAGATCCTGGCACAGAAGGGGAAGAGCAACGTCCTAGTAGCTTTACCACTTCATCCTGTTGACATGCTTTTTGTTTGTTTCTTTCTTACCATATTTGGGGAAAGAAAACAATGAATATTCATGAAAGACTAGTTTGAGGTACTTGGACAACTGGTCAACCAAGGAATAGATGGTCATATGGATGGATGAGCACTTTAAGAAAAGCAGATGAGGTTCTTGAGTTTGTACCATTTACCTCTCTGGGGGCCTAGAGAGCAATGCATGATCTGTGACTTCATGGGGCATACAGCCACAGTTCAGGAAACTCCAGTAATGGGACAGTCATGTACCCCATGGGTGGATTGTTAAAGGGCCTAGTACTGAAGAGCTTTGTCTTCTTTAAGAAGGGACATTTGCATTTGCTCTTTTGGTTTTTTGGGGAATGTTCTGGAAAAGGAAAAGACATGGCTAGCCACTTTTTTTTTTTTTTTTTTTAAGCAGGCTCAGCATTTCCCTGTTCTCTGGGCTTCCAGGAAATAGAAATCTGGAGTTCGGTTGGTGAGAGGTTATGAAAGCAGGAAGTGTCCTCTGAAAGGTTCCCAGAACTTGCCCCTGCTCTTGTGAAGGCTGTCAACTCTCCCTTTTTATTTTTTCACACACAAGAGCCAAGGCTCTGTGCTCTTCTGTGTCTTCCTAACTCTACCCAGTTCCCTTGACTTTTCCACTTCCCAGCCATGCCCTCTGTCCAGAGGGACGGCAAGTCATGCTGTCCCAGGGCTGTAATTCTTAAGAGAGAGGTCAGGTCATGGGGAAAGCGGCCTCTTGGTTCCCAGGCTTTTCTGCCAAAAGTAAACAAACGCCACCTCCGAGACTTTGGACAGCTAGACCCAGGAAGCAGAGGCTGGCCAGGGCTGGGTCAGGGGAAGGCTGGCTTAAAGCCGTGGTTTTCTTGTTGGCTTTCCAGAGTATTTTTTGAATATACCAGGGACTTTGAGGCAGACAGGACTTTTCTCTCCCAGATAAATCATATGCTATGAGCAGGAAGCAACCAGGTCCGTCCCAGGTTCTCAACTATCATTCACAGGGCAAAAGGGGAACACTGAATTTGTCAGTGAGGCAAGTTGAGAATAAAGACCCCAAATGAACTAGACACATGTGTGTATTTTAAAATTAGATTTTGGAAAACCCTGGGGACTATCTCTAGATGTGAATACCATCTTTGTGGGTAGAGATGGTTCAGAAGAGAGAGGAGAGAGGTCAGGAAAGAGAAGGGAGAAAGACAGGCGCAAGAGCAGATTTCAGGGATGTTCAGCACCAACCTAGAAAACGTGGTAACCAAATGTTATTGGGGTGAAGGGGCTGGAGGAGAGATAAGAGGGTAGAAATCTCAGTGGTCAAGGTAGGAGGATGAGTTGGAGAATTTTCATCTACCAGAGAGACCTGAAACAAAATGGGTAAGTTGGCCATGGTCTGCAACATCTCTGAGAGAGGAGAGAGGGGAGGAAAGAAAGGCAGAGATCACAACAAAAGCTACATATTGAAAACCAGATACACACAGTTAATCTGCTGATGCACACCAGGGGAAGGGGCCAAGACTTAAAGGGACCCTGTCAACCTCCAGGTTGTGCACCCCTTGGATTTCTTTGTATATGTGCCGACAGAAGGAAATACGAGACAGATAATTCCTTCCTGATCACAACCCTCTCCCAACTATGGCCCCATGCCAGATTCCACTGAATCTGCTAGAATCTCTTGGGATCAGTGTTTCATAGTCTCCCCAGGCTGTACTCTAGAGTTTTTTATTGACTTCTCTGTCCTGTAGTGAGCTACCTGGTGACACTCCACTGGCAGCAGAAACCAATCAGTTCCCTTGTTGCTAAGGGTTCCTCAGGGACACAGTGCTGAGGAGAGTCACACAGCTGAAATGAAGGGGTGGGGAACATGTCTAGGAGGGTGAACAGAGTCCCTTTAAGAGGAATCTTTTCATCTGGATCCATCCACCCACCCTCCCATCCTTCATGCCACAGCCCATCAGTCTTCCAAGATGGACCTTGAATATGGTTTCAGATCCAGTTCTCAGGTCTCTGTTCCCTTTATCAGCCTCTTCCTCCCACCATGTCAACATCCTCTTCTTACAACCTCTTCCACACCCAATTCCAGAAACAAAGCCCGTGTCCGCCATTTTGCTCAACAGGTTGTCCAGGGGCAACATCTGGCCAACTCCCTGTGGGTGGGGCCTGGGAGAAATATTTTTTCCCTAGACTTTGGAGTGTAAGAGCTTGATGTCTCTCTCTCTCTGTCACACACGCCCACACAAACACACACACATGCACATTCACACACTCACCTGTTTTGGCCTGCCCTCTCATTTGCTGGAAATTGGTAGTTGGGGCTTGGGGTTTAATAGAAATGGGAGGATAAGAAAGAAACTATAAGATTTTTCTTTTATAAAATCAGTTTGACCTGGGCCTTTTTCCTCTGGTGACTGGGTTCCAAAAAGTTGGGAAGTCAGGAATGGTTAGGAAAAGGTTTTCCTGACTTTCATTGAATTGGCAAACCAAACCTCCTACTGTCCAACTCCTCGGAATTCCTCAGAGCCAAGCAGGGCGGGTCAGTCAGAAGGGCTGGTGTTTATCACAGCTGGAAGCCTTCCCCTTGCCATCCCTAATCCTTCTGATTGAGTGGATTTCCCGTTTCAAACTCCAGCCTCTGGCCATGCTAGGGAAGGTCACATCTACCCTGGCTGAAAAGCAGCCACCACCCAGGGCAGAATCCAGTCACTTACTGGGGCTGAACTTCTACTCACTGACTGGTGTGGGCTGAGAAAATGTAGACCCAACTGATATTAACCTCACCAAATCATTATTAGGAAAAAAAATGGCTGCAAAAGCATCCTATGATGCATTTCACATGCACATGAATTTTGGATTTTCTTCTTCTTCTTTTTGTTTTTGTAACTGTGCCTGGATTAATCTCTGTCATTGGAGATATACCAAGTCCAAAGAGGCCCTGCAATGGTTAAGAATATCACCTCTGGAGGTAGACTGGTTCAAGTCTCGCTGTGCCACTTACTAGCTGGGTAACTGTTAGTCAGCTTTCTGTTACTATGACAAATACCTGAGATAATAAACTTAATAAGGTAAAAGATTTATTTTGGCTCATAGTTTTAGAGGTTTCAGTCTGTGGTTGCTTAGTCATGTTGCTTAGTCATGTTGCTTTGGGCCTGTGGTGTCACCTTGATCATAGTGGAGGAAGCCTGTTCACCTCATGGCAGCTGGGAAGCGACGGGGAGGGGTAGGGCTGGGGTCCTAGTATTCCCTTCAAGAACTCACCTCCAATGGCCTAACTTCCTTCCACTAGGTCCCCACTTCTTGAAAATGTCACCACCTCCCCAAAACACCATGGGTTGGTAATTGAGCTTTCAACACATGGGACTTTGGAGAATATTCAAGATCCAAGTTATAGTAGTCATTTTAAGCAAATAAGTTAACCAGCCTGTGCCTCTGTTTTCCCACCTGGAAAATGGGGTGAACCATAAGGTTAAGGTA
>CM053403.1:95173010-95220404 GCA_028644305.1 Xerus rutilus
GGGAAGATCAACTTCTGCTATAGTTCATCAAGTCCACTCTTCCTCTCTATTGTCTTTGCTAAGTCATTGTCAACAGCAAATTCCAGGCAACTAAGTGACATCATCTTGCCTTCTGGTACCCAAACCGGTGAGCTGAGAGTGGAGTATCTGTGGCTAACACTACTTCTTCTACCAGGTTCCTGCGCTCTCCCTCCTAGGTGACATCAGAGCTGCCAAAATGGGCAGAAACCTTGGGACTATGCGGGCTCATCTTATTGGCCTGAAGTATGTGCTGTGTGGCTCCCTTTTCTCCTCCCTCATCCTTTGGGAAAGGTCAATTTGGGAATTTTAATTGGGACTGTACTGAATCTATGGATTAGTTTGAGGGGAAATGAGATCTTAATACTACGGAGTGTTCATTTCATGAACATATCTCTCCACTTCAGTCTTTCTTCATTTGCTCTCTGTAAAATTTTATGGTTTTCTCTGTAGAGATCTCAGACACTTTTTGTTAGATTTATTCCTTGGCACTGGACATTTTTCAGTGCTTATCATAAAAGGTATCTTAATTTTTTTCCTGTCTTTATTGATAAATTTCAGCTCATGACAGGATGACAATCTAGCTTGTCCAACCATTCCAGCCCAACTTTTTTCCATGCTGACCAGCTTGGTCTTGATAATCATGTGGGGCCCAGGTACCATCAGGTATCTCCAGTTAGTTATCTTCTACTGCTAGGGGAGGAATTTCCTCTGGCTTGCTATTATTCAAATCAATACTACTATTATTCATTCCACATTCTTCAGACAATCCTCACAGATTCCTAACATTTGTGGGGGGATGAATTTTTCTAAACTAGTTTATGTTCTCTAGATTTTTGTGAAATGCTTTTTTAGCATGAACAAAATATGAATTTAAGGAGTTAGGCAGTTGGAGTTAAGGCAGGGATTTACTTGAGTAAATTCATTTTCCAAGGAGTGGTCAAGAGAACATGTAGAAATAAAGAAATTGGGAATATCAATCACTGTGAAGACAATAAAAGAAGGAAGGCTCCACTGAAAGGTCAACCCATCAAACCAGTCAGAGAGAGAGAAAGGATAGAGGAGAAAATCCAACCATTAACCCTTCAGACAATTTACCTCTACTATGATTAATGTCAACTATGACAGTTTGCATATTGAATGTCCCCTAAAGATCCATGTGTTTAATGCTTAGTCCCTAGGGTGGCACTATTGGGGATTAGTGGAATCATTGGGTTTAGTGGGAAGTTTTTAGGTCATAGGGTTGTACCCTAGAGAGGGACTATGGGAGCCTATCCTGTCTACTCTCTGCATTCTGGCTGCAGATGTGACTATTTTGTTCCCATATGTCCTCCTGCCATAATATGCCACCATCTGCTACTCTCACCAGATACAGGCACCCTGCCTACACTTCCAAAACTATAAATAACCCCTTTTCTCTTTATGAATTACTTTCTTCAGGTAGTTTGTGGTAGTATTGTAAAGCTGACTAATACATCAGTTTTCTACATTCTTACTGCTTAATTATCCTTTTACAGTAAATGTTTGAAAGTACAAACTCATTTGTATGATATATCAACAATCATGCCTATGAAATAGAAAGTTCAGAACAGAATTTTACTTAATGGTGGGATAAGAAAGTTATTATGTATTTCAGGTACACTATTAGAAGCCACTGGTTCTTAAGCAAGATCCAGCTAGATATTTCTATCAGAGTTTCAAGAGGTTTATGTTTTGGTTTTCTTCCTCAAAATTTGAAAAAGATATTCTTCCTACAATATATTCTTTAATGGAGAACAGCACAGTGAGGATCCAGGGACCTGACTCTCCTCAACCGCCCTGTCAACTGGTTGACCTTCTCTGTTCAGCTACAGCCAGTGGCCTTTGTCCCTTTATTGTCACAAGTTCCTTTAGGGGAATTTAGAGAAAAGATCCATTCTCCTTCCTTCCTGCCTGTTTGGAGATTGAATCCAGAGCCTCACACATGCTAGGCAAGCACTAAGCTACATCTCTAGCCTTTTTTATTTTATATTGAGACAAGGTCTTGATAAGTTGCCTAGGCTGCTCTCAAACTTGTAATCCTTCTGCCTCAGGCTCTCAAATAGCTGAGATTACAAGTGTATACAACTGTGCCAGGCTCCTTTCTCTCTATATCACAGATTGATCTTGTCATGTGTGAGATGCAAATGGCTCCAGGATGCTCTCTTCCTGCTCTGGGAATAGTCTCTCATATTTTGCCATGTCTTTTCATGATAGAAAACCAGGGGCTGAGGAAACTAGGAGGCACTTTATAATTTAGTTTGCCCCAAGTGGTTACTTCTAGGAACCTGGCTTGTTCCTTGATCTGTAGGACTTAAGTAGAGTGTCTTTCAGTCTGAGACCCCTGAAGGTGTCAATTTCATGTGCTTCCTAGGGCAGGTTACCCAATCCATTGTCTTGCTCATGAGACATGATTCAGAAAGTCCATTGCAGGGCTCTGCAGACTGCCTTAGACATCATCAGGAACACATTTGAGTCAACTGTGGGATGACTCAAGGCTTTGAAATATTTAAACCATATGTCTCATGACACCATATGAAAATGATGCCAGTTTTCCTACTGAGAGCCTGTCACCTGAGACTGAAACTCAGCTTGGCAGCGATCCTATATCCCAGCCTTACTGGGTTATGCTGCTATGATGGTGAACCTGTCAGTACTCCTAGGCCCTGGGGCTTGAAATAGGGCCACATGTGGGCAGAGATACTGTGGGCCCCACAGAAGATAGCTAGGTTAGGATACAATTTATCCCCTAAATGGGACTGAACTTGGAAGTCATATTGATAAAGAATATAGTTGCTTCTCTGAAAGAGGTAGGGAAAAACCATTACTATTATCAAATGATGCTCATTAGGAGTCTTGTTCTTTGAAGATTAGCTAAGATCCCTGGGCATTCTTTGAGTGAGAGGAAGAGTCAGCACTGTAAGAATATTGTCTGTCTTATTTTTTTTAAGTGCCTCAAAGACTGTTTCTTTGTTTCGGAAAAGTACTCAGCAGAACACTTGACATGGAAAAATGCTTACTAACAGCTTAGCGTGGTAGAAAACACCAACTATAAAGTCAGAGGTGCTAGATTCCAACAGTTCTGCCCCTTACGAGTAGTGCAACTGATACTGGGCACACTGCTTCCCTCCTCCCCATTTAGGGGATAAATTGTATCCTAACCTATCTTATGGGGATGTCTTAAGGACAACATATAATGATGTGTACATAGCACATGGGACATTATAAAAAATGTTAGGTGACTATTAATTCAAAGAAAATTATGGATATCTTGTTAATGAACATAGATCTAGTAGCAAAGAAATGTCCTCATCCAGAGTTAATCCTGGAACAAGTAAAAATTGGAATAAATATAGAAGATATGGCCAGAGACTCATTCTTTTTGCTTCCTGTTGATCTGTGCTATATCTGGGAAAATTAGTAAAGAGGAAAGGAGAGGCCTCAGAAAGCTGGAAAGTTTTTCTCAAGTCTGTAATTGTGCAATTCTCCAATCTTTCTTTCTCATCACTCTCTAAAGGATGTTGTGGTGGCCATGGGGGTCCCTAAGCTGCTATTAGAGCTTCCCTCAGAAGTAGCTGCCTGAGTTGTGAATCCAAGGTCAATGAATGCCTATAATTCTGACCTGTCTACAGAGGCCAAGGAGGGAAGGCACTGCTGTCATCAACCTGTTCCTATACCTTGCTCACATCAACCTGTTCCTATACATTTCATGACAATGGGGGTGGTGTTGGCTAGGAAGAGCACAGAGAATCCAAAAGGGCAGGTAATCCAGTCTTGCCTACCATGTCCATTCAGCCAGTGGTTCTAACCTATTCCTTTTAAGGAGCTGCAATATAGCAATACAAGAGCAATACAGAGAAATTTACAGGTAACTATTCTTTCTGTGCTGGAGGGTGTAAGGGAACAATGACATAGCCTCTGAGGGAGGGAACAGGAGGTATCTGTAGGCTGGAGCCCAGACTCCTGAACAAATGCAGCCTGGTTGAATTTTTCACATGAGGTTGATTTGTTCGGCCAAATAAATGGGAGGAGGGTAGAACAGAAGCCTGAGAAGATCTGGGGGACTGAGCTCAGAGAGGTTTGATTTGCCAGTCCAAGAAATGGGAGAAGGGCCATGGCTCAGTTCTTGGAGGAATTTGCTTCCTGTGAGTCCCAGTCATGAGCTGAAATCCTGTTTCAAGGAGTTGGCCTGGTTCAGCTCTTGGCAGGTATAGGAGTTGGGGTACTTATTGTTGGAGAAGGGATGGTTCTTCACTGATAATTTCTGCCTCTCACTCTTCTTCTTTAAACATTTTTCACCCTCTCCCTGATGCCTGTCGACCAGACTTTTCTCAGGGGCCTACCTTAGGTTTGAAGGCAATGAGCTTCAGGATCATCTCCACAGTGAAGAGGCCAGTGAAGAGCATGTTGAGGATGTTCATGGCAATTTTGAACAGGCAGCTCTGACCATAGTGCTGAGTGAATGGAAGACGGGAGGAACTATGAACATGAGGCAGGGATCCACTGACTCCTCACCACCTTTGCCCAGACTTCCTGGAAACCCTCATCTCATTAGAGATCTTTCTTGAAACAATGCCCCCAGAGGCCATCCACCTCTCCTTGGGCAGCCCGGTGGACTCAGGAGAGCCTATAAGTTCTTCTCTTCTCTACCACCTCTGAAAATAGAAGTTGGCAGAGTTTGTGTCTATTTTGATTGGGTCTATGACTTTGTGGGGGCTTCTGGTACTCAAGAGCCCTAGTATGAGCTGACCTCCTTGCAGACAAGTGAGTATAGAATCCAGCTCTATACCCATGCCTTCCTGATACCAATGACTGCTTCAAACTCACTCTTGTGGTTCTTTATTTCCTTCACTCTCTTCATTTTATAAACCCAAGACCCCATGGATTCTTTCAAAATGTCTCTGAGGGGAGCTCATTCTTGGGAAGGGACATTTTTCTATTTCCAGATGGGAGAAGAGGATAGATCTTTTGCTTTTTCTGCTTCCCTTGGATACCACAAAGGTGACCAATGAGAAGGAATGCAGCTTTTAGACTTTACACCCTCTTATACCATTCTCCCTGGGATGGACCAGGTTCCCCTTTGGACTGACCTGCATGGCCAAGCAGATGGTGTTGAGCAGGATGAGGACGAACATCAGGTACTCAAAGTAGGTGGAGTTGACCACATACCACACTTTGTACTGGTGCTGGTTCTTGGGGATGTACCTCCGCAGGGGCCGGGCCTTGAGGGCATATTCCACACACTGTCGCTGGGAGGGGGCACAGGGAGGAGTGGGATGGCAGTGGGGAGAAAGTGGGGTTAGTTACCTGGATGATGTAGGGGTGAGGGAAGAGAAGGGTGGGATGTACATGAAACCATGCCCTGGGGTGGGGGAGAGGAGGTTCTCTGGAAGTCAGGGAAATAATCTATTGCTTTAGCTCATGCACAGATTTCAGATGTAATTTGGGGAATGCTTTGATTTTCCATCATTCCCCTAATCAGGGAGAGAGTCCCTTCTTGTCAAATCTATCTAGATCACAAGCAAGGAGCATATATCTCCTTGTTTTTCCAACCTGGTAATGGCTGGTATACTGCTTGGCAGGTAGCTGGCACCTGATAAACACTGATTGATTCATTCTTGGTCTTCTCCTTAATTTATTCCCCACACCACAGATTCTCCTTGGGGATGTTGCTTCTATTTTTATTTCTTATCCTATATCTATCTTCCAGTATGCCATTTTCCAGTATCCAAGGATCAGAAGACATAGTTCCCTGAAGGGGAAGAGATTCTGGGCTAACTAGATTCTTGGGATTCCAGCAAAGATCAGTGCACTCCTCTACACAGATTCCCAAATCAGGAACCAGGAAGTCACTCTAACCTCTTTAACCCTCAGCTGCCATGTCCTGTCCCTATGCCTTATGACTTTACTTCCTTCTACTCTTCCCATCTCCACTATTATTAACCTAATACTAAGTCAGGCTCTAAGCATCTGTCATCTACATTTTCTAATTGGCCTTTCTACTTCCAGTCTTCCTTTCTATCCAAAGTCCACATAGCCACCAAAATGAGTTTAACTAAGATAGGTTTAACTAAGATGTAGACATCAAAACCTATGAGGGGTCCAGCTCTCTTAATCTGGGTAAAGCTTGCTGGACTCCTTCCTATAAGCAAAGGTAGGGATGTATTTCACACTACTCTTCCCACTGAGAACAATGGGGAACTGACCTTGGTGGCTGTACCTACTTCCCGTCTTAACAGCCTCATTACTCACCAACAGAGCTGCCAGCTCTTTCTCACCGGCTAACAGAACACGTCTCAGTACTTGGCATCACTGTCTCCCTCCCACGTAAGCCTATTTCCTGTCCGCACCTCCTGCACAGCCCTCTGTGTTTCACTCAAGAAACCATATAAGAGTGGTTTCCTAAAACTGTTCTCTTGCCCACCCCAAAAGCTCTCACTGCTTCATTGTTTTAGTTTCTCTCCTTTCTTATCAATGAGGCCAACCCACTTGGGTACATTCTAACTTGTTAACTTCTAGATAGGGTAGAAGACAATTTATTCCCCCACAGGGCTTAACATATACTTGTTGGCTGCTTATGTCTATCAGATCTGAGATGGGCAGGGATTTGCATTTCCTTTGCATGGACTCCCTCAAGATGGAAAGCCCTGTTCTTGTTGGCTAACTACTTTTTCCCAATGTGGAATTTGCAGGGATCTGCATTTCTTTGGCAAGAAGAGCGAGAACCCTGTTCTGGTTGAGGAGAGGATGGAGGACTTTGGTGTCCACATAGATCTGTCCCTGAACTTCCACCTCTCTTCTGGGTAGGCCACAGGCTACCAGGTGCTGCCATTCCTCACATAGGTCCTGCTTCCCTCTTTGCCTTCCTCCTTTCCTTCCTAGAAAGCTACCTGGTTCTTGTCCAGCTCACAGTTCTTGTACTCTTGCTCTCCCTGCTCCTGGAAGGTGACGATGACGAAACCCACGAAGATGTTCATCATGAAGAAGGCAATGATGATGATGTAGATGATGAAAAAGATGGAGATCTCCACGCGGTAGTTGTAGATGGGGCCCTTGTCTTCCGTGTGGGAGTCGATGGAGCGGTACAGCAGCCTGCAGGAGGAGACAGGCCCCATAGAGGGAACTGGAGAAGCAGTGTCACCTCTGTGGAATGATGGCACCGCGACTCCTAGGAATCCCTGAGATCAAGGGAAATGGCTCTGGGCTGGGAGCCAGAGGGTCTGGATTCAAGTCTCAGTTCTGCCACTTCCTGGCCATGTGGCCTTGAGTAATCACTTAAACTCTTGAGACTCAGATTCTTCATCTGTAAAATGGAGACAATAATTCCCAACTTTCCTAACTTGTGGGGCAATTGACATAATGTGTATGAAGGTGTTTTGAAACTGTCAAGAACTATTTAAATGTAACATGATTCATGGACATTTATTTCAAATTCAGAAATATAGGTAAATAGTGAAACAGCTTTGCAAACTGGCATGGATTCAGAGGAGGTTAGAGTGAATATAAAATAAATCAGAGAGAAAAATACTAATACGACCCAAGCTTCAGATCATCCAGAATGGTTTGGTTTTCTACTTAAATGGTTTACACATGTATACCATTCATTTGGAACTGGGCTATATGACCCATTAAGCTTGCTATTCTTTGTGGACAGGGATTATTTCCTTCCCTTCCTTTGTAACCCTGTGAGTACTTGGTTCTTCCCTAGGTCTCACCTACATGTTGCCATATAATAATGGTTACTCTCACATAAGACCCATGCAGGGGGTTGCAGGTATCTATAAAGAGATATTGAGCACCTGATGGACAAGCTGCCTGCCAGAGGTGAGGCAGAATACAAGGCCAGCAGGTTGGCCTAGGTATTAAAGAGCTGCCTCTGCAGAGGGACTAGGACCCAGACTTTCATCTCTTACTTACTTTCCACTGTAAATGTCAACCAAGCTTCTTCTAAGGAGATGAGAGTAGAGCCTAATAATACAGAGACATCTTAGCTACCTTTACCCACACTGGGAGTAGTAATGTGGAACTCCATGGTGATCAAAGGGACCATAATTCTCCCCACACCTCACTCTCAGATACCATGAAGATAATGACAGAGATTCCTGATGCTGAAGTTGGGAAAGGGGGCTATAAAAGTACTCATTTTTGGTTGGAGTTTCTAAAATTTTGACTTCTTGGGCTGGGGCTATAGCTCACTGGTAGAGTGCTTACTTAGCACTTGCAAGGCCCTGGGTTTGAGCCCCAGAACCATGAAATAAGCAAAATAAAATAAACCATTGACATTTTCTAGAAGAGTCTATGTTTCAGCAGTGACTATGGCCTATAGATTATTCTAGGAACACATCATCATTTCAGGGGGAGGACACAAGTATGATCTCTGGGAAGGAATGAGGAATATTAACACAACTTGGGCAATGGGTAGACAGTGCGTTGGGCCTCCAGTGTCAGGGCGGGTGGACCTTGGTTTGTGTACTCACTCTGGCCACCCTTCAAAGGTTGAGACAGTGAAGAGAGCCATCATGGCTGCCAGAACATTGTCGAAGTCAAACTTGCTGTTCTCCCAGCTGCGGGGCTGGATGATGGGGTGGTCAACTTCTCCGTCTTTATACGTGATATAGTTACCCCTGAGAGGAGAGGAGAAAAAGTAATTCTGGCTTCTCCATCTCCCTTCACACTTGACCTGCTGCCAATGACTCCTAGTGTGCTGGTGGAATGGAACTATCTAGAATCAAACCACACAATTCCAGCTATTGGGAAGAACTTCAGTGGGTAAAACCTTCAAGAATAGATACTGTCATTTGTCACATCAGAATCAGATTTCATGTGGGTAATAGCCCAGCTGTCCCTCCTCTGAGACCAAGTCCCCCATCACCCCAAGTTAGGCAGCCTGAGCACCTGTTGCCCTCTAGTCTTTACTTACTTGCATTCTGCCTCAGTCTGTTTGGAACTATCTGAGCAGGTATAGAGCTTTCCCTAAAAGGCAAAATAACAAAGTGATTAGAGATGTTCCTTAATCAATGAATCCATCACAAAACAATTGATGAACATCTCTATAGCCTAATACTGAGCTAGGGGCTGTGGGAGAAAAAGTGCAAGGTGCACAGAATCCAGATGGGGCAGACTCACATACACAAGCAGCCAGAGAATAAAGGCACTCAGTGCTGCAAGTGCCACTGGAATTCAAAAATAGGGAGCTCCAACCCAAGAAAGCTGAACTCTCTAGGAAGGTCTTGAGAGGAAGGAAGAAATGGAGCTGGGGTTGGAGTTAGATGGGAGGAAATCAGTGGAAGTTTATGTGGTGGGTAGGGGAGAGCAGGGGAGGACAGGGGAAATTCTGTGTGTGGGAATATAGCAGAACTAAAGAGATGAAGGCAGAAAAGAGAAGAAACCGAGGAGGACCCTAGCCTCGAGCTAGTGGGTGAAGGGTGGATGTGATGTTATTGACAATAAGTAACTGCTATAGGGTCTCATGCAAGTGACTGACTCTGTTTCCAGACAGTGAAAGTCCTTCTTTCATTCTGGCTAGAAAGAAAGGCAATGAACTAAAGGGTCAGTAAAGCTGAGAGGGCAGGAGGCCTTTAGTCTGGTGGAGCAATGCTTCCTTCTGGTCCCCTTCCTCCTCTGGTCTGGGAAGCCTGAGTGGGGCTGTGCTTGGAGATCACATTCACCCCAGTCTTACCTGGGTTGCTGGCCTCCTCTTATTGTATCCACCAGTTCCCCTTCTCGGGAATGCTGATGGGGAGGGAAGGAGGCAGGATGGATCAGAATCAAGACTTTACCTTGAAGAGCTGGACCCCAATGCAGGCGAACATGAACTGCAGCAGTGTGGTGACAATGACGATGTTCCCAATGGTCCGGATGGCGACAAACACACACTGAACCACATGCTGCAGTGGGAAGAGGGGAAGGGGAAAGGGGACACCATTTCAGGAGATGCCTGCAGCCTGAGCTTCAGTCAAGCCACGAGCCTCTCCTGGGAGGTAGCACAAGCAGCCCCTCTGCCTCAACTGGGAGAAACCAGGCTCAAAGAGGTAAAGCAGCCTTCCCAGAGTCACATAGTGAGTGATGGCATCCAAAGTCACATAGTGAGTGATGGCATCCTGGATTCTCTGTCCAGGTGACTATAGGGGCACAAGCCCTACAAAACTCTTGTTGGATAGTGGTAGGCATACAGGGACCTCATTACCACCCAGGGATTCTGAGTTTATGTTCCCCTTTGCAAAGTTTTACTTAGGAACTCAGGTTTTAAATGGTTGCCTGTTATCATTCCACTCCTCCTGGAAACAGGATTTTGAGTGGGACCAGAGTCTAGGCTCCAATATGGCAGACTCTTGGCTTGATCATTATCTCCTCTTTCCAGTCCACCCCTCACCTCAGCTGAGATTCTACCGACCAACAGGCCCATAGATGCTTCTTAGGTTGAAGGCTTCCCACCCAGATCCACCCATCTCACCTTTAGCCCCTTGGCCCTGTTGATGGCCCTCAGGGGCCTGAGTACTCGCAGGACTCGCAAGATCTTCACAACATTGATTGCACTAGACCTAGAAGGAAAAAAGGGCAGGAGGTAAGCTTCCCATGCTTCTGAAATGATGAGGGGAGGTGGTGTCCTGACAGGATGACTCAGGCGAACTTGACATGGGGAGTCTGTCTGGGGTACTTTTTATTTCTATCTTTCACCTCTAAGAACCTGGGGCTTGCTGTAACTCTGGGACTTTCCTATTGGTAAGAGAATAGGGAAAGTAGGTTTGCAGGTATAGCCCTGGGTTTCATCCCCAGCATGGCCACACCAGAGAAAGCTTTTGACATCAGTCATTAGCAATATAATGTGCTACTCAGGAGGGCATCCTGAATTCAAGCCCCACTGCCATCCATGGCCAGCCAAGTCACCTGAAGTCACATTTCCTAATTTTGTTGAGCCCTGGTTTCTCATCTAAAAATGGGGCAGCGATTAGCTCATAAGGATGCTGCAGGGATTAAATGAGAATTTTATGCGCATCATCTAGCAATGTGCCTGGCACTTATGAACTGAATAAATGGTGGCTTTTATTACCACACCTGCTGAAGACATCATTGTACATAAAGAAAGATAACAGTGGTGAAACTTCAGGCCTTCTGGTTAGAGGTCGTGAGGTAAAGAGGGGATTTTGGGGTGTAGATCTCCAAACACATAACCCAGGTAGTCATACACTCCATATATATATGTAAGTCTCTTTCTGGTCCCTAGCATGACTCTAAGAAAGAATGGCTTCTACATGCCTAGGATGTCAAGGCTAAGCCAGAACTTCCATTCTCTGGTGGGAAGGAGGCAGGAGGGGCAGGTCCCCCAGTGGCAAGATGCTTGGATGGTTTCCAGTTGTCCATCCAACCCAGGGAGAGGTTATGAACCCCACCAGTTGCTGAGCAACTCTGAAGGATGTCCCAACCCTCCCTTGCTAACTCCGTGATTGAGACATTTTCTTGAGCATTAGAAGAGGCCTCATAACCCATGTTGGACACTAAAAAGCATATGATGCATTGGCAAGTGCTAGTTTTATTGTTCATAGTTCAGAATGATGTGCACATGATCTATAGAAAGATCCAATATCTCTGGTTCATGGACCTTTTATTCCCAAAGATTCAAAGGGCATTCCTATCTATCACTGCATCTTTTCCCCCAGTGTCTCTGAGAGGGAGTCACTTTGTATTGAATCACAATGAAAAACATTTAAAGGTCAGACAGGGAAAAAACAGACTAAAAGGAGAAATTCTTAGTTCAAGGTGAAATAGTGATTTAATGGCAGTGTCAGGGTTAGAATTTAGATCTGTAGACTCCCAGGAAGAAAATCTTGAGTAATATAATTGATATCATATAAGAGGGCTTCACTTCTGTGGCCCTCATCTCATCTTAGAGGCTGATCATGAAACAAGCTTGGAATGGGAGACTCAGGACCCCTGGGACTTACACCTTTCTCTGCCATTGACATGACTTTTAGCAAGTCTCCTGATGTCCTGAATGTCACATTTCCTATCTATAAGTTGATAACAGCACTTGCTCTGCCTGCCTCGTAGATATTTATTTCTTGAGAGGACAATGGAGAACCATGTATGTGAAAGTGCTTTGAAAGGAACAGTGCAGAATTGACATACTCGACCGTTAGAATGTGGTAAAAACCTGAAATCAGATCCTTTCAGACCTGAGAAAGCATAAGCTTGACTGTACAGGGAAATCACCTGGAGAGCTTTCAGAACCCATAACACCAGACTGTAGCCCAATCCAATAGAATAAAAAATTCTGAGAGTGGGATCCAGGCAAATGTGATTATTTTAAGTTTCCCAGGTGATTTCTCTGTGCAGCCAAGATTGAGAATCAGTAATTTATCTCTCTCTGTCTCTTTTCACCACAGACACATCAGATGCTTTGAATGAAGACAGAGTTAAGAGAAAGGGAGAGAAAGGATGGCTCGGAAGGTCAGAGGCAGGTCATGGTAAGGGCAGGATCTTGGCAGCTGAAGGATAGCCAAGAGTCCTGGGCACATGGTGGAGGAGGTAGAAGGTACTAAGGACACTTGTTTCTTTATAATGGAACCTGGCCCTACCTGCCATGGCAAAATCTAGACATTTAAACATATTTATGAGGATCAACATACTCTCAAGTATCACACCATTGAGGATATGGACACAAGAAACCAAAGCCACTATGTTGTGCAACCTCAGAGGCCCTATGCTGTTTACATCATAGTCCCACTGTGACGGCCCTGCAGGAAGGGTCTCCAGGGTTTGGTGTTTTCTCTGACACCCATTCCTAGCTGCATGCCCGCATCTTGGGCTAAGGGAGCCCTACTTACTGAATGCCAAAGGAGATGAGGGACACGCTGACCACCAGAAGGTCCAAGATGTTGAAGTAGTTCCGGCAGAAAGAGCCCTTGTGTAAGAAAGCCCCATAAGCAGTCATCTGCAGGAAGGGACACAGAAACAGGGGTTTAAGTGACCTCAGCCCAAATTTCACAGACCACTCACACGCCTCTTCACCCCCTCCTCCCACAGCATCCTTTGTGCAGGTCCCAAGCACTGCCCAAGGGGAACCAGAAGGACTGAGGAAGGAGATATGGTGGCCAGGAAGGGTTCTGAAAATATTCTCTCAACCACCAAAGAATCCCCAGCCCAGGATGTGTAAGGGCTCCTACTCCTACCAGACAGTAGACTCTTCAAAGCCCTTTCAAATGGCCCACCACTCCCTCTTTAATTTTCCTCTTCCTCACTGCAAGTCTATGATGGCTCCAGCATGTTAGGGTCCCTGATTGATGCTACTAAGGCCAGGTTTACCCTGAATGCACATGTTTCAACTTCTTTCCATCATCTTAATTTCAGGGCCAGCTGGAACCCTAGTTATCTGGGGGATGGAGGGAGCATGTCCAGAAGGGTGACCAACTGTCTTGGTTTGCCTGGGACTTAATCATATCACTGAAAAGTCCTGCAATCTATACAAACTGGGACAGTTGGTCAATCTGGTGCCCAGAACAAAGTTCTACCAATAACTCTGGCAATTAACATCCCTCTCTTCCTTGGACTTCAATAAGTAGTGCTTAGGATCTATGCCAAATGTTCTAAGCTCAATTTGACTGTTTCCCTTCCAGATAGAATCTGGAGCTCTTTAAGGAAAAGTGTGAGCCATGTGTTCAGAGGGGGTAATGTGGCTCAAGGGTGAAGAATGCAGGTTCTAGAGCCAGAATCCCAACCCTCCTGAATTTTATTTGTGTGGCCCTGAACAAGATTCTTAACTTCTCAGTGCTTTATTTTCCTCATCTAAAAATGAAGATGATAATATCTGCCCCACTGGGTTGTTAGCATCGACTGAGCAAATACATAAAAAAAACCACTTAGGACACTCTCCTGCAGATGCCAGGTTCCGTATGTGTCACCTGTCACTGTGTCTTGGATTTGAATTCTGGATTCTCCCTGTATAAAGGAAGTTGAGTTTCCTCATCTATAAAGTGGGGATATGATTCCCTTATCGTTGTGAGGTTCACACAGGAAAACAAGGCAAGCCTTTGAACACTTCGAAAAGAGAGAACACATGAGATAATGTTATCATTGCAGGACCTGGCTATGATCACCTCCCTCAGAGGTGCAAGAAAGCTGTTCACTGTAGGTGCTCAACCAACAGCTTATACCATTTTGTGACTTGAATAAAGTGCCTGTGAATATCCAGGATAAGGGTTGTGAAAGGCCATGGGCCATGAAGCATCAGCCAAGGGGAAAATTTGGAGCTGATGGCCGTGAGGCCAAGAGCAGCTCTCTGGTCATCTGGGGTCCAGTTTATCTCTTTGGAATCAGAGCATGCCCAGGGTGGCATGTCTGCAGAACAATTCAAAAGCAAACACAGGGGGAAATTGGCAAAAATAGCTCTTGCAACCTAATTCTTTCTATTTATCTCCTACAGCAGGGGATCACAGGGGATTTGGGCACCTATGTTCTGCAACAGTTTTTAGAAGTGGGGAGATTACATAAAAGGTTGCAGGGGAATATAGTTGCCCATCTCTCCCAAAGGCCTTCCATCTGAAAGGCACACTGTCTTTGTCTTGGTGAAGACCTGAGACCCCAGAGATTGAGCTCAGGTGACTCCTATAGTTCATGTTCATCAAAGAGCCCCCTGCGCCTGCACAAGGCTGAGCATCTTCCCCAGCCACCTCACTTTCAGTCTTAGGTGATGTGTCTGGTCCCTTCTTGCTCTGGTTCCAGCACAACCTTCTGCATGTGGGAAAAAGCATTCTTTAGATAGGTGGGCAGTAGGACTCAGAGTACCACCTTCTGTCCTTTGGCTTTGTGCTCTGTTTAGTCAGAGGACCCTTAAAAGGAGACCAACCTTTTGGAAAGTGTGTGTGTGCTTGTGGGTTGGGAACCAGAAGGATGGTGGCTGTGGGGCAAAAGACAAGTGGGTGCTAGAGAAAGGAAACATTTACCGAAAGCTATGTGTGGCATTCAGGGCACCAGAAAAGGCCAGGTTCAGGGGACTCAGTGCAAGCTGTCCTTCTACCCTCCTTTGCTGATTGCCTCCTCCTAGTCCCTGGCTTCTAAAAGTTCTAAGTCATTAACCAAGATAGGTCTATTGCCGGGTATTTCTACCCTGAAGAGGGAAAAGGGATGGGATGTAAGCTCACTAACTCTCCGAGCTGGAAGAGCAGCAATACCCTCCTCAGTCACAGGCAATCACTGCCTCTCCAGGTAGCCCTTCTAGTAACTAAATGTATCTTCACTCTTCTCATTTCCATGCATTGGTTCTGATTCTACTTTCTCTTGTCTGTGACAGTCCTTTGCATTATGCCGGTGTGGTCCGACATGCATTTTCTTTTCAAGGCCAAATCATCCTAGGTCCTCCCATGGTTCCTCAGGGTAAATGGGCTTTGTGGACAGCCATCACAGCCTGTGGGTTGGTGCAATACTGAGCCCTCAGCCTGGGCAGAGGGACCCAGTGAAAGGGAAGTGTAGGAAGTGCCCTGGGCGTGGGGGCCGATATTCAGAAGCAGTGAGCATAAAAGAGACCAGAAGAGAAAGAGAGAGGAAGGGGACAGAAGGGTCTTGCCATGACAATGCTTGCAGAGAGACTTTCACTTCTGCTTGTATGGCAACCTTGAAGGAGTGATGGCACCATTGAAATCCACAAGGGAAGCTCTGTGGCCAGGAAGTGGGGACTCATGAGAATGGGGGCCTTGGGGTTTTTCTTGTCCTGGGAAAGAACTTTGGGTGTCTGTGTGCCTCTTTGGGTCTGGAGTCCAGGAAAAAAAGCAGCTCTCCATGGAAAAGTGGTTCCCAGGAGTCTCAATGCTGCCCCGCGATGCCCGGTTCCCACCCTGACTCCAGGAACTGGGGCCTGGCCAGATCACTCTCCCAGAGCAGAAAAGAAAATTCTGAGCAACACTCTTGGTGAGCAACAGAAGTGGCACAACGGGGATACTGGGGGACAAAGATATCATGGCAAACACTCAGAAACCACCCGCTCAAATTGTGTCAGGACATGAATGCCATGCTCATCAAAGGGTTGTGCCAGAAAGGAATTTCATCAGGAAAGGAAGGGTCTGCAGCTGTCAGAGGCACACTGCTGGGGTGGAGATCAGTTGTGTCAGCTGCAGTGGTGGATGGGAAGGGCCCCTGAACTCCTTGGGAGGGGGCACCCCAGGTGAGTGGCCCAGAGAAAAGATGCTTTAGCTGAAGCTCAGAGTCTGTACCCCTTCTGTTTGGGGTGAGGGTAAAACTGACCCCTTGCTCAGAGAGAAGCGTAGCTTACTCAGGGTCTCAGAACTTACATCCTGCATCCCAGGTGGACTGGCTTAAGACATTGGTTTAGAGGCTCAGAAGTGTACTGGGAAAACTTAGAAATAACTTTGCACATCCCAGTGCTGTCTGGACATGGGCTCTGTGTGTTTTGGGAATAACCATGTGGGAGCAACTCTGCAGATCTGAGATGGCAGCAGCAGGCAGGGATGGGGCCTGGGTGCTCAGGCTTCTTCCAACATTGGTTCTCACTCCCTGTACTTCACTCTGCAAAACAACTCTCCTTCCCCTGTGCTTGGGGGCAAGGACATTGTAACAAAAACTTTTCAGTGAGTCACTGAAGGGTCTGAAGTAATCTGTAGTTGTCTGCTGAAAGGCCTCAGCTGGGAGACTGGCTCCCAGTCTTGATTATTTCTACATGGCCCAACTCCAGCTTAGCCCTGATGTCTGCTTCAAGTACTGAGGAAGGTCTTGATGAAAGGCTTCCAAAGAGAGCAGCCAAAGTGAGTCTTGCATGCCCCAGAACTTTTCTACTTTTGAAGTTTGTGTTGGCATTTCTGCTGAGCAGGAGGAGAGTGAGAGAATTCTAAGCAGGTCTCAGTCACCAATTGACTGGAGATGGTGCCTGTGACCGTGTGTAGGGGCACTGCTGATGGCCACAGTGCCAACCAGTGTGGGGACGGTATCATTGGTGACACAGCCAGAACTGCTTACTGGTGGTCAGAGAGAGGGGGCGCGAAGGCGAGGGTGCAGGGGGGACTTCTTTTGGTTTCTGAACCCAGGTGCATGGCACAAAGTGAGGGGCACTAATTCTTCCAACTGCAGGCATGAGAGTCAAAAAGGGAGAGTGGAGGAAACAGAAGAGAGAAAAGAGTCAGCCAGAACAGAGACAGACAGGAAAGAGACGGAAGAGTACATTGCTCAGGGTGCATTACCTTAAGGATAATTTCTAATGTAAAGATACTAGTGAAGACATAGTCTGCATTGCCTAGGATCTGAAAAATAAGCATAATTGGATTAGTGGCTCTGAGAGTGAACCCAACACCAACAGGAGCATGTGTGTTAGCGACAGACAGCAGCAGAGAACAAAGGCAGGCGCAAGGGAGGGAAGAGGAGGAGGAGAGAGGGCCGTGGACCTTTACCTTCAGAGCGATTTCAATGGTGAAAATGGTAGTAAAAACAATATCAAAATAAAACAGAATCTGCAAAACAAAAAGAAACAAGGAGGGATGGGGAAGGGATGGGAGAAAAGCAGGATGGGAGGCCAGGTCAGTGGATGTTCACCAGGAATGGAACAGGCACTTCAAAACGAAGTGCACAGCATGGAACCTTTTCATGCAGGGACAGATGGAAAGACTTGGGGAACATGTGGCACATAGTTAACACCGGATCTCAACACAGGTGGCTTAAGGTGGAGACCCCAGACAGGTGAGGGGAGCTTCAGGGAGAGGCTTCAGCCGGTAATGAGTCTAGGCAGCATCTGGCTGAATATTTTTCTCATTAACCCAACTTATTTACAAACCCAAATCCAACCAATGGGATGTTTTTCAAAAGAGCGGAGAATAGGGTTTTTTTTTTTTTGGTAGGGGGATTCAACTGCTTAACTCACATCAGTGTGACTGAACTAGCCAGCTTCCTACATTGGTGGAAGTCTATAAGCGCCCACCCTTTGGGCATAGGAGGGTGTCCCCCAGGTCTACTCAGGCTGAGGACAGGCTACAGGATCTCATGCTTTATTATATCGCAAGGGATAGATCAGAGGTAATGCCAATACCACAGGAACAGCCTGGACCAAGTGGGCTCCAGGACTGCTGAGTGTTTTGACATATGTATGGCTTCAGATCAGTGGGCTCTTTCCTTCATGCCCATCTGGTTGGGACTTGATAAAATTCTTATTTTTTGATGTTCACCAGAGCCATGGGTGGGTCTTTACATTTAGATCAGCTCTGCAGAAGATCACGGGGACTTTCTATTACATTAGCACTTGTCATCGGCACCTATCTTCCAAAGCTTCTCAGAGTGCACTGAGAGCAGGGTAGGGAGTCAGTGGCCACGTTTTACTAAGTTTACAGGTTATTAGAGTTTCTTGAGGAACATCCGCAGGCAATCAAAGGCCTGACCTTTGCCAATGATCATTGGGCACATACTCTCTTACTTGCTTGTGGTCCCAAGATAGGTTTTTCTCAAAGCCCTAAATTCTTAAAGAACTGTTTATTGTGCATCTGATTATGAGCTGTCGAACCGAGCTCCTGCTTAACCATGAAGTCAGCCACAGAAGCTGTTGGCCCAGTCATACTCCCAGATGAAGGGATGCAGAGAACAAAAGGGAGTACATACATGGTTCCTGAAGGAGGTGTGCTGGACGGGGTCCTCAGCAGCCAGGGAAATGCTGCTGAGCAGAATGAAGAAGAGGATCAGGTTGGTGAAGATCGTGTCATTGACAATGCGGTGACACTGGAGGCGAAACCTGAATGGGAAGGAGGAAAGAAAGAGAGATGTATCAGGAAAGATGTGGACACAGCTCCTAGGGTCTCGGGAGCTGCTCCTCTCAGTTCCTTCTACCAGCTTGCAAAAGGTGCTTATTGGTTTGGAGATTGGTCTTCTCAGCCTGAGGTCTTACCGTTCCTGGGTAATGACATGCCCCCATCACGTACATTTCTATATAGTTTTGTTCTGAAGCACCTTCACAGGCAGAAACTTTTGACATTATGGAGGGTTATATATGAGATATTCAGGAATTTCTGGATTTTCAAATGTTGCTGTGACATTAACAATCGGCCTTTGCTTAGAGAATTCTTTTCCTCATCATTCAGAAAAAATCACTTTATGAGATCTATTTCATATTTTTATGCACAGGGAACAACAGAGCTACCTGGCTAGGGGATTTGCCCCTGTGTAATAACTTCAAGTGTGCAACTTGATTCCACATCTCAGCACAATTACAAAGCACTACCCATTGGGACCTCTGGACGTTCCTGGAAAGTACCGCAAATACCTAGAGTGCGTTGCACATTATTTCATCTTTTTCTGTGACAACAGCACAGAAAAGGAAGTATCATTATTGTCACCTTCATTTCACAGATAACAATACTGAAACCCAGGGAAGAGAGACTTGCCCACAAACATCGCCTATACTGTTGGGGAGTAAGGGCTTGGTCTCAGGCCTTCAGACTTCTATTGCTGCCATCATGGTTGACTCAATCCTCTAAGAGACCCACCTGCTGCAGAAGTACAAGGACCTGGGAAGGACAAATTCTCTGAGACAATGCTGGTTTCACGAGACTTTGGAGAATTCTACAAGGATTATTGTGTTCAAACCAGCTAGCTAACCAACCAACTAGTCAACCAGCCAAATAATCAACCAATCAGTCAGCCAATAACCAACCAACTAACCAACGGATCAACCCACCCACTGAGCTGAGATCTGTGCGTAGGCAGCAAGGAAGGGCAGAACTGCCTGAGGATAGCTGCCAGCAAAATGAATTTCAAGACAATCTTGAGATGAGCCTGGGACTCTGAGGCTGAGCCCTCCAGGGACACTGAAGGAAAGCTTTCCCAATCCCAATTTATATAACTTCAGGATTCTCACCAATGAAGAGATCATGGAACATATAAAAAGACAAAACTACCAGTAGGGAAACCAGAAAGAACAACAAATAAGTGATTTAGACTCCAAAACACTGGGCATTGTGCATATTGGTTATAAAATGTAGAATACCTATATTTGAAATACTTAATGGAATAAAAGTCTCAATCACAAATACAATGAATCAACAGAAACTATTAGATATAGACAGATGGATCTAAAAAACAAGCAATAAATAGAACTCACCAGAATGCAAGAATATAATGGTCAATATTAAAAAAAAAACTAATTTGGGCTGAGGCTGTAGCTCAGTGGTAGAGCGCTTGCCTAGCATGTGTGAGGCCCTGAGTTCGATCCTCAGCACCACATATAAATAATAAATGAATAAAATAAAGATCCATCAACAACTAAAAAATATTTAAAAAAACAAAAAACAAAAACTAATTTAAACAGTAATATAAAATTAAGAAGAGAATTAACAAACAGGAAAATAAATCAGAAGAAACCAGCCAGACTAATGAAAGAGTAGATGAAAGGAGATGAAAGACATGCAAGGCACCTTAAGAGAGAGGGAAGAGTGAGACAGGGACAGAATGAGAAGATCTAACACATGTCTAATTGGAGTGCAGAGTGAAGGAACAGAGAATTGAGCAGAGGCAATAAAGATTATGGTTGCAAATTTTTAAGAACTGAAGAAGAATACAAACCCCCAGAGCGAGGAAGCATAACATATTCTAAGCAAGACAAGAGAAATCTATGCCTAGACACGAGGTAGTAAAGTGTTGGCTAGTTATGAAGGAATAATGATTGGAATGCCAGCTGACTTCACAGTGAAATAACACTTTCACGGACCAAAATTGTCAGTCCAAAATTATGCCCACAGCAAAACTATCTTTTAAGAATAAGAAATGAAAACAATTACAGATGAATATAAGCCAAGTGGACCATAAAGGAACTAAAAAAACTTCTATACAATGTGCTTTAAAAGGAAGAAAGAAAATGTTTGCAGAATAGACTGATTTGCATAAAAATAGTCAACAAATGAAATGGTAAGCTATATTTAAATCTAAATACACTCTACCTATATAATAATAATAATGATAATAATAATGCCTAACTTGTTGTGTTCTAAAGGTCAGGACTAAACAATAATATGTAAATCAGGGGGCTGGGTTGTGGCTCAGTGGTAGGGTGCTTGACTGGCATGTGTGAGGCACTGGGTTCGATTCTCAGCACCACACATAAATAAATAAAATAAAGATCCATTGACATCTAAAAAATATTTTAAAAATATGTAAATCAGGAGGAAATTAGAGAGTTAAAATACTCTAAACTCCTTCTATTACATAGAAGTGTCAAAGGTAACCACCAAAAAAATAGTAATAGAGTTTATACATGTCAAAACCTGGCAGAGCTCAGCATGGTGGTGCACACCTGTAAGCCCAGAGACTTGGGAGACGGAGGCAGGAGGATCACAAGTTCAAGGCCAAACTTAGTAATTTAGTGAGACCTTAGGAAACTTAGTGAGAATCTGTCTTGACATAAAATAAAAAGGGCTAGGGATGTAGCTCAGCAGTAAAGCACCCGTGGGTTAAATCCCCAGTACCAAAACAAAAACAAAACCAGAAACAAACAAATACACAAAACCTGGGGAAAAAAATAAATTCAGAGGCTTGGAGTGTAGCTCAATAGCATAGCACGTGGCTAGCATGCACAAGGCTCTGAGTTCAATCTCCAGCACCAACAAGTAAATAAATAAAATAACATAGATATAAATAAGCAAATGTATGTAAATAAATGCAGATTATCGGATTCAGAGTCCAAGACTCTCTTCCCTAACAAGGTGAGGGAGTTGGGAAAGTTCCAGGTTCCATGCACATGTACAGGTGAGACACAGGCGTGGGCTGGGTCTGTAGCACAGAGGCCGCAGTCCATCCTCGCCACCACTCCCACACACCTGTTGTTGGGGCTGAAGATGAAAAACGCGCTGGCTTCTGGCATGGGCACTGCCTTCTCCTTAAGGTGCAGCTCAGAGAGCGGTCGTGGGCGGGGCCCGACAGGCATCTCAGGCTCCTCCTCATCCTCTTCTCCTGTAAGAAGAAAACCACCATTTTAAATAACTACCACTTCCACTTATTCTTACCACTGTGCGCCTCCTTCCAGAGACCTTCAAGTGGCAGGTATCAAGACATCATTTGTACCTCTGAATATGTGGAAGACCAATCAAGACAGACATTCTGGAGACTACTGGAGCTCATGTCCGATAAAGACAGACTTCCCTGGCAGTACTTAATAACAGAGGTTGTAAGTAGAGTGGCCAAGTTGTTCTAGTTTGCTTCAACTGTCCTGAATTTAAAACTAAAATGTCCACAGTCCAAGAAACCACCCCAGTCTTGGTCTAACGGGTATGCTAACGGACATCCTGGTTGAAAGGCGTGGGAGAGGGGACCAGAAAAAAACAGGCATTGTCATCTTGGCTGAAGTGAGGAAAGGAAATAGCTCAGTTTGTAGGTCCCTTACAAACAATTCCATTCTTGAAAGTTCCAGGAATTTAAAACCAACACTTTCCCATTTATGAAATTATAACAGAAATCATGTGCTCTAGGGATAACAGAACAATGCTACATGTAAAGGCCACTTCATTAGAAGGTTTTGATACTGACTCCTATCCAAGGAGTCCCTTTGTGCTCCTGGCCGGTAGCCTCATTAATGTAGACTGAAGTCAAAAAGCTTGCTCTTTGCTTGCAGCCCATCACCCGTGGGAAGAACCACTGTGTACCATGTTCTGATGCATTCATGGTCAAATGCACTTAGACATGGGAGAATAAACAGCGTGCGAGTTAAGAACACAGGCTCTCCAGCCAAGTGCCCCCTCCAAATTATGACTGTTTCTTTCTGGCTATGGATGTTTTATTTAGTCTACCTGTACCTACGTTTCCCCATTGAAGTCAGAACAATCATAGTATAAAGTACCACAGAACAGTGCCTGGCACATGGTGACCACTGCATAAGTTACTTTAATTGCCATCTCCATCCACAGGACAGACTCTAAGCCCGAGAATGAGTGCTTGACACCTTTCTCAGTCTGATCTTTAACTGCTTCTATGCTCTATCAAATTGTGAACTCCCACGTGACTATTTTCTGAACATTCACTGCACTGGATTGGCTAGTGTCCCCCCCAAATTCATGCCTACTCAGAACCTCAGAATATGCCCTTATTTGGAAATATGGTATTTGTGAGTGTAATTAGCTATGACGAAGTCATGTTGGACTAGGACAGACCATAAATCCAATGATGGTTTTCCTTGTATGAAAACATTCAGAGACACAAAGGCACATGCATGGGAAAAGGCCACAGGAAGACAGAGGCAGAGATTGGAGTGGTGCATCTACCAGCCAAGGATTGCTGGCAACCACAAGAAGTTGGAAAGAAGGGAGCCAGAATTCTTCCATAGAGCCTTCCACAAGGAGCATGGCCCTGTTGACACCTTGCTTTCAGACTTTAAGCTTCTAGAACTGTGAGACCTGTTTGAGCTGCCCTTCATCTCCTTCTCTGCAGAGTCAGTGAGGACCCTTACTCCAGACAGTGTCCTTTATCTGGCTCTCCTGAGTACCTGGGCTCTGGGCAACAACCTTTTTATGAATTCTAGCAGCACCTTGGGCCCCTCACAATCATCAGGCACTGAGCACACAAAGCCTCGAATACCTGGCTTTAAATGTGTCTGTTCTGTCTTTCTATGTGCTGAAAACTCTAGAAGAGCCACACTCTCCTGATTAAACTTCTACACTTTCATAAGGAAAGAGACTTTGCAAAAGAAGAGGGGCAGGGGAGACTCATCTGGTTGGGAATTAGAGTTAGAGCATCTTAGGAATCCAGCCATGCCTTGCATGCTCTCTCTTCTTCTGTTTAAAATGAATCCAGGGGGCAGCTCAGTGGTAGAGCATGTGAGAGGACCTGGGTTCCATCTCCAGCACTTGGGGAGAAAAAAAAAGCCAGGTGGTGCAGAGATAAAAATGCCTGGCACAAAAGCAGTTCTTTATCAAGCAACAAACATTTAGGCACCAAGGCTTTTTTGGAGAACCAGCAGAATATATCCATAAATCAGATCTTATCCCTAGGGTCATTAGAGCTGACCAGCAAGGCAATTAATATTTTCAGAGGAGAGGTGCAAGATAAAAAAAAAAATTGTGTGAAAGCATATTGAAGTTTTCTGACACCCAAACCTTGCTGTGTAAAGAAAAGTAGAATACGTAAAACTAGAATTGGTCCAAATCATATTCACAAATGAAATTTAATAGGGAAAGATTTAAAATTTCTGCCCAGGTGTTCATATTCTTTTCAGTTTTGCTCTTAATGGGCCAACATTTTCTTGTACATGACAATTTGATAATAGGTCATTTAGTGCTTATTTAAATCAAGTATGTTTATAGAAAACTGTATTTACTGGCATTGTGCCAGTTTGACGTCCTAAGGAATGATTTTGCATACTCTTGCTTTGGCACAGACTGCCTTGCTGCTTAGGAAACTCTACACTGATTTCCACTCCTGGGGTAAGAAAGGCAGTTGCTCCATCAGACACACCTGCTGAACTGCAGGCATCATTAAGAGGACACGATTTCTAAAGGACAAACTCAAATTTGTAAAGGGACAGAAATTTGACAGCATGCAATGCCAGCAGGTATCATGGATAAGGAGGGAGGCTGACAGGTCAGGAAAGGTCAGATGAAGTTCACTTTGGGGCTGGTAGCTGAACCACCTGGACCCTGACTCCTAAATGCCAGTGAAATCCCTTCAGGATCTTTATCTTCTCTCTTCTGTTCTTGAGGGTTTGGAAAAAGTATGAGGAGTCAGGTAAAGCTGCTGCTTTTCTGAATGGCAAGTTAGAGTATTCAAAAGTGAAAACAGGGGCGGGGAACGTGGCTCAGTGGCAGAGCCCTTGCCTAGCATGTGCAAGGCCCTGGGTTCATTCTCAGCACTGAAAAAACAAACAAAACAAGTGAGTAAATAAGGAAGCACTGGATAGCTGAATACCCCATCTTGGTCTTTGATGCCTTCTCCCCATTTGATACTCATGTTTGCCTCTGCAATTTTGCTCAAGGCCAACTGGAATAAAAACCTTTGCAAATACCTAGTGCCTACAGAGCACTGAACCCAAGGTTGAGAACACAAAGCCATGAACACATCTTGTCCTCCAGGAGCTTACAGTTTTCAGTGCGTGAGCCTGCCAGCCACCCAAGGGTAACGCATGATTAGCAAGGGCCAAACATCTAGGGCAGAGCTCTGTTGGAGAGGACAGGAAGAGAAGTCTAAGGATGCAGTTTCTGTACCGGATATCTGCTCTATACTGGCTCAACTAAAAAACCTGCCATCCTTCACTCCTCTTTCTCTCCCTCCAAACTCTGAGCCATTGATAAATCCAGATGGCTCTATCGGCAAAATGAACTCCAAGTCCAAGTTCTGCCTTTAACCATCAACCGCCCCCTTTCTCACATGGCATCCACAGTGAAGTCCTTGAAAGCATAAGTCCTCTTCTGCCCAAGACCCTTTGTATCCCATCTCATCTCCTAGGGCTCTCCCTCCATTCTGTGCCAAGTGCACTAGCCCACTCGGAGTCCTCTGTGGCCAAGCACATACCACCTAAGAGATCATGCACCTCACTAGTCCCTCCACCCAGAGAGCTCTTCCCTCTGACTTCCATGTTCAAGTCCTTTGAGCCATTCAGATTTCAGTGCAAATGTCACATCCTCAAAAAAGCCTTTACTGACCACACAATCAAAGCAGCTCTACCCAACCCAGTCACTCTTACATAATCCTTGGTTTTATTGTCTTTGTGCCATCTCCTGTTACATTTTGGGTTGCTTTGCTTTCTCATCTGTCTCCCTATTGAAATGTGAACTCTAGGAGGCCAGGGCCCTTCCCTGTCTTGCCTATACATTCATCTTTGGGGTCTGCACAATGCCTGGCTTACAGTAGGTGCTTGGTAAGTAGTTATCAAGTGATGCATTATCTCTCAGGTTCCTTTCAACTCAGTGTCTATGAGAAGAGTATGGTTCTGATACGACTTCTTTAACCTTTCCAACTCCCCCAACAAGTTCCAGTCAAGATCCTCCTTTGCTGTGAAGTCCCCTGCTGACTTGACCCCACCTCACTGCCCTTTTTTGTCCTTGGACCCCTCATAAAGATTGGAGCCTCCTCCAGGGCCTCTGAGGCTGTACTACACTAATTCTGGTGTCGCTTGCTTTTTTAAAAAAGCATACGTGTAATTGTTCATTTGAAGTCCTTAGAGGTTCTTGGGAACGTCTGTTTTTTCATTCAAATAAATTAATAAACTAAAAGCAGAATGTTATGGTTTAGATATGAGATGTTCTTCAAAAGCTCATGAGACAATGCATGAGTTTTCAGAGGTGAAATGATTAGCTCATGAGAGGTATAACCTATTAGTAGATAGATCTTCTGGTATGGATTAACTGGGCAGTAACTGCAAGCAGGGAGGGAATGGCTGGAGGAAGTTGTCAATGGGGGCGTGACATTGTGGTTGATATGTTGTCCTTGATGAGCAGAGCTGCCGTGTTTTGGGCTGCTTTACTCCATGCCCGTCTGCCATGATGCTCTGTCTCACCTCAGGCCTGGAGTTATGGAGTTGGCTGACCATGGATTGAACTTCTGAAACCATGAGCCAAAATAAACTTCTCCTCCTTTAAATTGTTCTTTTCAGATCTTTTGGTCACAGCAATGCAAAAAGCTGACTAAAACACAGAATTTACGTATTTATATCAGCACAAAGGTTTTCTTTGTGCATGAAAGGATGTATCTCTCTACTATAGGCTGAGCATCCCTAATCTGAAAATCTGAAGTCTGAATCCTGAATTTGAATTTTGGAGCATTTCAGATTTCAGATTTTCAAATTAGGTGTGGTCAACTGGTAAAATTTATGCAAATATTCTGAAATCCAAGATACTCTGAAATCGGAAACATTCCTTGTCCCTGGCATTTCAGATAAAGGATAATCAACCTGTAGTAATGTGTGATAATCTTGGAGATGAAAACTAATGGACAATACTTTTGAGACTGAACAGAGAGGGGAGAACCCTAGGGTCCCTACAGGTCTCTAGGTCCCCTTTGTGTGATTTAGAAACAGCCCTTCTGGATGTAAACAGTCAAGTGAGGGCTGGAGTCCAGTTCCCATTCAGCCACCACATTGCATGCTTTGGTACAACTGGATGTGCAAATACAGCAGACCTGGTGATAGGGACAGTGAGGGGAGGCAGGAAGGGGAAGCAGGAGGACAGTGTGGGAGCACTGGCCTTTCCTCTCTAGAAGTCAGGCTGAGGTTCCCTTCTGGAGGGTATCTGCATGACTGGGTGCAACAGCAGCCAGCTGCCCACAGGCTGCAAAAGCAGGAGGGGCACGGTCAGGGATCAATGGTAGATCAGGATCTTTGCCTTTCATGGTTCAGAAGAAAGAGAAGCAACAGGAAGGAGAGACTGACAAGAACAGAAACGAAAGGCCAACACCACAGACCTTGGGAGGCATCTTGAAGAACTTCTGCAGCACTTGGCACAAAATGACCCAGGAGATGACCTGCAGAGGCACAGAAAGGAGGAAATGGGGGAGAGGAGGATAGGATAGGTAGAGCTGGGAGACACAAGCTGACTTGGCCTTCAAGGGGTGGGGGTGGGGTTGTGTGGAGCCATCAGCTTTAGGAACATGGGGCCTTTTGGGTCTCCTGGGCAAGAAAATGAAAACCAGGTATGGAGAACAAACGAGGGGCCTGGGAAACTGGCTTAACTGCCCAAGCAGCAGTGGTAGTGGGGTGAGGGCAGGCAGCCTCAATTGTCTATGGACCAGAGATCTCAAGCTTAAGGTGCTGTAGTGTGTATCTGGGATGTCCTTAAAGGTCCATGTGTTAAAGGTTTGGTCCTCAGCCTGGTACTTTTGGGAGATGGTGGGACCTTTAGGAGGTGGGGCCTAATAGAAGTAAATTAGGTCACTGGAGGGGTGCACTTGCAGGGGATATTGGGACTCTGGCCCTTTCTGTCTCCTTTTCACTTTTTGGTCACCATGAGGTGAGCTGCTTCCTCTGCTATGTGCTCTCCCTATGATATGCTGCCTCACCACAGACCCAAAAGCAACAGTGCCAACTGCTCATGGACTGAAAACTGAAACAGTGAGCCAAATAAACCTTTCCTACACTTAAGTTGATTATTTCAGGTATTTTATCATAGCAATAGAAAGCTGACTAACAGCAAAGGTATAGAGATGCATGGAAACAAAAGAAATGAAGGCAAAGGTCTGCAGGAGATTACAGAACAGTGGCCCCATGATCACTCCAAAAAGTGTAAAGAATGCTGAGGAATCAGCAGAGTGTGGGAAGAACTTTTTAGTTCCAAAGCACAGGCATCCCAAGAATCTGCAAAGCCACCCCAGACAGTGTCATGCTGGGTCAGCAGAGAGACATTTCTATGCTAGCCCACTTAGTGACAGTATCCTCATTAGTCTTTTTAGTCTGTGACATCTCCTCTTGGGTTTCATTAGAGCAACAAAAAAGAGAACAGCCAAGAGTCTATTTAGAACAACAGAATTTGAGGTTATTGTCACAGATACAAGAGGTGTGTTGTCCTACAGCTGGGGAGAATGGACAGGTCTGGATCCAACTGTATCTGTGTGTGTGTGTGTGTGTGTGTGTGTGTGTGTGTGTGTGTGTGTGTCTGAAAAGACCCTTAGGTTCTGTGCGGGAAGGTTGTGTCTTGGAGGCCAGGCAAATTTGGGATGGGATCTTCTTGGGGCCCAGAAGGATTTGTTCTACTATTCTCTCTCTCTCTCTGTTTCTATTTTCTTTTTTGCAGTGCTGGAGATGGAACCCAGGGCCTTGTGCATGCTAAGCAAGTGTTCTACCACTGAGTTGCACCCCCAGCCCCTATTACTGTTTTTCTTTTTAAAACACAAGAGTAGATTTGCCTGTTTTACATAGATTTTGCTCCATGCTCTGCCCAGAACTATATATATACTCCTCAGCTGGCATACCAAAATGGATTTTTCTGCTATCAGGGCCTCTCCTGCATGGTGAGAGTTCTCTCTCTTCTCACTTAAATAAATCCTGCTCCATTTACTCTTAAAAAGTAAAGCAAAATAAAATAAACAAACAAAAAACACACAAGAGTAGAGACTTGTATAGTGAACCTCCCTCTGCCCAGTTTCAACATGTATTGCCATTTCACTGATTTTGTTTCACTTACCTCTTCTGCTCCCCACTTTTTTTTTGAAGACAGGCATTTAAAAATCAATTTCTAAGTATTTCAGACATAAACACTTAAATGTTTTAAAAACAGAACTATTGTAATATCATACCAATGTGATTAACAAAATCTACTCAAAATCATTTAGGTCTAAGTTCATATTCAACACCCCCCCCCCAATTATCTAAAAAAATCTCCTTTTAAAATTTAAGTTGCTTTTTCAGGATTCAGAAAAGATTCTCCATTGCATTTATTGATACCTCTAGCAAGTTCCTGAAATTCTGCAATAGCTCTCTTCATCTCCCCTAGAAGAGTTTTAAGACTTCAATAGGCTCGGTGTCACAACAGGAGTCACTCTACTCTCTGTGTCCAAGCCCAAGACACCAAATCTTACTTCCCTGAAGGGAGAGCAGAGTGATGGCCTGGTGAGCAGGGGGCCTGGTGAACAGGGAGCCTGCTTCCGGGATTAATAGAAAACACCTCTCCTGTCCTTGCAGCTCGAATAGAGAGCCAGTGGAGGGAAAGCAACAAGGAAAATTTAATTTTACTCAGAATCACAAAAGGTTTTCAGCTATCCAACTTGGTTACCAACCCCAATACAGCCTAACCTATACAGAGGAAGGTCAGTCAAAGCCACTTTGCTGGTATATGTTGACTTCCAGCTTGAAGCTGGTGATAAATCCTCTAGGTTAGAAGAAGGCAAGCCCTAAGATTGTCCTGAGGACTGTGCTACAGGAAGCAAGGGAAGGAGAATCTAGGATTCTGACATTAAAACCCTTTGTAAGGAGACCGCCTGCCAGTTCACACATTTGATAGATGTACAAGAAGACGGTTTCAGCAAGAGCTCTTTTTATGATAACAGACCAGAAAGCATCTTGCAGAGCACCAAGTGGGACATCTGTGGTGGCAGCTGTCTTGGTACTCAGTAATATCTCCTGAGCAAGGGCAAGGTGGATTGGCTATTATTATTAGGCAAGCATAATGCTGCAACATATGCTATACCAATACATTACATGAATTAATAATGATCATATAGCACATGAAAACCTTAATTGCTCATAGAATCCAGCTTCCAAAGGACAAAAAGAGGAGTATAGAGGGAGATTGGGTAATGGGTACCACAACTCACTTAGATAGAAGAAAGAAGTACCAGCGTTCTACAGGGCAGCTATGGAGGATGGGAGGACTACAGATTCTAACCTGTGATATATTTTCTGAAGAACCTAGAAGAGCCTCTTGAGGCTCCAAACACAAAGTAAAGCTTAGGAGGTGGAAATGTTAGTTACCCTGACTTGATTACTACATATTTTATTCATATATCAAAATAATCACACTGTGCCCCATAAATATGCAAAATTATTACATGTTAATAAACATTTAAAAAACATCTAAGGAGATAGAAATGTTAATTATTCTAAATTGATCATTATGCACTGTAGGCATGTAGTGAATTATTACCTGGTACCTCATGCATTTGTACAACTGAAATGCTAACTTAAAAAATAAGTCAAAATAATTAAAAATTTTGTGAAAAGCACGGCTCAAATGTGTTCTTATTTAACCAGATATTACTATGCCAAGTAAACTAGAATCCAAGTTTTCCCCAAGATGGCAATGGTAATACTTCAATATACAGCCAAGACAGTTAGCAGTGCAAGGTACTTGTGGAGGGAAACTGGACCACGGGTCCCCAAGTGCACAGCCATCCCTCATGGCTATGGGGTTTATTTAGATCTCTACCCCCAGCTTCCTGATCTCAGGGTTAGGCAGTGTGATAGGTACCTGCAGCCTCTGGGTTTGGGTAGGGACTTTTATCCTCATTCTCATTGGGTTGGAGGTCATCCATGTTGATCTAGGAAGCAGAGGGAATAAGGAGGAAGAAGAATTAAGTCAGGTAGTGCCACAGTTTTCAGGGCTCAAAATAGCCTTGAAAGTGCATTATATTAAGTGACTGAGCTCAAATATATATCCTTGTCACTGTGCACACCCTCTTGAGGACATCAGCAGAAGGCTGGGTTCAACCACCGTGCCTTCTCCTCACCTCCCCAGCCCTCCTGCTCCATCCCCATGGCTTCCCTGTCTCCTTTGGGTAGCTTCTTTCTTTCTTCATTTCTTGGGTGACTGTCCTTCCTTCCTCAGTGATGGCTGCCACAGCTTCTAGAAGGAGGCAGCTACTCACCTTGGTGGTGGGGGGAGACTCTCCATCAGCAGTAATGGATTTCAGCTCAATTTTCTCCTCCTTGGTTTCCTCCACTGCTGGCTTCTCCACCACCTCTTGTTTCTTCTCTGGACTGGCAGTTCTGGCCGGTCAGCAAGAGGAAAAAAAATAAAACAAAAAACAGAAATGCATGTTTGCTGGAGTGATAGGAGGCAATGTAGACAGGAACCAGCTTGTGGTCAGTTAGGGTCATTGGGCACAGAGCCCCTGGATCTACAATCATTGGCCTTTTCCCAGGGTTTGCTGCAAGCGTGGCTTAATCCCAAGTATATCACTGATCTGAGTCACCCCCGGCTCTGTCTGGCATTTCGGTGGCCTCTTATAGCTACTCAGCTGCTTCAGTCCCTAAATCAGAGAATTGTTCTAGGTCTTGTTTAGGATTGGTTCTGTGAGGAACTCTACTTGGCACTCAGTAGGGGAGTGGCCGAGGACAGTCCCTTCTAGATAACAATGGAACACAACGTGGGGCCAACATGGCAGATGGTACAAAATAGTGAGGAAGCACTGCTCCTTAAGCTGGAGCTATTTTCCCTCTGAAGGCTGCCTTCCTCCTCTCTCCTCCCTATATTCCCACAGCTTCTGCTCTCAAAAGCAACCCCACAACTTCCTAGACAGGTGGGAAAAGGCAGCACCTTTGCAGAGACTATCATTCACAATGGTCCTTGCGTCTGAGCAATGCCTAGCCATTAGGGAAGAGGACCAACTCACTATAGGTAGCCCCAGACCCAATCCTTTCCAGGACTGGTGGTTGGTATCATGCCCCTCTCCCACCAGTGGGGATGGCATTCCTGAACTGGGCTAGGTGAGCTTAGAGGTTTACCTGGCCAGCTTCTTTCTCTCCTTCTCTTCTTCCTCCTCCTTTTGGGCAGAGGTGAGACTCTCGGCATCAGCGAGGTTGTCCACAGCAATGGCCAAGAATACATTCAGTAGGATATCTGTTTGTGTCCATTCTTAAAGAAAATGACCTTGGCCTTGGGGTGTTTGATGGGCATAGGAAGCAGGGAGGGTATAGGACATGCAGAAATGGAATTCCCCAGCAGAGACTCACTTTGAGAGGTTTAGAGCCCAAGAGTGCCTCTTCACCTCTTCCTTGCCCATGACCCTGCTTGCTATCTGGAGTTTTCTAGGTGGCTGAGATCAGAATAGCTTGCAGACTGGAGCAGGCTGGGAGTGAGGCAGCAGGCCCTGCCTTGCTCTTTAATTGCTGGGTTTCATTATTGGTTTCCCCACCGAGATGACTGGCTGTAATTGACATTATAAACAGTATTGTCTCTAGCAGAATGCACAATGCTCTTAAGAGTGGTTCATTATAATTGGGAGCTGAGGAGGTGGCCTGTATCTCTGCCAACTCTTAATGCGAGCCTGTACATACAAAGACCCTTGGAGGGTCTGGCTGGAGCTGGCCAAAAGCTTGGGAATTCCTAATTGAAGCAGTCATTTGTTTGTTTCTCCCCACCCTGCCTCCCCACTTCTTATCAGCAGAAACACCGTGGGTCAGAAAACTGCAAAGGAGGTATAGCTTAAAGGATCTTAAAGTTAGTAAAGTCTGACCATCACCCCTGAGCACCCAGAAACTCATACCATATCAGACAGGAAAGCTGAAGCCCAGGCAGGTGAAGAGCTTGTCCAAGGAGGTTACTGAACCCCCCATCCCTGGGCCCTGGAACATGGTATGGGCTTTGCATGAGTCGTCCTGTTAAAACTCACAATGACTCCTTAAGTAGCAGTTACTATTATTCTATTACAGACAGAGTATCCCTTATTTGCAATGCTTGGGGACCAGAAGTATTTCTGATTCAAAGTTTTAAAGATTTTGTAATATTCACATATACATAATAAAATTTCTTGGTGATGAGACCCAAGTCAAAACACAAAATACATTTTTATATATGCCTTATACACATACTGATGGCGATTTGATATAGTATCTTAAATAATTTTGTGCATGAGATTTATGGTGTGGAGTTTTCCACTTATGGTGACATGTTGATCATAAGTTTTGGATTTTGGATTTTTGGCTTCAGGGTGCTCAACCTGTATTGCATTTTGCAGATACCAAAGTAGAAAGCCTTCAATTTGCTGGAAGTCTTGAGCTGGTACAATGTGAAGCTTTGTCTGCAGTGTTAGTGTCTGTATTTTCTTTTCTTTCTTTTTTTTTTTTTTAACAACCTTTATTTTATTTATTTATGTATGTATTTTGTATGTGGTGCTGAGGATCGAACCCAGTGCCTCACGCGTGAGGGGCAAGCGCTCTACCACTGAGCCATGACCCCAGCCCCAGTGTCTGTATTTTCTGCATTAGCTGAAGCTAGGATTTGACTCCTGAGACTTGGGCTAAAGGTGTTTCTCTTTATCACCCAAACTCTGGACACAACTATGGCATTACAACCAGGGAGGGAAAAGAAGGACCTGGGTTTGAGACCCTGGGACTTGCTCATAGCTTAGATCAGGAAGGATCTGTTGGGTTCTGCCTGTGACTAAAGTCCTGGAGAAGAGGTTCAGAGAGAGGAGTGCTGACCGAAAGTCAGGGAGGAGAGATGAAGGTCATTTCAAGGATGATGGCTCAGTCCTCCTTCATTGAGTAGATGTGACAGCCCCAAGGGCTGCCAGGGCCTCCATCCCCAGGGGTGTTGGCCTCCTCTCTGTGTGAGTGGCTGCACACACCGCAAGGCCAGGGGGCGCCATCCCCCTAGCTTACAATCAGGATCAGGCCATGCCTCGGAGCTGGGCGACGCTGCAGCCTGAACAGATTCAGGAGCATCAGTGTACACCCTCACCTATGCCAAAGTTGTGGGCTTCCATCCAGACCCACCCCCACGCTAAAGTGATTCCAGGCAGGGCCATGTTTTCTTCCAGGGCAGCCTTTCCCAGCTCGCCTGGGGGCCCTGTGGATGGCAACCAATGTTCAGCCCGAGCCAGGGCCTGCAGAAGACAGCCATGTGGCATTGTGCTGCAGGCTGAGGGTGGGGGCAGCAAGGGTGGAGGGGCAGCAACAAAGGATACAATTTCCACAGATGAAGAGGATGATGAAGTAAATACAGACTAACATCCCTGGAAAAGAGGGGCCGCCATAAGCCATGATCCCATCATACATCACCGAATTCCAGTCCTCCCCGGTCAGGATCTGAATGACACATTCCCACCAATAAGGGACACAGCGTTAGACCAACAGCAAACCCCAAAACTCCCCTGCCCTGCCCCACTATGTGAACACAAATCTCTTTTCCATTTTGATCCCTCCTTCTAGGCCCCAATTCTCCTCCCCAGGGTTTCTAAGCTATTGACCTGGGCAAGTTTGACTCTATCCTTAGACCAGATGCATGATAACTGGCAAATATTACTTGAGGAGTGACTGAAAAGGGTTTGTGGTCAAAAATCTCTCCTACTGTCTATATCCAGTGCATGAGATGATCACCATTAGCCCTTCCTCTGGGGAAGGGGTCAGCTCCCCTTTACTGTGCTCATGGATGGTGCTGTGCTGTAGCCATTTGTCCCAAACAATGGCCATCATTAGCTAATGGGTATCATCTTTAGATTCTGGAAACATGCACAAATTATTTTTCTCAAGAAGTCAATCTACTTTTAAACTTAAATAAGTGCTACTTTAGCCTTGCTATAAGCCAAAATAGTTACAAAATCACAACTCTCTGAGCTACTTATGTCATTTCCCAGGGGTGAGCATGATGGAGAGGAAAAACACAACTCTGTCACCCTCCATTCCCCAAAATGAGCAGACCATTTTTCCTTTTTCTGTTTTGGGCTTTCATGTTGATTTTCTTTGACTAAAGGGTTCTATGAGTGGGGAAACATTTTTAAATCACTGACCTAGATTTTTTCACCCAAGGTTTTGCCCACCAGAGGAATTCTAAGGGAGCTGGGATGGAGGGGAAACTACAAAAACAGCTGGAGACACCAGGGTCATGGACCCTCAGGGCTGATCTAGGCTGGCCTTGTTCCCAGTGAAAGGGCAGCACTTTCCACCACCTTTTTCAAGTCTCCTTCTTCCTCCCCACCCACTCTTCCACCATTGAACCACCCTCAGAATCCCAGCAGAGAAGAGTCCATACCTGAAACACAGTGAGGAGGGACTGGGGGAAGTTATCAAATGTGCTCCTTCGAGTCTGCATCTCATCAAAGTTGAACTTTCCTCCAAAGAGCTGCATCCCAAGGAGGGAGAAGATGATGATAAAGAGGAAGAGAAGCAGAAGCAGGGAGGCAATGGACCGCACAGAGTTCAATAAGGACGCCACCAGGTTGCTTAAGGAGTTCCAGTACCTGAGGACCAGATAAAGGAGGTCAGTCTGCTTTCCCTCTGCCTTCCTTCCCATCAGTCCTCATCTACATGCCCACTGAAAGTTCTAAGACGAATCTCCACTATCTGCTCTTTTTCCATTTCCTGGGGCTGGAGTGGTGGTGTGAACTGGATTGGCGGTATGAACTGGATTGGTGGTGTGAACTGGACTTGCAATTAGAGTGCAGGACTAGTAAGTTCAGGTTCCAAGATCACTAATGTGTAATGATGAAGAGATGGGGTTCTGGGGTCAGAAGCTTGAGTTCCCATTCAGCAGGGCCAGCTGCTGGCTGCATGTCCTTTTGGACAAGCCACTTAGTTTCCCTATTTTCTGTTTTCCCATCTGAATAAATGGAGATAATAGTAGCATATACTTCATTAGGTAACTGGGAAGTTTGCATGCGATAATCCCCTCACCCCCAAAGGTCCACAAAGGCCTGGCATGCAGTTTATAAAAATTAGTAATTATTGTTATTATCACTGTTCACTGTTAGTCTTTAAACAGAAAAAAAAAAAAAAAAAAAAACCAGAAAAGAAACCCAGTATTTTCCAAACCTGCCTGGAGAGAGAAACCCACTGAGTGCTTTATCATTTTCTAAATGCTGATTCTCAAGTCCCACCCAGAACCATGGAATCATACTCTCTGGTACTGAGGCTTGGTCAGCACAGAGTGCAGTTTACTGGGGGACTTACAGATGGAAGTATGATCCTGGGTGGCAGCAAGACCAGCATGATTCTTATGCAAGCTGGTCCAGCACTTATCAATAAACTGGTATTTGGGAACCAGTAACTTCAGAGCATATTGATAATGAAAATTTCCAGCTGTATAAAGGAGTGAGTGTCTATATATGGATTGAGGGCATAAGTCCCTGAGAGGTCCTCTGTGGAGTCAACTGTCATGGAATATTCTGGAAAAGTCTCAATAGCTATGGAAGATTGGAGCCCTAATTTCCATGAGGTACACAGACACATGGGAAATAATTCACTCCAGGCTTGAACTGAGGTTCAGCTATATCTGACAGCCATGGGAACCCTAAGCTGAGCCAGAGAAGAAGGCCCCTGTTTTTGGAGAGAAAGTCACCATATATGGGAATAAGTTTGGCAGAATGGACTAGAATAGGAGGCAGAGAGGAAGGTGGGGTGGGAGGAATGGATCCTGAGCTGGGGCCCCTTGGAGTGCTTGGGGCTCCAGGGAAGAGGAGGCTGAAGCAAACTGAGTCATCAGGAGAGAGGAGCTCATTGGGAGGACCTGGGCAGGAATGGTGACTGGTGAGTACTCTGGAGGGGTTGGCAGTGGAGTTGGCGTTGAGAGTTGTCATTGTCAAGAGTGGCACACCGTGAGGCAAACCCTGGTTTAAAGTGTTTAAAAGGTTAAAAGAGAACTCTATTCCCATGCTACTCCACAGCTCCCTGCCTTCCTCACCCCAAGGGCTATCCCGGGAAACTCTGGGCTTTACATGGTGAATGGATGGTGGCTCATAGCATCATTGTGGTATGCCCAAAGTCCTAATTCCCCACCCTTTCACCTTCCCCACCTCAGAACATGAGAACTGGAGGGGCCAGCTTACATGCCTCTCTCTCAACCCACGTCAGCAAACTCCATCTTCAAAACAAATCCTGAATTTGATTTGCTCCCATCACCCCTGTCACCTCATCTAGGCTGCCAGCCTCTGTCATCTGGATTTATGGGATAGCCTCTTACCTGGTGGGCTTGCCTCAACTCCAGTTGCCTGTAGCAGTTTTCCATACCACAGCAGCATCAGCAACACAAGCCACATCAAGTCTCAACCATGCTTCGGCCCTCTAACCACTTCTTTGGCTCCTGAGAGCGAAAGCCCCTGAGTTCTCACGAAGGTCCCACAGACCTATAGGATCTGGCTCCCCCTGCCCCAGCAACCTGCTATGCTCTTCCTCCCTTGGTAACTCCAGTCACACCAGCATCCTCACTGTTCCCCCAAATTCCAAATGGCCCACCTTCCTGATCCTTCCTTTTTCTGCTGTTTGTCTGCAGGGCTCTTCAACACCCCTTGGGATCCTGGAGTTCTCTGCCCTCCCAGAGCAGCTATCCCCAACCTCCACTCTAACACTATATTCTGCTTTTAAAAATATCACTTATCACTACCTGACAATACTTATTTCTTTGTTTAATGTCTCTTTTCCTTCTCTAGAATGTAAGGTCCAAGGGAAAAGGAATTCATTTGTTTTGTTTGCATCTCAAGCATTCTGAACAGTGCTTGTCCTCAAAAATGTGCTCAGCTGGTATTCTGTTGAAGGAATGAATGCACTTTAAGTGTGGCACATTTGAACTTACTGAAGGGAAAGACAAGAGGCCCTGGAGTCACAGACCCCTCAGTGTGTGTGTGTGTGTATGTGTATTGTGAGGTGCTAGCAGGGGAGGGGTGGTGGGATCTCTCGTGTGTACACCTAGTGAGCCCAACCCTGAGGAGTGGCTGTCTGCACCTTCCCTCACGTCATTCCTATTCTTTTTGCTTCCCTAAACCCATGGATAGGGACTTCCTGATATTCCTGACTGTTCCATCCTGAGACCATGTATCAAATTAATATGTATCAGTTTCTTTATAGTTGCCATGGTTTTGAGATCCTTGGGGTAGCATCCCTGGAAGAGCACTGTGAGTACATACTCTTGGAGAAGAACTCCCATCCTGGTGTGCATGGGCTGGCTCTGATTAGGAGATGACTGCAGCCAGGTACACAGCATGCCCACCACATGAAGGATGCCTGGGCTGAAAAGATACTGCACTTTGGACCAGTAATGTGGGTAAGCCATGCTTAAGACAAATGGAAATCATGGTTGTTTATGCTGTTTGTCTTCAATGGGCAGTTGCTTCCTTTCCACAGCGCAAGATGCAGTTGTGCCCCAAGGCTGGCCTGCCACCTGTACTTTCTGTCCCTTTGGAAAAGAAGTAAAAGAGACAAGCTGGAGCCAGTGGCCTGGCATTGTGAGTGGTACTCAGTTTGCTGAACTGTCCATCTTTAAGTATATAGAAGAGCACTCTCCAGGAGACAGACCAAGGCATTGCTGAAATGATATTGTGGCAAAGAACACTAATGGGATCCAGAGCGTCATTATCATTGAGATAGATGAGACCTGTAGGTGCTCAGGTGGCAGCCTGGCGGTGAGGAGGGTGAAGAAAGATCATTTAGACAAAATGGCTGGCGGCCTTGTGGTCTGCAAACTCTCTCTTCCTTATTGCCAATCTGACTCTCCATGGCCATTACTGCCGTGGCCTGAAAATGGGATGATGGCCTCATGTCCCACAATCACCCTCCTTTCTAGAAAGAGTAGCTGGTGGTAAATGAGTGGGGTTAATGGTATATTAACAGTCAACATAGGCTTTTATCCTAATTGATCAAAAATATAAACTGTACACAGTCATACACCAAAAAAGGAAGAGAACTCTGGAGAAAAATGAGAAGAATTAGAACAAAATAGTCTCTGGCCACACACTTTATATGGAACTTGAGGACACCTGAACATCTCTCTTCAATATAGGGCACATGCACACTCCTGACCACAGTGGTTCATATGCAGTGCCCAGAGGCCCATGGGCAGCCTGGAGTCTCCCAGGCCCCTCCCCAGACATGCCATTTGCACCATCATCCCTGACATTGACTCTTTTGTTCTCCTGCTACCCACTCACTTCTCCAAAGTTTGAATTTTTGCCTATCCCATTCCCCATCCAACCCAGCTTGCTGTTTTTTCTATAAACTATGGTACATTTGAAGGCTTTTGACCTGATCAAGTGTTCTGCTGCCTGAGTTCTCTCCTTTCCTTTCCTCTCCTCCTCCTCAGCATTCTTTAAGATCTTTTGCTTGTTGATTATCCATTTATCCATTCCCCATGGTTACCTTGTCCCTCCATCTTTCCTGGTTTAAGTTACCATCCTCTGTTCAGGGACACTTTGATTTCCATCTGTTTCCCTCTGAAAGTCTGTTTGGGTTGGGGTTCTGTGGTATTCTTCCTCTTCTTCTACAATACAGAGTAACCTGAGTCTTCCTTGAACTGGAACTTTAATCTAGCAAACCTTGTACTTTAAAAAGCTCAGGGCTGGACTCTTTACCTTTCTTTATTCTGGTATAGCATAGAGCCTTGAACTTGCTATAAATAAATATAAAATAAAAGAACTTAAAAACAACAGTGCCAGTTGCTTTGGATACTTTGCAAATGCCCCACATTACTCCCTCTGTGTTTAGGGTCATGACTAAATTTATACCTGTCCCAATCATTTTCATCTTGAGGGGTTAAAAAAATCCTTTTAACCAAAACGGTGTCAAGTGATCTATTATTGGAAAAGTATTTATAAAGCAAACTTCATGTGATAAACCTGTGTGGTTCAGTGCTTTGGGAAGGTTCTGGAGTGAGAAGGAATGAGAGCTGGGTAAGAGTCTGGAGCAGTAGGTAGAGTTCAGTCAGTGAGGAGGCTCAGCCTGGCCCTCTCCACTCCCTGGATCAGCTACAGAAATGTAAGAGGTGGGTGTCCTTGAATCAGAGTTTCAGTGAAGTCCAGCTCTGGTCTTTGAAGAGACAGTGGGGTCTGGAAGCATCAGTGAGACAGGAGGATGAAGGGGTGTATCCTGTGCCAGGAGGAGCCACAGAGAATTCTAGACTATCTTGGCCAGTGTCTGGTATAGTCTCAGGCCCAAGGCGTCCTCTACTGGTTCAGTTCCTGCTGGTACCTGCCCCTGCCCCCTCCATCCTAGCAAGGCTGGGAAGCCCATTTTATGTTTTCCACTTGGCTAACAAGTTCAGAGAGCTTGTCTTCCCTGTTTGCATCAGAGGCCTTGGTCACACTGAGAAAGGAACCTGCATGGAGAACATAACCTGGCCAGGATGGTAAGGCAGTCTGGCCTTGTCTTGGGGATGGCCTTAAGAGGGTGCACCTCTGGACCTTGTGGCTACTCAGGGTTACCTAGTTGGCCCCTATAACCCGAGATGTGTCAGGCTTAAGGAGGGAGCACATTCTTCCTTACCTGTGTTTTCTTAGTCCCAGCAAGGGACACCAGTCAGTTACTGTCCCAGAGAATAACTACCCTTTCTGCTGTTAGTCAGCATTAGGCTCTGGAGTCTGAGTTGCTGTCTCCATAGACCTTTGCCTGGGAACTGGGCAAATGCCAGATGCCTCTTTCAATAAAGGCTCTTAATAAGCTCAGAGGCTCCATGGGTCCTTATGGAAAGTGAGGTCAGGAAGGTGGTAGAGAGAGCTGTGGAGGCGTAGGGTTGAGATTGGTGTTCACTGCCAGATTCTGGCAGGGACAGAGGGGCCTTTAGAGCCTGGAGGATTTGTGAATGGCTTCGGGCTTGATGGTGCTCATGATTCATGTGTAATTGTGACTGTGCTGAGTCAGCCTAATCTCATTTCCAGGCCTGGAGGGCATTGCAGGGCCTAGAGGATGCCACAGGGGAAGAGAAATAGATAGTGATTGAAGGTTTAAGGGGAGGGAAATCAGCAAGTGCTACAGGAATCTTGGTGCATTTAAAAACCAATTGCATAAAAAATTAGATGTAATTAGAAAACTAAAATCACACCCGAATCTAATCTATGGGAAGCTCTTTTTCTTCTCCACAGAAAGATATGGATTGACAAAGAGTAGATACACTAGGTATTGAATCTTGGCAACATTTAGAGCCTCATAAAGTCCCATAGCAGGAAAAAGAACCCAATTAATTATGTGGCTAGAAGGCCGGCTGTTATGGGTAATTTACCCTCAGATGATAAAGATTTTGGCCGTTTGCATGCTTTGTTGTTCTGAGGTAGAAATCTTGCCTTCCTTATTCTTTCTTATTATGTAATTTCCCACTCACAGCACTGTGAATGCTCAGTAATCAATTGACTTACAGTCTAGCACAGGGTTCCCAGTTTTTTTTTTTTTTATGAGACATATGGATGGATGATATTCATAGGCACTGTATACTCCTGAAGGTGTTCTCAGATTTTAGATTTTTGACAAAACCCCCCAAATGTAAGCACACTAATAATTCATTTCCATTATAATGATATCCTTGAGACTTCTGCTCCTTCAGGCAACATAGCTGAGCTTAGTCCACCCTGGTCTTGCCCATTCATAAAAGCATTTGGGAATGCAAGTCACAGAGAGTGACGGTGCTGCAAGGATGATGTTGAATTCCTTTTGTTTTTTAAAGACACCATTCACAAACTTTGGCACTTTAGCTTTCAGATTGCTATGTATATTGCAAGCAATATCAGATTGCTTGCTATACATTGGACATGGCAAGGTGTCATGACCCCATGGTTGAGAACCACTGATCTAAATAGATCAACTCTTGGACCATGGGCCCTAAGAGCAGGGAGAATGGCAGTGTGGAATTATAAGAAGGGATCCATGAATCCACAATTACATCTAGCATTATAGTACTCTAGGTTGACTTGCATTTCCATTATCATATTTCAAATGCATACAGATGCATGAAGGAATTCATAAAAATCAAATGAATTTAAAAGCTTTGCTGAATTCATAGTAACTCTTAACATTGTGTGTTCTCTCAGTCAAGAGCTATCAACAGTATGATTGCTGGTTTCTGAGCAGGAACTCACAGGGTTAAACACCTGTGCCTGATGTGGAGGAGGGGAAGAAGGAAAGCTGCTACATCCCTTCCAGTTATTTTTTGTTTCAGATAAAGTCCTCAGGAGAAGACTTCAAGGAACCAGTTTAAACCAGCCAAATTTCCCCAGATCCAGAGTAAACTTGTTCATTATAATCTAATTATGATGCCAAATTCTCCCCTGTCCCATGATGTGTTCCTACCTATATAAAGACACATGATCTCAAAGCACACATGTGCAGAAATACGTCAGCCCCACTTGTGATGGTAAGTCTCTACACATAAGCATGTGTCTCTCCCCCTAAATCCCCTTGCTTCTTTTGTTTGGGAAGACACTCTACTTTGAGAAGTATCCCCAGTGCACTCCTTACTTGTTGCAAATGACAAACCTTCCTTTACTCTTTCATCTCATGGTTGTGCTTATTGGCTTTGCTCTCAGCAAGAGGTGAACCCATTTTGCATTCAGTTATATAATCTTGACACAATTAGGGACTACAGGACAGAGAAGAGAGAGGACAGGTAAGGATCAAGGTTTTGATTGCATATGGAGGGCCACATTTTAAGGCAAAAGAGTGGACAAAGGATAGCAGTGGGAAATTAGACCAATGGTTCTCAAAGTAAAGTCACTGGACCATCAACACAGGGCTCTCCAGGAGTTGCTGATCTATCTACAGAGACAGGCTCTTCAGTGAGCTCCCTAAAGTGTTCCACTAAGTTTGAGAATCATAGTTGCTGGCTTAGACGACATTGTCAAAAATGCTTCTTCAACATAAAAATAGTACTGAGACATTGCAAAGTCTTCTCCAGGTGTTTTAAAAGGAGGAGAGAAATACATCTGTTTGATGGCACGACCACAAAGGTGACTCATGTCAAGGCTGTTTAATGAACCACAGTGTCCACTCATGGCACACACTGTGGACAGTTCCTGGGTCACTAGAGTGATTTCTGCTTACAAGTCTGGGTTGGGAGACAAAGTTCAGAGGAAGCACAGGCTTCCCAGCCCAACCAATGTCTTCATTGTTTTTCAGTAGTCTCCAGAGAATTTGGAGACTTCAAAAGAGGAAGATGACAGGCTTTGCCCCAATAACTTCCAATTAACTAATGGAATTATTTTGTCTACAAATTTTTTCGAGATCTGAAAATACTACTAATCTTTCTTATGGAAGGGCTATGGAAAGGTCTCTGATGGAGACAGACTTTGAAAAATAGTTCCTTGGCCATATTTTTGTATTAGGAATAGATAAATTAGTGATCTAAATAGAATGGCTTCTCAGTCTCTTCAAGATGCTGTAACAATATCTAGCAGCAAGATTTGTTTTCTATAGGGAAACAAACAAAATCTCAAGATGTGGACTTTTGAGCATTATTTAAAAGGCACTGAAAAGTCCAACTTAAAAATAGATTTTATCAGACTCCAGGAGCAGCAAGTTGAATCAGTAATTATCTAACAAGAACCCATATGGAAAAAATTCTTTAGGTCCTATCTCAGGATGCAGAAAACAAGGCAGTTCAGTGCATCATGGTGGCGTCAGAAGCACAGACAGTCTGAGAGAGGACCTGCTTTTTACTCCCAGTGTTATCCACGAGCAGTTGTGTGATCTCAGGCAAGTGACTTAACTCTCTTAAGTCTCAGTTTCTCACCTGAAAAATGGGAATACTAATAATGAGGATAGTACCCTATCCTCATCCTCTTAGAGGCGATTGTGAGAGTTATTGGAGCTACTGGATGTCAACATTCAGATCATTCTTTCTGGCACATAGTGAGCACTGATGTGGGCTAATGATTATTACTATTGGTATCTCTACTACTTTTTTTTTTAAAAGTATTTTTATTAATGCATTAGAGTTATTTATAATATTGGGGTTCATTTTGACATAATCATAGATGCATGGAAGATAATTTGCTCCATTTCAGTCCCCTCTCTACTACTTTTATTGTAAACTGTGGATTTTCTGTAATGCCAATATATTCAGGATGGTCAAGAAGAGCTCTTCTGGGGGGAAAGAGGGAAGGAGGTTGTTGTACTAAAGTATTACACATGTGGATTTCAATTCTTCATGCCCTTGAAGTCCCTCACTTGATATTAAACCTTCCCCAGGGACTTGCTCTTGTACCCGTGTTCCCATAGCAGCTATTTCCCTCACACATACTTTGCCAGCTCATTATATCCTGTCTTAGATTTTCCCTAATTTTTTCATATGGACAATCTTCACCTCCTAACCAGATTATAAATTTCTCCTGGGTTCACTTCACAGCATCTTTTTTTTTTAACCTCTCAGAATCCAACACACTGTACTTAGGAGACACATAATGATGTTTCGGTCAAGGCACTGTATTTACGATGGTGCGGTGGTCCCCTAAGGTAATATCTCCTGTGACATCACAGCCCTTCTAGTCTGTGTGGGTTCTCTTTATGATGTACACACAATGGTGAAGCTGCAAAATGATGCAGTTCTCTTCATACATCTATCACAAAGTGACAAAAGGCTTCATATATAGTGGATAAATAAATGAGAATAAGAATATGTATGTTATACTACTATCAGCCCTTTTATCCTTCTTCCTTCTCCTGAATAGCAATGAGACTCGCTGAACTAATAGTAATAGCTCTGGTTATTGAGTGCTTCCTGTGCCTGGCACTGAACTCCACATTTAAAGGCCTTGTGTTGTTGGAGCCTCAACAGTACAGGAACCTGTGCATATTGAATGGCTGCTGAGAGAATTGTGAAGAGAACAAGGACACTCAGGGATGCTTTGCATGGCCCTGGTGACTCACTCAGTCAAGTTTGGAATACCCTGAGCCAGCTGTGATGAGCTCAGTCCTTGAAGTGGAGACACCAGCCTCACTTGCTTTCTTCCAACACAGTCCAGTTGGTGGCTTTAGTGTTCCTATTATTAAAGTTTCCCCAGAGCAAAGGCTGGGGTGGGGGAGGTGGTATCTCAAAAGAGATTCTTAAGGAAAGGGGCTTCTGCCTTGAGTGGACTGCATGAAAAGCTTCCTCCAGGTGTTTCTGACATGTCCTTCTAAGTTGACCACAACTCACCTTAAGAAAGCATATACAACTATCAGATACATATCTCAAAGAGTTTTATGAAGCAAGGCACATGTTCTGAGGAGGCCCTCTGATGTTTTCCCATTCTATTTCATTCTTTCATTAAAAATGATGCTTGCAACAAGAAAGAATAGAATTGTGTCATTTGTAGCAACATGGGTGGAACTAACTGGAGGACATTTTGTTAACTAAAGTAAGTTAGGCACAGAAAGGCATGATTTTACTGATGGGTGGAAGCTAAAAAAAATTGATCTCAAAGAAGTAGAGAATAGAATAGTGGTTACCAGAGGCAGGAAAGGGTGTGGGGAAGAGGGGCTTGGGGAGAGGATGGTTAACAGGTAAAGGGAGCAGTTGGATAGGAGGAATAATTTCTAATGATCTGTAGCACAGTAGGATAACTATGGCTGACAACAATTAATTGATTGTTTCAAATAGCTTATAGAGAGGATTCACAATGTCCCCCAAACAAGGAAACAGTAAATGTCTGAGGTGACAGATGTGCCAAGTGGTCAAATCTAATCATTAAATGGTGTATACATGCATTGAAATGCCATACTGTACTCCCCAAATATGCATGATTACTATGTGCCAATTAAAAATAAAAATACTAAAAAAAGCAAATAAATATAAATTATCATCATGAGAATGTGGAGAAATTGGAGCCCTGATATTGTACACTGTTGGTGGGAATATAAAATGGTCCAGGCTCTGGAAAACAGCTTGACAGTTTCTCAAAATCTTAATCACAGAGTAATCCAATGACATAGAAATTTCATGCCTAGGTATACATAGCCTAAAGAAATGAAAACACAATGTATTCAAAAACTTGAATATGAATGTTCATAGCAACATTATTCAGAGTAGCCAAAAATACTATCAAACTGAATCTCATTGCTGACAAATGAATGGGCACAGTGTGACTTATCCATACCATGGAATATTGTTCAGCAATAAAAAGACCTTATATATGCTACAAGCTGGATGAACCCTGAAAACATGACACTAAAGTGAAAGAAGCCAGTCATGGAAGATCACATAATGTACGATCTCATTTATACAAATAGTTCACAATAGGCAAATCTATAGAGACCTAAAGTATTAGTGTCTAGGGCGGGGAGGGAGGGCAAGAGAAATAGGGAGTGATGAAAATATCCTAAAGCTAGAATGTGGCAATGGTCACAGACTCTGTGAATAGACCAAAACCCATTGAATGGTGCATTCCAAAGGGTAAATATATGGTATATGAATTATATCTCAGTATAGTTGTTTAAAATGATGGTTGTGATCCAATGAGCTGGTTTCACCAGCCCAGATGGACCACAGCATGGCTAAAAACTGTCTTGAAGCAGGATGCTCACTCCTGCGCCCCTGTCCTGACCTCCTCATGAGAATCACACTTGTCCTGGAGAGTACGGGAGACTGCAGCCTCTGGGTGGAGGGTAGACAGACAGATGGAGGAGGCTGAGCATGTGGGAGAGGGATGAAAGCCACCTGTGCCACCCATCGTCTTGCTCTGTAGTTAACAAATCTCCATTGCATTTGCAGCAGCCTATGCCTGGCTGAGACCCTCCATTTCTCAGCCTTCCTAACAGTTATGGGGGCCAACGAGAACAGAAACCCTTGGTGAGATTTCTGGGAGAGATTTTTATCTCCAACTTTTAAAAATTGTGCTAAAATGTTTATAACATAAAAAAATGATCATCTTAACCATTTTTCAGTGTACAGTTCAGGGGTTTTAATTACACTCAGAAAGTTGTGCCAACACCATGATCATCTCCAGAACTTTTCATCTTGCAGAAATGAAACTTTGTACCCATTAAATAATACCTTCCTTTCCCCCTGTCCCCAGTCCTTGCACTCACTCTCCACTGTCTGCCTCTATGGTTTTGACTGTTCCAAGTATATGACGTAAGTGGAGTCATGCAGCATTTTTCTATGTTTGACTTGTTTCACTTAGTATGATGTCCTCAGAGTTCATCCACACTGCAGAATTTCCTTCCTTTTTAAGTCTGAGTAATAGTCCATTGTATGCATTTGTTTATCCAAATGTTGGTGGACACTTGAGGTGCTCAAACCTTCTAGCTCTTGGGGTTAATTCTGCTATGAACATGTATGTATAAATATCTCTTTTTTTTTTTTT
>CM053403.1:95220904-95308845 GCA_028644305.1 Xerus rutilus
ACACACACGAGCAAAATTCCTGCGTGGGATGTTGAGCTGAAGAATGATGCCAGGAAGTTGGCTGGAAAACGGCGCCTCCACCACTTCCAGCCTTGGTCCCTAAGAGCCTAGCGCAGAGTGGACTGTCTACGCCGCCATCTTGGAACCTAAATATCTCTTTGAGATCCTGCTTTCATTGCTTTTGGATAGATACTCCAAAGTGGAATTACTGGATTATATGGTAATTCCATTTTTAAATTTTTGAGGAATTGCTGTATAGTGGCTGCACAATTTCACATTCCCTCTGACAGTGCACAAGGGTTCCAGTTTCTCCACATCCTCCCCAAAGACTGTTTTTTTTTTTTTTTAAACAGTATCTATCCCAACAGGTGTATCTGGGAGAGATTCTTAGGTGTAAGGAAGTGACTCAGAGGTTGGGATCTTCCTTTTGTCCCTTTTTTTTCTTCCTGCTTTGAATTTGAACATGATAGCTCAGTCTCTAGAAGCCATCTTCTGATCCTGGGGTGGAATTGGCACAAGGCTTGGTGAAGGAAAGGTCAGATGAGACTGGGTCCCAGTCACCTTCGTGGCCCACTTTTGGGCTTCTTATGTGACTGAATCCCTGATTTGCTTGAGCCACTAAGTTGAGGCTCTGGTGTTAGCAACCGACAAAACTTCTAAACAAAATGCCACCTGAATGACCCAAAATTCCTCTTTGTTGGATAGGAACTGAGGCTAGATCTTCCCAGAAATAGCAGCTATTCTCCCATCCAGGCCTGCTTATATCCCCTGCCTTCTGGAAGACTTCTTCCCAAGCCCTAGTCCAAAGGAAACTGAAGTGTCACATACCTTGTGATTTTAAATATCCTCAGTAGCCGGACACATCTCAGCACAGAGATGCCCAAGGGAGACATGATCTTGGTCTCCACTAGGATGGTCTCCAGGATGCCTCCACACACAATGAAGCAGTCAAAGCGATTGAAGAGCGACACAAAGTAGGCCTGCAGACCCAGGCTGTACATCTTTAGGAGCATCTCTGCAGTGAAAAGGGCCAGGAGGGCCTTATTGGCTGTGTCTGACAGTTTCAGGAGAGAAGCAGGGTCCAAGCAGGGGGTAAGCGGGGAGCAGAGAGAGAAGAGGAGAAAGAAAGCAGTAATTATCAAGTCTGGAAAAAACAAGACCCAGCACTCCCTCCTTCCCATGACACTTCTCCCATCCACTCCTTCCAGAACAAACAATTAGGGCCGATCCAACAGGAAAGGGATATCTAATTAAATCATAACAAACATTTTTTGGGCATCCACCATGCATCAAAGGCTTTGCATGCATTATCTTGTTTACCCTTCACAAAAATTCTGTGAGGTTTGGAATTATTATTGTCAAGTCCATTTTCTAGAGATGAGGAAGGAGGTTCAGAGACCAGTAATCTGCCCAAGTCAACCAGCCAAAAGTTGAAGCCAGGTTGTCCGAGTCTGATCTTTTAACCACTAGACTAATTGCCTCCAGGATTCTGGAATGCAGCCCCCTCCCCGGGAGTGATGCTGCATGGTGGACTCCCTTCTAGTGGTGCAGAATAAGGTGATGGATCCTAACTAGCCTTAGGGGACAGTTCCTTGGGTTCAGGTGCTATTCTCCTCTCGCCTGTCTTTGCTCATCTCATCCTTGTATGTTCGGGTAAGGCCACCTGGAGGCTATCGTAAGGCCTGGTGAATTCAAAATCCACTCTGGGAAGTTGGCAGCCCAGGGTCTCAGAGAATTAAACAAGCTGCAGCTTGTTTCTTTGTCACCCAGGCCCAATAGTGACTGTGGGAGAAGGCAGATGGTAAGGGCCCGGTCAGGTGAGCTACATCTGTTTATAAACAGGTTGTGCATTTGACTGTGTAGCATGTGAGCTGCCAGGCCTTCGTGTCTCCAGCAGGGCACCTGCCAAGAGCCACAGCCATTGGCGGCTTTCCCATCAACCTTCTGAATGTGATTACCTCAGGACCAGGGCTGAGTTAGCAAGAGTCGACAGGGACAGAACCAGGGACTGTCGCTCACCTTGCACTTCTGTGAGCCAGTGGGGCTGGTTGTAATGTTCTGAGGCAATGGTGAGCGTGTTGAGGAACACCAGGAAGATCACGAGCCAATAGAAGACATTAGACTTGACTGCGGCACGGCACTTTCTTCTGCAGAACCGATTCCATCTGCGCCAGTAGCGGCTGGAAAGGGGGCAAGGAGAGAAGGATGTGGCTGGCTGTGAAATGCAGATTTCTGTCACCGTGAAGCATACCACCGTCGCTTCTGTTCACTCTTAACTCACGTGGCCTTACTAAAGCAGAGCAGTCTGTGGCAAAGAGACAAGATCTCCCTCAAGTTCACTGGGATCACTACTTAGTTGTGAGACCTTGAGTATGCCCCTGAACTTCTCTAAGTTTTGGTTTCTCATCTGTGAGATGGGAACAGGGCCAACCTCACAGTATTGTTGTGGGCATGGATAAACTGCCATGTAAGGCATCAGCCACAAATCAAAGTGTTTTTATTTTCTAATAATGGCATTATTAGAAATAGTATTGCAAATATCAAGAGGAATTAGTAATAATGGTGGTGACAGTCATAGGACTAGTAATGGTTACCATTAATGAATCCTCTGGTATGCCTAATACTGTCTTAATACTTCTTAAGACTTCTTTGCAATTCTTTAAATAACTCTGCAAAGCAGGCATTATTCTACTATTGTAGAAGAGAAAACTATGGGCCGTGGAAGTTGAGCAGCTTGACTAGTGTCCTCGGAGTGAGAGCCAGGCTTGGCTTTCTCCCCAGCCTGATCTCGTGCCCCTTACTTTATGCAGCCTTACCATTCAGAGCAAATCTGCATCAGAGTATCTTTGCTTTTATGGAGTCATGGAATTTTGTGAGAATCTGATGAATATTTAGATCCTCTGTTTGCAAAAATGGACACACTCCACATTTACACACATTTACATAAAAGTTCATGTGGTACAAGAATCCCCTGAAGTTCATCCTGGTCTATATAGTGTTCCCAGTCTATTGATTAGGGATCTTTGTCAGTGATCCTCAAACCTGGCTATATCTAGGATTATCTTGGGAAGCTCTATAAACCATCTGACACTCCTCCCTCAGTACCCAGACCCCAACAATAAACCAGTTGAATCTGATTTTCTGGGGGCTGGGTATTTTAAAATAGCCCACAAATACCCCTGGTATTTTTTACAAGTTCTCCAGCTGGTTCTAACACATAACTATGATTAAGAAGCATGAAGATGGGTAATACTGAAGACAAGTTCACATTTATGATTCCGTGACAAAGGGGCTTATAACCTGTTCTTAGTTTCATCTTCTTCATGCAGTGGAAACACAGAGCTATGTGGCTAACCCAGTAGGTGATATAGTTAATAAATGCCTACACTGCACCCAGGAGAGAAGGAAGGGGATGCTGAAGAGGTGTTAGGAGGGAGACTGCAGACAGCCACACTGAGGGTTTAAGGGATGGCATGCTTGGGTTTGATTTCAGGAAACCAAATGTCCCACAGACATAACCACACTGTCAACTTCTTCAGGGATGGTACAAGGAATGCTCTTCCATTTGTCTGGGTTGCAGGTGATGAACGCAAAAGCTTTATTAAGGGAAAAGACACTGAGCTGACAGCAGTGTTGAAGGCAGTATCCACAGGACTTTGAGATGACTGGAGTTTGAGGTGAGAGAAAGATGTGTTGGAATTTTTAGCTGAGATGATCTGGGAGAGCGGCGCCCTTATTCAATAGAGGGCCAGAGGAGGACTGGTGCTCCGGGCTGGGAGGTCAGCTATGAGAAGGGTGGGTGCTCAGCTGGGGACATGGGCTTGGGGCTTGCTGGGCATGTATGTAGACAGACCCATGAGGCAGGTTTGGAGCTCCTGCTTGGGTACTCAAAAAGGTTTTGGAGCCTAGTCCATGAATATCTGTATTTTTCCAAAAAATAACCTCCATTCTCTAGTGTCGCCAGTCTAGGCTGACATCCCTCCAAATAAACATGCCATGGAGTGGAGATTTTCAAACCTCCCAGTGAAGCCCGTTATTGGGCCATGAAAGTTATCTAGTTGGTCATGACTGGCACCGAGAGATATAGAAAGGGACAAAGGTATGGGACAATGAGCCCCAGGCAGTCTTGGTGAAGGGTGACTTTCGCTGTTATTGGCCAGATTTTTTTTGGTGTGTCGGGGGGATACCAGGGATTGAACTCAGGGGCACTCGACCACTGAGCCACATCCACAGCCCTATTTTGTATTTTATGTACAGACAGGGTCTCAGAGTTGTTTAGCAACTTGTCATTGCTGAGGCTGGCTTTGAACTCGCGATTCTCCTGTCTCAGCCTCCTGAGCCGCTGGGATTACAGGCATGTGCCACTGCACCTGGCTTTTACCAGATTTGATCCTGAAAAGGCCTAGCATGCCAGGGCAAAATTCTGCTTCTTTTTGCAATTTTGATTATTAATATAGAGAAATTTGGTAATATTTTTTCCTATAAAATAAATTTTCCTATAAAATAAAATAAAGTCATATTTGATCTTAAATAGCTCATATTATATATACAAAGAGTATGTTTTAAATACATACAATCTCAAATACAGAACTCAGAGAAAATTGCTATTCAGAGTCCAGACCAATCAAGGTTGCTTTCTTTTGTAGTATGTGGAAACTGACTTGGAGTCAGTTTAATACCAGGAACTTGACCAAGCCCCTCTTTTCTCCAGTTTGTGGGTAGCAGCTGTGGGGTGTTATAAGGTCACATTTGTCATGTGGATCTGGAACTGCTTTGCACCAGTCCCATTAAATCAGGCTGCTCCTGCGCAGAGCTGTTCAGGAGAGTCACGTGCATTGGGGCTGGGGTGGGGGTGGGGGTAATTACTATCCAGAGAAAGTATTTAAAGATAATTATACACCTCCCACTCTTCAAAATATAGCTTTGCTTGACAACTGGTTTCCTGGCAACACTTCTTACTGTATTATAAATGTAATGCTTTATTAGAATGTGTAAATTTATTTGTGTGTTTACATATGCATGGAGGATATAGAAATTAAATGATAAAATAGGGAGGAGAAATTTGCCTGCTATTCATGTTCCTTTTGCATTAACTGGAAGTCTTTTAGTCTAGAAATAGAAGCTTCCATGTGTAGACATAAGAGAAAGAATGGATAAGAACATGTTGAATCCTCTTCTCTAGACATCTGTATCGGTTAGACATCTGTATCACTGCACTCTGCTCCCTTGCCCCTGGCTCACCCTGCCTCCTCTCAGTACTGGGACTCACTCTTGCCTCTCCAGCTACACAGAACACTCTCCCAACAACCAGGGCCTCACTTGCTGTCTCCATTCGCTAGGTCCTGCCCATCCTTTAGGTTCAACTTGAGACTTAGCTTCTCTGTGATGAACTTTCCTAGTTTTCACAGCCTTGGCACCCCTGTAGCACTTGTCTGCCTCACTCACTTTGGCCAAGAAATGTTTATTAAACACTTAGTATGGACTAGTAGATACTCAAGAGTTAATACAATAGACACAGTTCTCATCTGCATGAAGCCCATGCAGGGGACAGAGGAGTAAGTGAGGAGGTAACACAGCATGCTACATGCTAGGGACTCTGGAGCACATAAAGCACATCTTAGCCAGCCATGGAGGAGCCTGGAGAAGTTTTCCAGAGGATATAACTTGCCATGACCTTGTGTGATCAGTTAGCTTTTATTTGTATGGTTCTTACCCATCCTATGAGATTTTAAGACCCATAAGGGGAAGGGACTGTGCCTTATACTTTGTTACAGACACATAGTACTTAGCACAGTCTGTCCCACACAGAGGGACATTCAGCTGACAGACTGCATGAACTGCAGAGACAAACAACACAGATCTACTAACTCCCTGAGCAAGACCAGGCTTAAGATCCCTGAACCCCTGTGACCCAGAGAATAGGGTGGGGTGAGGAGAGTTCATTGCTCCAAAAACAGTTGCTCAGCATGGAATTGCTGACAGGCAACTAGAAGAGCAGATGACATGAAAATAATGGCTCTTTCTAGTGGCCAGAGTTGAGTTCCTCTCTTCTTTATCAGAATGGAGAATGAACAGCAGAGGAAATCATTAATTTGAATTCTTTTGTGAACAAATAATTTAAACATGGACAGAGACTGGGGCAAATTTGGGTTTGTGCCTTGTTGCTTATGGCACAGCAGAAGTACAAGGAACCCTGGAGACAGGGCAACACCGTCCTCCAAGGTTAGAAACCCATGAGGTTCACTTCAGAATTCCGCATGCTTGAGGTCCAGAAACTCCAACAGGTCATCTGATACATGCCTCCAGGTTGCAAAAGACTGAATCATACCTTCCAAGTCTGTTTGCCTCCTGTGCTGAACTGTGGGCCCCACATGTTGCTCATTCTTTATTTTATCTAAATCCTTTCAGTGGAAACCTGGATTACCAAGGGAATACCCTAGTATTGACTTAATACTATAAGTCTGCTAATTTGCCAAATTTTCCCTAAAAGCCCATTCTAATAATTCATTCAAATAAACGGTGACTTTGTAGACTTTGTATCATTCCATCTCACATATGGAACAGGCCAATTTGAAGCTCAAGTTCTATGTCACTGTTGAACTGTTCCACCTAACCCAGAGAATGACTTGGGACACTGATAATTTTGGAGGCATTCCCAATCTATTGCCAGCCTCTGATATTCTCCAACCAGACACCAACAAGAGGCTTCAGAATCTAAATTAGGTGGCTGCCCTTTGATATCTATTCAAAACTTCTAAGGTCACATTGTCTGGGGCAGTGGCCACTAGCAACATGTGGCTGGCCATTGTGTACTTGAAATGTGGCCAATCCAAACAGAGAAGTGCAGTAAATGTAAAGTACACACTGGATTTCAGAGGCTTAGCATAAAAAAAAAGGAATGTAAACTTTCTCACTAAAAATGTGCTGTACTAATTACTTGTTGAAATAATAATGTTTTAGATACACCACTGGTTTAAATAAAAGGTATTAAGACTAATTCCTCCTATTTCTTCATACTGTTTAGACATGGCTACTACAAAACATTTTTGAATCTCCTATGTGCCTTGCCTTCTCACTTCCCTAGCACAATCCACTTCATGCCCAGGATACAATAAACTGTGTGGGGACAGGGTTTAGTGTTTCTGGGCAGACCTGACCAGCAGGACAGCACAGAGACTAGCAGGGCTCCTGCATCAGAACTCATGTGGCTGTGTGAGCTGTATGCCCCTGGGCCTCTCTACGCCTCAGGGTCCTTGTCTGCAGGTAGGTTTAATGACTGTGCCAATCCACCAGTAATAGGCCAGTTGGGAATATGAAATCCTTTCTCTGCATTTCACTTGTGTTGGGAGTGTGGTTACAGAGGGAGACATCCTTCAGGGATCAGGGCCCACTGGCTGATAAAAAGCAGACTGAGCAAAGCTTCAAAGTGGAGCAGAGATTCCCTCTTTTTCAAGACCATATATTACATAGTAGATCATTGGATTAACTAAATGGTCCCCAGAATGTCCACTGAAGTGTAACTGAAGTATGTAACTTTCTCTTCTATCCTGCATATTTCTTTCATTCATTCATTCATTCATCATTCAGTATTCACTCATTTGCATGTAATAAGAATGAAATTTTGGGAATATTTTATTTTATTGGCACCAGGGATTGAACTCAGGGGTATTCGACCACTGAGCCACACCCCCAACCCTATTTTGTGTTTTATGTAGAGACAGGGTCTCACTGAGTTGCTTAGCACCTTGCTGTTGCTGAGACTGGCTTTGAACTCGCAATTCTCCTGTCTCAAAAAGGAGACAAAGTGCTGGGATTAGAGGCGTGCACCACTGCGCCCAGCTTTTGGGAATATTTTATATCCTTTTACTCTTATTGTGTGGGAGCTTTGGAACTGTTAAGAGCACAACATGCTTGCTCAGCTTTGGCTGTTAAATTATATATTTTGTTTGAAAGTGTGTCCAGTTTCTTGTCTTATTTAGGCATCCTTCATTCATTCACTCAGCAAAGATTTATTAGGTCTTTATTATGTATCAGCAACTTCTCTTCATGCTAGAAATAAAGCAGGAAAAATCCATGCATTATTGAGAAAGAGGACTTTTCAAAAATGTTTTAGAGTTCTCTTTCATGTTATAAGAGCCAAATTCAATAGATCTGACCTTAGATTTCTACATAAAGGAGGGCTTAGTTTTAGAGAGAGAGAGAAAGGAGGAAAACCTGCATTTTCCAGTCTCAGTAGCATATGGGAGAAAGAAGGTGTCAGAAGGGGTGCAGAGTATCTGACACCAGAATCCTCATTAAATCTTAGCCATGGGCACTGAGCCCAAGAAAGTTAAAGGGGCTTGCTTTAGAAACACTGGAAAGCCATTCGGGAGACCCAGGGACAGTGGGGCTGGTGGTAGGCTCTGCAGGGAGACTGTCAGTCTTTGGCTTATGTGACTGGGACTCAGGTGTGTAGAGGACCTGCTACATTGCTCCTGGCTCCCCATAGGACGTTCGCAGAGTGTGAGTGACCTGGAAGTGTCTGTGTACTCAGATGAGGTGTGCAGGTGCTTGAAGTCAGTGGACCAATAGAGCTAGAGGTCAAAGAGCAGAGGTGGAGACTTAAGACTGGATGCAAGGGGTTGGAGCGTGGCCTCCACAGGTGGATGCTCAAACCAGATGGACCTGCTGAACCTCAGTGGGTGCCAGCTTACAGCAGCTCAGGCTAGCCTCATGAAGCAGAGCAAGCAAGAACACAGAGGACTCCTGAATCCTCCCCAAGACCTGTCTCTGGGATCTGAAATCCCCTTGCCCTCATGCATCCAGATCTGCCCTAGAAAGGAGCTAAGCCAAAGGAAATCTGAGTGACTACAGATGTGATCTCAGGGGACTGGGCTACATTTACCCAGCTGGCCTTTAATTTAGCATTGCTGGCACTCCTGCTACAGAGTAAGTGATGCTGGGGAAGCAAGATTAGATTGTGAAAAATAAAGATGAATATTTTTGCAGGAGTCAGTTTGCATTCTCTCTCCACACATCCATCCATTCAACACACACTTAGCGGGCAGCCTAGAGCTGGACAGGCACGGAGTTAGACTCTCAGGAAATAATAGCTCTGAGGCATGCAGACAAGGCCTAGAGGAAGCAACAGGTTTCTAAGTCAGTAATTAGTAAATGTAGTGCTCGAGGCATCTGCAAAGCACTGTGGGAATGGGGGCAGGTGCGTCTGTCTTCTCTGGGAGTGTGCAGAGGGTGTCGCAGACGCGGTAACCTTTGAGGTTCTTCATTGAAGTCTGAGTTTTCCAGATGAGGACAAGGACAGGTGATTTAGGTGAGGAAAAACTTTGTGCAAAGGTCTTAATGTGTAAGAGGACAGAGAACACTTGGGTAACTGCACGACAATGGAACAAAGGATATTTGCCAGGCAATACAAAGGGTGAAGCCAAAAGACAGATTGCAGCCTGAAGACCAGGGGCCCTCTGGAAGGTTCTGATATTGTCTCAGAACAGTGACTCAGAGCAGAGTCATAATCCTCCTTGTTTTCCACAATCCTCAAAGTTCATATCTCACCATGTTCCATAAACATGAAGTAGGTCAAGGGAGTAGCAAGTGCTCACGTGTTTATTTTAACTGGACTTCATCTTATAAGGGAGAAAGACACATTTGGTCTCAAACTCCCAGGGACAGCACTGCTCAAAAGTCCCAGAGAATTCAACAAATCTCAACTCTGAATTATTTGCCTGATCTAATCCACAAGCCTCTTCTTGATAATCTTACAAAAAGAAAGCCATTACCCCTAAGAAGAACACCTCTTGTTCTACCTTCCAACTGGCAGTGGTTATCTTGGGTCACTCAAAATGGTAGCTGAGGACTAAGCCAGTGGGCAAAAGGAAGGAATTGGGGCTGGAGTTGTAGCTCAGTGGCAGAGCACTTGCCTGGCACGTGTAAGGCACTGGGTTCGATCCTCAGCACCATATAAAAATAAAACAAAGGTATTGTGTACATCTACAACTAGAAAAAAAATTTTAAAAAAGGAAAGAATTGCAATGTATATCTCACTCACCTGAACTTCGATTTGGAGATCCGGTGGCTGAAAGAGAAAAAGTAAACATTACCAAAGGACATACACTCATTTTTTCCCATGCAGAAGATATTCAACAATCCCAGAGGAGTTTGGTGTCCTCAGATAACTCTATATGGGCACTGGAAGGATATACTGGTGTGAATTAGAAGGAGGACAAAAAGAACACTATTTTGGGTATTTGAATGTGGAGACTGAGGTCTGGCCCAGATGACACTTAGTAAAGTCTTCTAAGTACAGGTGATCCTCCCTGGAAAAGGATAGTACCATGTCCTCAGATCATCATCTGCCTAGTAATTTCCATGAGGAAAAGTTAGGAGGAGCTGCCTCTTGAGAAAAGCCACAGAGGACAGGAAGGCCTCACCTGCACATGAGAGAACCTAACCAGAAGAAAAATCACATGCAGGACACATCAGCACAGACCTCACAGCAGTTTTCCAGAAAGCCTGCCAAATCTGGGTTATGAAGCAAAGACTAGCAAAACGAGTCCACTTGAGGTGGCCATTATAAACCTGTTCAAGAGCTGTAAGACCAGGCATGCAGAAAGAGCCATGACTTCTGAGGAGAAATCCAGAATGCTGATAATCATGTGCAGCCCTGAAGACTGGGGGACTTTGTACAGAAGCATAGAGTAAGTAGGTCTGCTGTGAAGGCTGCCTTGAAGGGTCATCATACAGAAGGGGAGGTTCTATTGAAAAGTGGAACCTTCAAGAAGATCATATAGAAAAAGAGTCCAGAGGACACTGGGAGGAGACAGGAGGTAGGCAGAAGGCGGCAAGAGAGAGATTGTAAATGAGAAGCATGGAAGAGAGGAGAGGGAGAGGCAGAGGGAGAGGGGGAGAGAGAAAAAGAGAGGGAAAGAGGAAGAGACAGAAAGAGGAGGGAAAGATGGAAAGAGGAGAGAGAGAGAGAGAGAGAGAGAGAGAGAGAGAGAGAGAGAGAGAGAATATGAATGAAGGAAGGACAATGTAGGCATTTAAGACCAAAACTTTGAAGGCACATATCAGCTTAGCTTGATGCTAAGAGAAGGGAATGAACACAGGCCAGACTGCAGGTGGACTGACCCTCAGATGGACAAGCAGAAAGACAGTGCAAATGCAGGACGAAGAGATGGAGACAGTGGTAAGAGACAAGGAACAATGTGGGGAGAAAACAGGAGAGGGGAGTCTAGGAGGCTACTGCTGCAAGTTGGTGCTGTCCCAGCCCGGCACAAAGCGAGCTGTGTCACATAGCAAGGAAAAATCAAACCCTCTTGTTATTTTTTATTTAAAAAAATTAAACCAGAAGATGTGACAGGTGGCAAAGCCATCGTGCATGAGATAATTATATCTCTGGGGCACTGAGAATCAGAGCCAAGTGCCTTTACTGCTTGGAACCGTTAGCTAATAACCTTTTCCCACCCCAAAGACTGCCTGCTAAGACTGGAGGGTTTAATCACATGTTAACAAACGTATGGGAGGGACACTAAGAGCCAAGGGCAGCATTTTCATTTAGAGCCACAGTTTAATGGGGGAAACAAATGTTTTCCAGCTGCTAATAGGGTGATGGGGAATCCAGGGCACTGACGTCTCCAGCAGGGCTATGCTGAGCTTGGGACCTTCAGCATCTTTCCCAGGCTTGCTTTTGGGCAGCTGCCTCTCCTTTCTATTAAATAAAAGTCAAAGTGGGTGACCATGGCCTTCAGCCTTAAGACTCTGTTTCTCTGGCATGTGTGTCAATGCTGACTACTTGCCCTCCCTGTAAGTCTCCTCCTCAATTTTAGTCCAAATGGGTCATAAGCAAAAGTGAGTTCTTAAGAGCCGTCATACGGGGAAACCTACATCTTGAGGAAATGACTCTGGGACATGGACTTAGGGGAGGACCAGGGCTGGGGAAGACTGTTTGTAAGGAGGTCCCAGTTAGTGCACAGTCATTGACTATAGGTCCTTTCCTGGCTTCCTGGTGTACTCGGAGAAAGAGGGAGTGGAATAGGACTTTCTTGCCCACTTAGTTCCAAGCCCTGATGTAGAAGAAGCCTGGACACCAACTTGAAGACTGGCTTTCTTCTTGTTGTTGTTTTCAGAGGGCTGTGAACATAATTTTAGGTTCTGTGAGTCTGAAACATTCACCCTTTTTGAAGACTAGCATATTTTATAATTGATCAGTAGAAACGCTAAGCCCCAGATTACTTAGGCACCTGTGCTTAAGAAGGGGTCGGTACTGCTCAAGGGGCATTTGTCTGGAGATGAAGGAAAACTTCAGCTGTTGGAGAGCTGGACTTGGAACTCTTTGAAAGTCTAAGGGCTTTGATTGCTCTCTACTCCCTCTGTACAGAAGGCAGTTAAACATGGAACCCCAGTTCATGAAAACAAAGGGACACCACAGCTTGGCAGTCTTCTGCCTCTTGGGTGGTAGCCATGCGCTGGGTGTTTGAACAGCTGCTTCCTTTTTGTGGGTAACTGAGCTAGGGGGCCGTGGGTGCTATGGAATCACTATACCCCTCCACACCCTGGGCTGGTGAGCCTGTGGCAAATGCTGCCTCCTACTGTCTCCCCAGGTTCCAAACAGTCCTCGGAACAGAAGACTTCATCTTCTCCAAACTCCAATAGGACGTGTGTGACGTGCTTAGGAAAATTCTTGGTTTCTCCATCATTACTAATCTAGTGAGGTGCATCTCCTACTTCGTGTGAAGAACAAGGAGGCAGAGAAAGTCAGTAACTTACATATGAGACCAGTACTCCACTGGATAAAAACCAAAGCCCATTCAACCCAAGACACTTGCTCTGTCCAGACCTCCAGGACAAACCTTCTAGGAGACCATGATTTTCTTCTCTGATTTTGAGGTTCAAAACTAGAGACAGATCCAAAACATTTTCTCTCCACTCCCCTTTGGGGCTAAGTTACTCAATTTGCATTTGTCATTATTTGACAAATATTTGAACTTCTCAGGATCTATTTATATTTCCAGCCTCTATCCCTTTTTTTGAGTAATGAGCACCATATGTTTACTACCTGCTGTGTGAAATACTATTTCCCTGAATTGCCCCAAATTTGCCTTTAATATAAGTCAGATGGCACTCAGTCATCATCCATGTGGACAGAACTCTGACTCAGCCTCCTTAACTCTACGACTTTGTCACCAGCACAGCTATTATTACTAGAAGGGACGCACCTTGGACCTTACCACCTCACAGCATTGCTTCAAATACTGAGTTCAGTACCACCACATCTCTGGCCTGAGCCTCGTCCCTTTGATCCCTCCTGCTCTTTCACAGAAACCAAACTTTGCTTGATCACTCCACCTCTTCCAAGGCTCCCAGGCTGATGCCAGACTTGACTTCTTGTGCTCAGCTTCACATCCATGTCGGCCTCAATATGAGGCTGATCCCACACGGCCTGGCCTTTGGCTGGGTCTGTGTGGCTAAACCCCATCCTGGTTCACCTCTCTTTCTGTCTCTAGGCTACTGGGTCTGCCAAAAAATACGTGGAATTGTTCTGTGAGATCGACTCCATATTGATGATGTCGGTCTTCACCATGGCTTTGGTGCCATTCGGTAATCTCTTGTTGATCCCTCAATGATTCACAAGTTCAAATCTTCTGCACTGACCTTTGAGGTCCTACAACACCTAACCCTCACTCTGTGATGAGATGATGGAGATATTTGGTGTAGCCTCCTCTTCATCAGAGTGCTTCTGATTCTATATTCTTTATAGAGCCTTAGCTTTGAGGGCTGGAAAGAAGCTTTGGTACCACAGGGACCTCTGGTGTGTAATTTCTTATCTGTGGAACTTTATTCATGTGAGATTTTACAGGGGATCTTAATTTGTCAAAGAAATGAAAATGGCCCTTGCAGGAGGTGTCAGTCCCTCCTGACTTTGCTGACATTGGAGGGAGGTGTCAGTCCCTCCAATGGTCCATCAGCCCCTGTGTTTCCAGAGGAAGGTGCTGATACTCAGAGCAGAGTGCTTTAGCCAAAGCCACAGGGCTAGCTGGTGGCTGATGGGGACTAGACACCAGGACTCCAGATGCCAGGCAGAGGTACTCCTCCTCTGTGTGCATTCAGCGCCTCCAACTGCGTCTTGAAGTCAACCTTCCCCTCTTCTTACGAGATTTCTTCCTATAAGTGCTCATTTCCTCTACAGCTTCTTTGGCCTTTTCCTTTCCAGTGGCTTCTTCTTTGCCTCAAAGATGGCCCCAACGAAGTTGAAGTCAGCCCTTCACTTTCCATCGCAGCCTCCTCTTTTCACACTCGTCTTCCTCTTCTCCTTCCGTGGCCTCACTTCCTGAGTGGGTACCTCATGCTGGCACGTTTCCACTCCTCCTTCCCAGAGACCAACTCCCACCATCAGTGAACTCTCATACCCTGTAGAGCAGAGCTCCAGGACACCTGAACCACCCTAACCACTCATCTCCACATTAGGACTCTGGCCTGAGCCACCATCCCCTGGCACCTGCGTAGCCATGATGGCCACTTCACTCACGTTTCGCTCCTTTCTTCTCCTAACACTGAAGTGAAATTTCAAGAATGCAGAGTTAACCAAATTAACCTCCCTACCCAGCTCCACATTCCTAAAACCCTTTAATGACTTCTCACACTCCTGTGACAAAGACCAAACTCATTAAGAGTTCTACCTGGCCCTGCCCTAGCTCCTGCCTTGTCCCTTTTTGTCCCCCTCTGTCATCTCACATATGCCATGGCCATGCCCAAGGACCTGGGAACACACCTCTGATTGGAACACTAGTCCTTACTCTTTATGCTCACTCTAAATCAGGCCCCTCTGTAGTGAACCTGCATTAGTTTTACTTTTCCTTCTTCATGTCTGTCCCAATTTAGAATCACCCATTTATTTGTGTGGTGTCCTTTATATACTACATTGTCAGCTCCAGAGAGGTGGCCTCAATTTCTCTATGGCTACCGATCACCATTGCCCAGCAGTAGGCTGGACACACTGTCAGAGGGAGATTCAAATAGCTCAAATTCAAATAGGTCTCCAAATTCCTTCTCCGTTGGCTCTAGGCCAATGCTGTTGTCTGTTCTAATACAAAAATGCCCATTTTGTTTTCTTCTTCCTGTCCTGTGTTTCCCAAGGTTCAGCCCTTGGCCTCCTGCTTTCTTCTCTCTTGTGAACCCTCGTCCTCTTACCTAACTGCTAGTTTTACACCAATAACTTCAAACGTGCGCCTCCCGCCCTGCTCAGGGCTGAGCTGTGGATCCCCATGTCCTGCTGTCTTTGTAACGCCTGCAGATCCTTCCAGCTGGTATCATTCATTGTTCAGCCTCATTGTCATTTTTTGTTTTCAAACTTTGATGGCTCCATTCTTCGTTATCTCCCTTGCTCACTGACCCTTCCCCAACAAAGTACCATATTCTCTCTGCCCCCCAGAGGAACCCTCTTTACCCAGGCCTTCTTGCCACGTAGAAGTCCTCATCCTAACCTCATCTTATTACACGAGATTTCGCTTTAAAAATGCTGGGCTCTTGCTGTCGCTTCGGCTTCCTACTGTTCTCATATTATTTTTCCCATAAGAAACATTGGCAGAGTCTTACCCCAACATTATCTGTGGTGGGGTAGGGTGGGGAGACAGAGAAATGGGGAAAGACCATAATCTATTAAGTGCATATTATAATTCTGGCACTGTGCTTGGGTATTTTGTATGCACAGAGTAGATGCCTCAATGTGGACATGCACAGGAATAGCAGCAACCATTTCTACAGAGCTCTTGAAATGAATTCTCCAAGGATGTGACAGATAGACTAGAGATTGCCAGCCTCCCTCTATGGGGGATAATCGTGTTCTCCTTCCAACAGAGCCTCACATGCTCCTGAAATGTACTGTCAAGTGACTTCCTGGTGCCAGTTTCCTGGTTCCTCCTGATCTGCAACTTGGGCTATACCCAAATGCCAGAGTTGCAGGGTCCTAGATCATCTTCTCTCCAATCCTTTTCTTGGAGTCCAGATAACAGAAAAGTCTAGAATTTATGAATTCAAAGCCTTTCTCTAGTGTTACTGTCTGGGGCCCATTTCCAAAAACTCAAGTGCTCGTTTTGTATGATTCCAAATGAAGAGAAGAGGGAAAAGGCTTGGACTGCTGCTTAAAAAATGTAATTAGCATCGTATTTTAACAACATTTTGACAATAATTGCTTCCCAACAATGCTGAGAAATCTGCAGTGCAGACTCCCCGGTGCCACTGTCAGATGAGTGTTGCTGAAGCTCCACACACCCTGGAAACAGGCTGCAGAGTTGGTCTGGTCTTCAGCCTTGTTTTCCCTCCCTCATCTTTGGCTTGAAGGCCATTCTCAAGGCTGCTGTGATCAGGGTCACCTGCAGCTCACTTTTTAAAAGGGTTGAGGTTTGCCCCAGCTATTGAGTCAGGCCAGAGAGGAAGGTGCTGTTCTGCTGATGGAGCAATTTAGAAAGACATTTTATTTGGGACTAGTCCTTCTCAAAGCCTTTGTTTGCAATTCCTTCCAGTGACCAGGGTGAGTTTACAACTCTTATATTCCAAGGTAACAGGAAAAGCAGTCTCCATCTCCCAAAGAGGGGGATGCCCAAATGGTCTCAGAGGCCTCATGTTCAAGGTCAATGTGACTACCTAATGACATGTTTTTAATTTTCACTTGGCCTTCTGAGGTACTGGAAATTAAACCAGGAGGGTTTTTTGTTTTGTTTTGTTTTGTTTTTAGCAATTAGATCATTTTTCCCTTCGTTATTTTTTTGGGTTAGGGGAGGACATTGAACATGTGTGACTGGTTTCTACTTTTAAGATTATGATAATCCACAAGTGAACAATGCCCCTGGAGCTGCTCCATCACACCTGGCCCAGTTCTAGGTCAAAGTCAGCTCCCAGAAGCCAGGGATTTGGATTTGACTCAGGAAGCAGGTAGGGGAGCATCTAAGCACTGACTTACGTTGGAGGAGCATCTGGATGCAGTCTAGACTAAACACAGGTGAGTTTTCACTTATTCAAGATGGTGCTTCAGGCACTTGTTTCCCATCAATAGGATAACTTAGTGTTGCCCATAAGGACCTACAAATTCATCATGTAGTGGGATAGTTTCTTCCTTGCATCTTCCTTTGTAGTTCTTCCAGGCCACATTTATCAGAATGGCAAGGGTGGCCAATAGGTTCTAGGGAACCTAAACTACAATCATGTTTAAGGGGATGAGAAGAAATGGAAAGAAACAGACTTTGCTCCTTCCTATATTCTGTATTTCTCTGATAGGATGAGTTGGGCTCAAAATGTGAGAGTCAACTCCTCACAGAAGAGCTGAGCTGAAGACTTCAATTTTAGGACTCGTCCCCATCCATGTCTGGGGCTGCACTCCACCCCAGGGCCCTCTTCTCTCCACACAGGCTGTTCACCTGAGGTTCATGTTTCTTGCTGCTAGTTCTAGTCTCTGCCCCTCCAGTGATGAGCCCACCCATCCTGATTTTAGGAGCCAGCTTCCCTGCCCGCACCTCAGGAAAAGCCCCAAGCGCCTGCGTTCGCCGTGCCTACTCACGCCAGCCTGGCCCCGCAGTTTTCTCCTTCGATGTCACCTCCAGCCACATTTTCAGTGTTGACAGACTCGGTCTCACTTGTGGGCATGCTCACTGCAAGAGCCAAAGGACACAGGGCAAGGCATTGGGGATGGGAAGAGAAAGGGGAACAGAAGAGCATTAGTGTGCGACATGCAATCTGGGGACTGAGTGCTGGCTGGGAAGGAGCCTGAGCGATCTGCTGGCCCGTCTGTGGGATCCAGGCCAGGTTCAGGAGTTTCCTTGACTGATTCCCTGCTGCTTGTCTAGGGAATAATTTGCTGCCAAGGACACAGTTAACTAGTGGGAATGTGGGAGGGAATCTAGCAATCAGATCATTTTACCTTATAAGACACATCTGAAAAAAAATGACCATTGAATATTTTCTCTACCCTCAATCCTGTGGCCCCAGAAAAGCTGTGGAAGCTTTCCATTTGCATCTGCTACTCTCCATAAAAAGAGGAGTTTTCATGAAAAGACTTTCTCTGTCTTCTTTCCACCCATCAATTCTCAGGGACTCCATTCTCAAGATCAGGGTTTAGCTTTTATTTGTAGGAAGGACATTTTTGATGCCTGCATGAACTACTAAATGGATCTGAGGACGTCCCTCATCCTGGCAGTGCACACTGGTCCTAAGTCAATGACACTTAGGATGGTACCTGAAATAGCAAACTTTAAGTGGATGGCCACTACCAGAATCACATACTGAGACTCACACTAGCACTGTAGCTATTAGGAATGGAGGCAGTGGAGTGTGAAACCCACAGAAAGTTTAAGTGTGGCCTAAGGACCATCTGCAGGGATACCCCTCCACCCCAGCCCCTGCTTCCAGCAATCCCCATCGCAACAGGCTGAAGTATCTAATTCCACAAGAGCCAACCTGTCTAGTCAATATCCAGCCTCTTCCCAAGGCAACAGTAGACTATGTTTCCAGAAAAGAGAGTCTTCTAGCTTGGAACCCAGGTTGGTAACTTAGAAGAAGCCATTTCTTTTATTGTTGTTTATTATTCTAAATAAAAGTTTAACTCAAAGAATTCTGTCACCTTCTGTCACCCTTTTAATATGACACAAGTTCCTTAGTTTAGCCAATGCTAGTTCTTCAAAGTGGCTGGTTCAGCTTTTCCAGATTTTCTATCTGGTGAAAAAATCATTAGCTCTCAGCAGCCACAGAATCTGCAATTAGTGAGGGTGTGGCACTGGGTGACAAGTCTCCACAGGGCTGCCACAGACCAGGAAATGACTTCTGGTGGTTATATAGATAATACCAACAGGCACAGACTTTTCTGTTTCTTCTCTTTTGAATGAAGACAAGCCAGGTGAGTGAGAAGAGACTGATTTCAAGAACATGGCAGATATAAACAGAAAGCCCATGACTTACCATATGCTTGATTGTCAGCTAGAAAAGACCTCTCCAACCTAGGACTCCCTTTCAATAAGGTTGGATAAAAATAAATCCAGGGCTGGGTGGGGCTTTAGAAATGATTCAGCTCTAATACATCCCCTCACTTAACAGGAGAGGAACATGAGGCCTAGGGGAGGAATGTGATGTCCGAGGTCACATAGTGTGTTTGGGGCAGGACTGGGACCAGGGCACAGGTGTCCCGCCCCCATATCATGCTCATCTTGAGTGCCCCAGTGTTGACCAAATTCTTCTTGACCTCCTTCAGCAGTGAATGGCACCATAGTAGTGCTGAGTTGTAAAGCATTTACATTCACTTTATAGCCCCAGGTCTGAGGGCGCTGGTGGAAGCAGACTTTAGGTCTGGTTTTAGCACTGGGAGCTTGGAAGACAGACCTTCAGAGCTTTCCAGGGTCCTTGCTTGGTCCATGCTAAGGAAGAAGTCATAAAATTGAGGAGTCTCCAGTCTGTCTATGCATTTACTCCAGTCATCTCTAACCACAGGTTCCTTTAACACTCCAGGCATTGTTGTTAGAAGGACTAAGCAGCGTGTAGAGATACCTGACTGTGGGGCACTTGACTCCCAGAGAAGCCCTTACGTCCATGTGGAGTGGAGTGACAGTTGGTGGTGCTAGGCTTGGAAAGACAACAACAATAGCAGTAGGCAGGTCTGGGACTTAGGAGTAAGCGTATCATCTTCAATCAAGGCACTACCTGCACCAGTATCAACTGTGCATTTGCAGTGACCTTGATCTTGGCTGGTACTATCCAAGGAAGGGCTCCACCGAGGAATAGCTGCTGCTGAGTGTCTGCTGACTTCAGACACAGGAAGGGGTGATGATGCAGTGGCTTTGAGAGGGACAGGTTACCATCCCCTCACAAAAACATATGTGTGTACAAACACATACACACAAACACACATGGACATGTGTGCACACACGACTACCACAGCACAAACCATCAAGAGAAACACCCTCCCGTCCACTCTGATACGGACTAAGACATGTACACACACACAGCACAGAGGCACATTACCATGGGTTTCTGTGGAGTGACTAAACCAAGCAAACTTCCCTTTCTTCTGATCAAGCAAGCCCGCTGGAGTGCCTCCTTTCACAGACAAGATGGTCAGTGTCAAGAACCAGGAACAAGACATCAATAGAGAACATGCAGTCAGCCGTGGGCAAAAGAAAGAAACAAGGAACTCAGCTTTCACATAGAGCATCCATTTTCATCTCCAAAAATTAACAATAAATAAATAAATAAATAGAAACAATAAACCAAAACATATAAAAAAAGTAGCAAAATAGAACCAAAACCCCAAATCACATGAATTAACAACATAAAACAAATGATGGACCCTGAGTAAAACAAAGTATATCCTTCATATCTACTTTGGCTTCCGTCTGCACTGGTACATCTAATGAGTGACTTAGATGTGAGGACTTCCTGGGAGGGGGCTGCCACTTATCCTCGCTGCCTGCTTAGGGAGGTGCCCCTCTCACAGGTCCAAGTAGGGTAACTGCTAACAGCAAACTGTAGCACTGACATCCACCTTCACCCCTGCCACTGGCCAGGTGACTTGTTTTCTCCTCCATGTGGGACTATGTCATGAAACTCCCACCTGTAGGGAACTCAAGGGCTCCCTCACCACCCAGCTGGATGTGCCACTTGTAGGTGGAAAAATCACCTGCTGACTTAACTAGATGAATTTCATCCAGTTAAATCATTTTGTTTCTTTCAATGAAGGCCATCAAATGCCTCAGTCCTGATCACATCCAAAAGCATATGTATTTGCTTATATTTCTTTTCCCAAGTTTTATTTTTATTGTTCTCTGAACAATATATATTCACTTTATACACTGTTTTTTTTCTTTTCTTTTCGGAACTGGGGATTGAACCCAGGGCTTTGCAAATGTGAGGCAAACGCTTTGCCACTGAGCTACATCCCAGCCCCATTTTATACTCCTTTTGAATGAACAGTGCATTTCACTTTTTATTTTCTTTTAAAGAGAGATAATCCAGAGTCTATCTTAGTACGGAGTAACTAAACTACTTTTTGAATCTACTTTTATTTATTTTTTAAGTCTGTTATAGGGTAATGCAGTATTTTATTTATTCTATTAATAAGTAATTTGCAATATTAATTGAACTGTACCTAAGAGAAGAACAATTTTCATTTTTTAAATATCTCATACTGGGCATTAAGAAGAGAATATAATATAATTATGGTCAAAATTATTTTATCAAAAACTTACAATGCTTGGTATTAGCATGTTTACACACAACTCAGTTTTTGATGTGAAGTTCTTTGGCTGCAAGAAAGAACATTTGGTTTACTCCAGTACTAGGACTATCTCTTAACCCTGGGATGGCCTCTTCTTGGAATTTCTTCGGCTGTTGATTTTTAGCATAGTTATCTGTGAATGCATGAATGGAGTTGAGTGGAGAAGTACTCATCATGTTAATTCCAAATAAGAGTATATAACTGATTCCTATGGTAATAAGGAGATATGCAGGTAATGCAACTGCCCAATGTTGAAGCCAAACTGGGAGTATGAGAAAAGAATAAAGCCGTAGAGTGCTCTTTCTGGCAATGGTGATGGCAAATTGCCTACCATTTTCCTTGTGCCTTTGGACAGTCTCAGTGCTGAGTTCTCTGCGCAAGTGCTGCTGGGAAGGCAATTCCAGGGAAAGGCCGAGGCACAACGGTGCTGCCCTCGTGGGTGCTGTGTCTACTTTTAATCAATTTAAATGGGCACAGCAGAGGTGAAGCTGCCTGCCGATGGGTGTTTTTTTGAGGAAGCTTGGAAATAAGGGAGAAGAATTCTGTACGCCCCTGCCGGGTCTGGGCTATAGCTGAAGAGAAGGAGTGGAAGGAGCTGCCAAGACACCCTGCTGCAAAGGAAGGGGGTGTACTGCATTCTGCAATGGCCTTGAGTTCTGGATGGCCATTGCTTTGGCTGATTCCTCAGAGATTTTCTCCACTTGATCCAATAAAACTAGCAGCAATGGCACCTCAGTGAGGCTACAGAGGAGGGTACTGGCAACAGTGATGGATGTGGCATAATCTCAGTTTATTAATGAAGAACAGCAGCGAATGGAGGTAGGAAATCAGCCTCCAGTCCAGCAAAGAAGCACGTGTCCCGATGAGAAGTGGACAGGGGGCCCCCCTCAGCTCTAGGGAAGGGCCTGCAGGTCAACCCAAGTTTTAGGACTTTCTTTCTCTCTTTCATCCTCTTCTGGAACTCAGATTATGTGCAGTGAACTTCCTTGAACACGGCTTGTTAGTGGGAATTCTGAAAATTGGCTCATGTTAGGAAGGGGTGGGGCTTATTTTAACCCATGTAAAGTGCCATAGCTCAAATACACTCATCTTTAAATAGAAATCTTTAAATACAAAAATGTCACAATCAGTACAGTTTTTTTTTTTTAAAAAAAGTCCTATATGAAAAAAGCACCAAGAGTCAAAAGTGGAAATGAATGACTTGGTTCAGGTTTCCCTTCTAAAGAGCAGCATGCCTCAATTTAGAATGAAGACACTCACTCAAATAAGCATCTCACAATGAGGGGTCTTCTGTTTGGAGGTGTGAAAGGGTAAACCTGCCAGTCACCACGTCCTGTCTATTCGTGCGTTTTTTCTGCAGGGACAGGAGCTCTAGTCAGTGATGGAGGCCAGGACACCGTGAGACCTCTTGTAAAGAGGCTTTGTCCAGCATTTGGCTTTGACATTAAGAGTGCCTCCTCTTGCTCCATTTCAGAAACAACCATATGGTAATTTTTAAAGCAACAGGAAGAGCTTGATACATACACGGCCATTTAGCATACAAGTGAATTTGGCCAGGGCTGGTCTTTCATGTGGGCAGAGCTGCAGCCACCTGGGTGCCCAGTGATCTGAAGACCCTCTCACTCATCTCCCTGATGCCCTCAGTGTCTTCTTTAAATCTGCTTCTTGGGTCAAGTCATTTATATCAAGGTTTCTGCTGAAATGAACATTATCTCCCTGGGAAAAGCAATATGTTAACATGTTAGTGCCGAGTCCCATAAACACCTGGGGGAACAAAACAAATGAAGATGGAGTTCATGTTTCCAGTAGCATAGCTGATTCTTTAAGAAGAACTTACAGTAACTGAATGGCCAAGCTGTTGAAAGTTTGGAATCATAAATGCTGGATACTTATCCTATGGATGAGATGGAAACTAAGACAGAAAGATGGCAAAGTATTCAGGTGCCCCTAGGGCACCTTTTCCCTAAAGGCTACCCACTCTGATGCCCTTGGAAATGAAGCTTGATTGTCTGATCATCTGCAGGTAATGTCACGGTAACACACCTTTGTAAGTGTGCCAGATTTTAGAAGGAAAATGCTGAGGAAGAAAAGTAGAGGGGAAACTTGTTTTCCGATTTTCTGATTTCACTATTACCACATACTATGGACCAAATGTGGGTCTCTACACTGTCCTGTCCCTTGGCTTCTTAATATTGCATTTTTAGTAATATCATCAATGCTTAAATGAGATGTATAGACTCCAACATTTTTTTCTTTCCTTTTCATTTAACAGCTAGGTTCTTTTTATGTTGCCCATGCAGGCCCCAAACTCCTGGACTCAAGGGATCCTGCTGCCTCAGCTTTTCTAGTTGCAGGGAGCCACCATGCCCAGCTGAAACTCCATCTTGCCCGTAACTGATTACATCCTTGAATTAATGCATTCCTTTCCTCTCCCCCAAACATCTACTCTTGGTGGCCACTCCTGCTTAAATGGTGCTTAGTAAGGCTATTTCTGTAGAAATAGGGGTGTATAGCTATTGTCTCTCCCCTGGCCTGCTTGGAGAGCAGTTGTGTGGATATTGATCTCTTGACACTAGAAATCACACATATCACCCTGGGCAGGAGGGAGCATTAGCTCTAAGCATAGAAAAGTTTGGCATTCCTTGGTATGTTTGGGTTTGTAAATTCTCGAAGGTTTATACATTTGATTATGGAAATCTGCCATGAAATACCAGGTGATGTTTTGGAAGCCCAGTTGGCCTGGCTGTCTGCAGCTGTGGTCACCAGAGAAAGAGGCTCACAGCACACCATCCTTATTTTCCCCTATAGGAACTGAACTCTCTATAAAACTATGACTGTCTCTGGACAGCTCCTTCTATTACTTAAAACAAACCTCTGTGTGGTGGATCTGCTCCAGGCTGGGCCAGCACGTCAACACTCATATTTTGTATAAAAAGGAATCAGGTCTCACTTGACCCTGACAACGACCACATAATGTGTGTGTCCAAAGATGGCCAAGCCCATCCTTGTGAATAAAAAAGTGACTCTAGAAGGGGTTTTGGTAAGCATTTGAGAGTCAGAACGATTAGAATTTTGATAAAGAAGAAAAAGTCACTAAGGTTACCTGGCAATAAATCCACAAGGGAAATAGTGAGCAAAATCTTCTAGGCAATCATCCCTTTTCTCTCCCTTCTGCCCTTTCTTCCCATCCTGGAAGCTGGGAGGAGATATGTAGAGAACCATCCACATCTGAAATCTGGGCCTGCTCTGCCTTTCTGTATCCTGACTCCCTGAGAGGCATCACAGGAAAGTTCCATGTGGGAGAAGGAGGAATGAATTTGAGGAGAGGTGGTGAAATCTGCCTCATTCTGAAAATTTTGGTTGCCCCAAACAGCTTTAACTTTGTCCCACGGATAGGGCATTGGAAAGCCCTTTTATGGCAGTTGGTAGGAATAGCTGGCCTCTTATGAGATTTGCTAAGAGAAATGCCCAGTCTTTATTTGGTAATATGACTGTTAGTCTATTATCCAAGCTCAGAGAATGTCCACTACTGTCCACTTTTTACTTCCCCTGTTGGGAGAAGGTTGAGGCATCTGGCCCAAGCATCGCTGGCAGCAGCTGGAATGGAAGCTGAAGGAGCTGAACACGTTTCTCACCCAACCTGAACATCCATGGTGTGTGGTGGATGCTGTAAGGAGCCAAAGGCTGAGTCCTGGGATAGCCAGCCTGCTGGGACCCTATTGCTGGGGCTCCCATGTTCTTCTGGTAGAACCTGGTCTGTTGTTTACTTGGCCAGGTGCCCATCTTATGATATGAATGTATAACTAGTATTTGTTTTCTCAAAGTACTAATCAGAATTATAACCAAGCAAAAGAATTCTACCCAGAAGACTTAAAAACAGCATACTACAGTGATGCAGCCACTTCAATGTTTATAGCAGCTCAATTCACAATAGCTAAACTGTGGAACCAACCTAGATGCCCTTCAATAGATGACTGGATAAAGAAACTGTGGTATAGATACACAATGGAATATGACTCAGCGATAAAAGAGAATAAAATTATGGCATTTGCAGGTAAATGGATGGAGTTGGAGAATATCATGCTAAGTGAAGTAAGCCAATCTCAGAAAACCAAATGCCGAATGTACTCGTTGATAAGTGGATGTTGATCCATAATGGGGGGAAGGGCATGGGAACAATGGAGGAACTTTGTTCACAGGGGTGTAAGGGGGGTGGGGGATGGGGATAGTAAAGGTGGTGGAATATGATGGTCATCATAGCCCTAACTCTATGTATGACTGCATCTATGTTGTGATTCTGTATCACAACCAGAGAAATGAAATGTTATCCTCTAATAACTAACTAACTAAATAAATAAATAAAAAAGAATTCTAATTTCCTGCCTCACTCACTGTAATCTGGAATCCAAAACTCCCTATCATTTGGCTATCATGTCTGTTATGGGTTGAATTATGACCCCCAGAAATTCACATGTTCTAAAGCCCTGTACCTCGGAATGTGACTATATTTGGAGATAGGATCTTAAAGAAGTAATTGAACTAAAATGAGGTCACAAGGGTAGGCCCTAATCTAATATGACTGGCGTCCTTATAAGAATAAATTTGGACACAGACAAATTCCTAGGGAAGAACACATGAAGACTCAGGAGAAGACAGCCATCTGCAAGCCAAGAACACAGGCCTTGAACTGATCCTTCCCTCATGGCTCATAAGCAACCAACCTCATCTACACCTTGATCACAGACTTTTGCCTCCAGGACTGTGAGAAAATCATTGAAGTTTGTGGTACTGTTAGGCAGCCCCAGGGAACTAAAATGTTATCTCTTCACCCTCATTTCCCGTTGCTTCCTGCAGAAACTCTCCAACCAAGCCAGGCTGCACTCCCTTGACTGTGCCATCTTTATGCCAACTCTGGGCTTTTGTCCACATGGTATTATATACCATGTCTTCTCCCTGGAGTCCCTGACCACCTCTTCTCACTTATCAGGGGTTAGCAAACTTCCATTTTACAGAGCTGCAGGAGAGACCACGTGGGGCCTGCAAAACCTAAAATATTTACTGCCTGACCCTCCATAGAAAGAGTTGGCTAATCTCTGATCCATTCAAATCTCATCCATTCCTAGAGGCCCAGTTGTAGTTTGTGGCAGCTTCTAGAATCCTCCACTGCCCACCAAGTCCCCTTTTCTGATCTTCTGGAACATTGGGGTCTGAGAATTTTTAAATTTTATTGTTTTTTTTTCCAGTTATACATGACAGCATAACTGTCATGTATAACTGATAAAATAATACAAGCATGGAATATATCTTATTCTAATTAGGACCTATTCTTGTGCGTCTAAGAATTTTAAGTAAAATCTTGGATTCAAGTTTTAGATCCACTCTCTCCCAGACAAGTGACTCTGGAATATTTAATCTTTCTAAGCCTAAGTTCCCTCATCTAGAAAAAGGAGACAATAATATTGTTTACTCCAAGAGCTTTGGGTAAGGGTTAAGTGGAATAATATTTGTAAAAAGAACTTTGTAAAATGTTCAGTATATAAATATTTGTTAATATTAAAACTAAATTTAAAATATTTTTCTTAAAGTTTGTTTTATTTCACAAGTATTAGGTTTGTCTCTCTGACTAACTTTAGCTTTCTCAAGGTCAGAGACTACTTTAGAATTCTGTGGACTCCTTTTCTGATCCTAAGGAACTCTAGTCACAACGCCTTATATCTTCATGGAATTTTAAGGGTACTTCTATATGTTCCCTATATATCTTTCATTGTTTTCCGTCTTTCTCCACCATGCCCTGTACCTTGGATTTGACCTCTGTCAACTGCATCAAGGAATTCTTCACTAGGCCTCCTGCTGGGATGGCCAATGGGTAGTGCCAGCAGGGTGTCTCTGGGTAGGCCTGAGAAAGGGAGGCTGGGCACTCCCCTCTGGCTCCTGCATGCAGGGTTGGCATAGATTAGCTGCATCTTGCTGTCAAAGGCCATGAGTCTGGTCACATGGTCCTCTCCCGTAGCTACCCTTTGACTCTGGAAACTGCTCCCTCTCTTTGGACCTTCAGGCCTGTAGTGGTAACAGTTCCCACAGTTGGTACAGCAGGGTGCTGCACTGTTCCTTGCTGACTTCCTCAAGCCCTGCCTGCATCTTTATCTAACCTGCATAACTCATCTGGTTTAACAGTGCCCTCTGTTCTTGTGAGGATCTTGACAGAGGTGTCTGTCCCTCTAGTGCAAGAAGGCAGATGTCATTATTCTCAGTCAGTACCAAGTCGAAGTTTATGTGCTCAAAGTTAGACCTAGTACATGGCAGAGAATGTCTAATTCTGGGTCCAGGGCTCTCCTGCCCACATTAGGCAGCCTATGGAATGCTTTGCTCAGGTCCATGTCTGAGAGGTGAATGATTGACAAGAACTGGTGTTGCAGGCACTACATCAGGGCTGCCTTAGGCCCATGGCAGGTGGAATCAGTCAGGTTGTAGTTACTGCCCCAGGAGACTCTTTTGGGAGGAACTAACAATGTTCCATCTGATTTACTTTTCTCTTGCAGAAAAAACAGCATGGGGAATTATTCCTCACTATTTTCTTCAGTGTGATAGATCAAGCAGATGGCCACAGTGACGGGAACAGTGAAGGAGACCTTCACGGGTCTTTTTTTTTTTTTTTTTTTTAAATATGTATTTATTTTTTTAGTTGTAGGTGGACAGAATATCTTTATTTTATTTTTATGTGGTGCTGAGGATCGAACACAGTGCCTCACGCGTGCTAGGCGAGCACGCTACCACTACGCCATAACCCCAGCCCCTTCACGGGTCTTTGACTATCCCAGAATCTTGGGAGTCTCAGGGATCTCCCTGACGCTGTGAGTCAAGGAAGTACTGAGATGGTTCTTGTCTTGCTCCTGACACACGATAGCTCCTAAGCTTTGACGAATCATAATAATTTTGGGTCGTCTCATTTTCTTTGCTCTTGCCTGGCTGAACTGAGCTGAATGAGGAAGGTCTCTTCTAAGGGAACAAAAGAGAGAGAGTGAAAGAGGAGAAAACTAGGTTGTGGAAAAACAGGAAAGAGACAGTGAGAAAGAAAGACAAGAGAGAGCATGAAGGGGTACCCAGGCACGGCAACCTGCCTGGGTGGAAAGGTCACAGAAAGGTACCACCTGCTTCCAGAACCTTCTCAATAACTTCCTGTCAGCCCAGCCCAGCTTGGCCTCCTCCACATAAGCAATTAAAACTGGGTTGATTTTAAGCCATCAGAAAGTAAATATAAAACAGGATTAAATATTAAGAAGCCAAACAAAGTGGCCTTATTAAAAAGGCACAATATAAGCATGATGTGCCAGCATAATAATCATTATTACTGCTATAAACTGGGAGGAGGCATAAATGCCTGCCCTTGATCTGCAGCCATAATCCAAAGAAGAAAACAAGGGTCATTGTGAACTCAGCAGGCCATAAACATCCAGTGCTCCCAAGCAGAAAATTTCTCTCCACCATTATGGCACCATGGGGTCAGGTCACCTCCGTTAATCTAGGGGGTTGAGGGAAGGTGAGGAGAGGCGAGAAGAGCCAGGCAAGAGTTGGACAGCATCGAACAGACTTCTGGACTCTGGCATGTCTCTCACCTTCCTTTCTCCATCCACCTTCACTAGTGGTAAAGGGCAGCAAGGACCCCGTGCAGGTGCTCAGGAAATAGGGGGAGTTAGACACCCCAAAGGGAAAGCACACCTCACTGGCAACCATTAGGGACGAGATAGGGATCTTCTGGCCATGGGTTGTGATGGCCTTTCTGTTCAGGACTCCTTTGGCAGCCCAATTCTTTTAGGCATAGTGCTACTTTTAGATTGGAGAGGGGACACTATTCTAGCTCCCAAGGTTTAGCAGTAGATGGTCACCCACAGGATGATGTGTGTCCCTAATGCATCTCCAGTCTACCCAGTCATTTAAAAATCTTGTCCTCTCAGTGTGTACAACTGCATTATCAGTCATTTCTACCTTAATATTATCAATATTGATAACAGTTTCATTTTTGATCATTCACTACATGTGCCAGCTACTCTTTCATGTAATTTACATACACTAACCGACTCAACCCCATGAGGGACATATTATATGTGCCTATTTTATGATGATGAAATTGAGGCTTGGAGAATTCAGTCACTTATTCAAAACAAGCAGCTAACAAGATCCAGGATTTGAACCCAGGTAGACCCAATGCCAAGTCTATCCTCTTAGTCCCTGTGTATATTGGATGAATTTATAAAGCCCTTTCCTAATCACACAAGAGAGGGAGGGAATGAAAGAAACCTGAGAATGTGCTTGGATCACTAAGAGGAGAAGGGCACAGTGGAGGTGGCAGTCCTGGGAAGATGCCCCTTATTTAATACTGCTGCTTAGGTCCTCCCCGCTAACAATCCTGGGAAGACAGGCAGAGCAGAAAACAGAGCAACATGTTGAGGAGAATGGACTCTGAGCCAAGTGGCCTGAGTTTGAATCCTGGCTCTTGCACTTCGGAGCGATATGGCTTTGGAACATGTTACTTCTTCCCTCTGTGTCTCAGTTTCCTCACTATAAAGTGGAGATCTTATCAGACCTGCATCACAGACTCAGAAGAGGTCTGTAAGGTGGTAGGCTAGCCTTTCATTTTATAGAGTCACACAGTAGAGTTCCAGACCTCTTCCTGCCATCCAGGGCTGCCTCCTTTTTTCACTTGCCAATGACTCACATCATGGAGAGGCCGAAAGCCCGTCTTGGTTGGAAAGGCATTGTAGCCAAGCACAGACCCTATGCTCCCTCCCTCGTCTGCAATCCAAAAGTTCCGTTGTAGATAAGCTCTGAACTTTGTATCCCTTTCTTTGTTTACAACCATTTTATAGAGCTCATGATTCACTCTCAGTTTCTCTTCTCTTGGCTCTGTCTCCCCCTTCACTGCTTTCTGCTGCTCAGGATTATTCTGACCCATGTCAAATTTCTGGCAAGGAGGTGCCACGGGGTCCTAGTATTACCTTGAAGGATGCAGGGACCCACAGAGGGCGAGCCATCTTGAGCAAGGAGCAGTACTTCTCCAGAAGGGTCTCAGATTTGTCTTTCCATTCAGCATGCAAGTAAATTGCTGCCTTAAATTTCTAGGCTGCCTCCGTTAATGGCATTTATGTGAAGTGAGTCATTTTAGTTCCCATCCCAACCCCATGGTGCCTCTTCAGCTCCATAATTTCATGAATGAGTTTACGGGCAGCTGTCAGAGTATCAATCAGCCTGCCCCCTTCTGGGCAAGTCCTTTAATTAATCTCCCAACTTGCTGGATGCTTGCAGTTGTTATTGTCCTCCTCGCCAGGCTGGGCCGTGCATGGTGTCCTTGGTCTGTCTGGCTCTTGTAATTGCCCACATCATTCATCAAACAGCATTGCTTTCTGCATTTCTTTGCTTTGGACAAAGAACCTGGGAGGCCAAGTTTCCCTCTCCTCTGAACCTGTCAGAACTAGGACAGAGGCTCAGCGCTCAGGACAACGTTTAAAAATGGGCAGCAGCCAAAGGGAATTCTTGGATGGTGAAGGGCCATGTTCTATGACTTACAGAGAACAGGTGAAGGAAGTTGACAGGTTGAATTTAGAAAAGATATGCTAGGAGGCCTCATCACCATCTTCCAATACCTGAAGTCGTCTCCCACAAGAGGAAGACAGTGCCTGCCACAGCGGTTCTACAAGGCAAACGCATCAGGAATGAGACCTGGGGGAAGATTTTGCCTTAATGACAGAAACATTTCTCACACGGCCCTGCTGCCATGAGAGGTGAGGTAGTGCTCATTATTGGAGGTTTTCTGCAAAGCCTGGATCTGCATCTGCTGGGGGCTTGAGAGGAGGTTCCTAAGATTTCTTTTGCCTGAGAAGAAATAAATCGAGCCTTACAAGAAAGGAGTGCTGTGAATTGTTGAAACACCAAGTTGCTGATTATTTGAGGGGAAGCCAGGAGGGGGCGATGGGCACAGAGAGAAGGGCGACTTCATCAATCACATCATTGTCACTTGCCACGAAGAATCTTCAGGCTGCCTCTCAAGGCTCTCTGTCATGTGGCCTCCCTCTATCCATCCGGTTTCATTTTTCCATCTTTCAGCATTTGCCTTCTGATCCAGGCACTGGGCCCTGTACTCTCAGCTTGCAGACTATGCCACGTACAGCTGTCTGCTTTGACACTGTTTGATGGCTGACCTGACACCTGTAGCAGGCTTGCTAGGGGCTGTGCACCTCCTAGGAGTCTTTGCTCCCTGCCCTCTCTGCTCTTCCACATTCACCAGACCTTTCTTTCCCACCCAGCCCTGCTGCCTTCGTGAAGCCTCCCCTACCCACACAGCACCATGGCATTTGCTTTCTCCTAAGACATTTACTATTTGTGCCATGCCCATTAGGACTCTGATGGACATACAGTTCTTTTTCTGCTCATTACAAAACAAATACAGCAGCATGTGGCATTGAAGCAATGACATGGCATTGCTTCATTTGGTGCTCGCGACAACCTGGGGACGCAGAGAAGGTATATTCATCCACAATTATAGATGGGGAAACTGAGGCTTTGGAGAAGCCAAGCTGGGAAGGGACCTGCAGAGACCCTCTCTGTTCTCTGCTCCTTGATGTTTCCTGAGCCAACTGCACCCTTGACACTCACTCCCTAAGGTCAAGGAAAAGTCCAGGCTACCCAAGCCCTGCCTCACTGACTCCACCTGCCCTTGTCTCCTCTCCTCTGCTGTCCTTCCATTTCTACAAAAGTGTCAGAGAGCTTGTGCTTCCAGTTGCTGCAATAGGCTGACCTCTTGACCTCCTGGTTGGCCTGGGATGCTCCAGGCTGGGGGTGTGACCTGTAATTCTGCGGGAGGAGGCCCAGGAGCAATGGCACATTGGCTAGTACCACAGTGCACACACACCTAATTCAGCCGTCTTGTTTTCCTTCTTCACCCATGGAGAGGGGTACGAGTGAGCACGTCTGAGACAGGGCCAGGGGCAGCACTGTTCATTCATTCACTGTTCCTTCGGAGCTGGGACTAGGGTGTGCATATTTGCCCACCCAATGGTGAGCTCCTTCCTGCATCCTCTGCTATTTCAGGTATGAGTGGAGATGTGGCTACCGGTGGACAGAGTCTGTCCAAGTCCACGGCAGCTCAGCCAGATCCAGAGAAGGAAAAACTGACCCCACGACGTGGAAGGAGAGCAGATGGGTTTTCAGGCTGGACAGTGCTGCTCCTGTGGTTCTGTGGCAAGGACTCTCTGAATTCTACAGCTAAAGGCTGAACCTGAATCAAAGGCCTCACTCACCCTTCATCCTTCTTCCTCTTTGCCTTAATCTTAGGAAGCTCTTGTGATTTCCCAGGGGAGTTGAGCTTGCTGGAGGGGCTAATTGTTCTTGCCTTAGAAGACAGGAATGGTGTTTGAAACCTAGAGAACAGGGACCACTGTCTTCAACAGGCGAAAGGCCTGGAGGCACAGCAGGGTGTGGGAATGCTAATGATCCAGAAAGCGCCTTTGAAAGGCAGGCCCAACCAGGTTCCTCTTCCTCCTCTGAGACTTAGATAAGGATTCATGCTGCAGGTTCAGGGTCCAGGAACCCCAGCAGGAAGGAAAAGACACAGAGATTCTGGTTTGGGGTAGAGCCCTAGTTAAGGTGGGTTGGGATTCAGAAAGGCTGGCTGTGTGGATTGCACAATGCGCAGGTGTGGCTGGACTAGACAGCCAGAGCCTGGGGACCTTGGGCAGACTCAAGCATGTCTTCTGCTTTTGCCTCCTGCATTGCAGTGGTGATAACTAACTAGAAATTTGGCGGAAATGGGATCTTGCCCCATTTGTTTGGGGAAAGCAGAAAGGAGACAGGTTTCTTTTTTTTGTTGTTTCTGTTTTTTTAAAGAGACACGGTCTTCCTATGTTGCCCAGGCTGGTCTCCAACTCCTGGGCTCAAGTGATCCTCCTGCTTCAGTCTCCTGACTAGCTGGGACAACAGGAGCACACCACTATCTGGCTTTTTGATCTGATCTCAATTACACTGTGGAGGAATGGGCCCCCTGGTGGATGGGAGTGACGGAGCATGGCTGTCAGCCCTGCAGAGGAGAGAGGGGCTGCATGGGTAGTGGGTAGAAAGGTGGGGAAGAAGAGAGGCAGGCAAAGAGGTCTGCTAGGACCTGTTCACTCCAGAGCCAGGAGTGCGGAGTTCGTCTTCTCCTCGGGACCAGACCACTGTTTAAGAAGGTGCACTGTTTTATCAGCTCATAGGGTTATGGGAAGGACCAAGCAAGAAGAGGTGGAAAATGCTTTCAAAAGTACCACCTCCAATGGAAACAGGAGGCAGGAGGGAGAGCAGAGACAGCAAAGCAATTAGCGTCAGTAATTAACCATGCAAAGATAATTAACAGCGCCACTGGGAGGATGTCAATGCACCCACGGACTTTTTAGACCAGTGTGCTGAAGTTAAATAGCTGCAGGTGTCAGCTCCTGAGGACAAAGTCTTTTCCAAAAAGTATACCAAAATGAAAGGGGTTTCTTGTGACATAGTAAGGCACATGGCTACCATGGAGGGCACTGGAGAAGAAGATGAAGTGAGACTCTATACTGCAGATGTTGTAGAGGAGTTTGGTGCATACAGGGAGAAGTGGAGAGAACCTCTGGGCATTTCAGCACTGAGATACTACCTTTTGACACTTTCAAGGCAAACAAAGACAACAGTCATCAGGATATTGACTCTGGAAAAGAGCAAAAGAGGAGGAGTCTTGAAGATAGAAGTCAGCTGCTGTGTGCTGGAGCAGTTGTCCTAAGCTTCTAAGTAGCAGACACTTCCCCTTTTGCAGCCATCTACTGCTCTACCAAAGAGGGAGGAGTTACAAAATGAGGACATCTGGGGCTGGATTGTAGCTCAGTGGTAGAGCGCTTGCTTAGCACGTGGTGGTAATGGGTTTGATCCTCAGCACCACATAAAAATAAATAAAAGTATTGTGTCCATCTACAACTTTAAAAAAAACACAAAACTTTAATGCTTAAAAAATAAAAAATGAGGACATCCTCTCCCTGGGCCAATCACACATCTCTCCTAGAAAATGGAACTCCAATAGAAAGTTCAAAATTTATAGAAAATTAGAATTTTTAGGTGTTAGTTTTATAGGTCAGGGAGAGGTTGTCTGAGGTCAAGAGCTAGTTTGTGTTTAAAACTGGGACTAGGAACCAGATCTCCTGACTTCCTTTCTAGGGTTTCTTTACACATTTCTCTTCCCACCACCAGCCTCCCTATCTGCTGGATGACTGCGTTCTACTTCTCACCTGACAAAAGAGAATGAGGGTGGATTTTGGAGGCAGACACGGTATGGTAAGCCCGCGGAAGCCTCTATTGGTCATCTGGCCTTGGGCAAATGACATGAACCTTAATATACCTTACCTTTTCTCCCTTCCTCTCTTCCTTCTTTTTTTCCTTCCCTCCTTTCTTCCTGCCTTCCTCCCTTTCTTTCTTCTTTTGTATTGATTCTTTCTAGTTATATATAACATTAAGGTACATTTTGACATAATCACAAAAGCATAGAATATAATTTGCTCTAGAAGTCCCCAGCACTTCTCCCTCTCCCTCCCTCCCTCTCTGCCCCTCCCTCTACTCTACTGATCTTTCTGCAATTTATTTATAGGTTGTTTTTTTTTTAAATTAGTGTCTTGTGGATAGACTTGATGTTGGGAGTCACTGTGCTGTGCCTTTCTAATCTAAAAGTGGAGATAACGGTACCAATCTGAGAGGGCTAAGTGAGCAGTAAAGATAGTATTACTAAAATGAGGTGCTTATTTAATTGTTGCTGTTGTGCATAATCTTCAACAACAATGCTCAGTGGGTGCGTGTGCATGTGCGTGTGTGGAATGCCTGGACACGGTATATTTATTGGGCAATACAAAAGCAAAGTGTGGACCTGAGAGGAGCAGCGCAGGATCACCTGCTTTGCATCTCAAAGGTCAATGGGAGTCTGAAGATTTATGGGTGATGACAAGTATGTCTCACGGCCAACCTCTAAGGATGCCACAGTTAGTGATGTTCCCTTTGGGGCCATTGGCTTCCCAGATGTGTTCATCACTGTTGGCGTGCTCATCATGAACTATTCATGCTGTCCCTACTGTGTGCTAACAGCTACTTACCCGTGACATGGTCCCTGTCTTGGAAATGCTTTAATAGCTTGTGAGAAGGCAATTTGTAAAAATCTTTAACTATGGTTAAAGAACCTAACCATAACTATGGTAGAACCAAAAAAAGCGAGAGAGAGAGAGAGAAAGAGAGAGAGAAAGCATTAACCTCCCTATTGTGCCTCTTGAATTCTTTTTTTAACCTTAACCTAAGCCAAGGCCCCCCAGGGATAGTGTGGGTTCTCTTAATCAGCCCTCTGCCTTGTCAGCAAAAGTTATTTACGACCACAATCTGGACTCTGTGGTGGTCAACCTGGCCTTGCTTTGATTATTCACTGAGGTCAAGCTGAACCATAGGATGGCCACTGCTACAGATTTTAACTGGAACGTTTTTGCTTCTATGAACAAGGGACGCCAGAAACAAAGTAATATGGGGCCTCAATTCCAGTTTGGTTTTTAATAGATTATGGTCTAAACATATTTTTCAATATGCAACAATTGGGTTAGTCTAATGACAAATGTCATCCCGGACCACTGCCAGAGCAACATGCCATTTCCATTAGGAGTAATATTTCCTGGCCAGATTAAGATGTGGAAAATAATTTCTGGTTATCAACAATTCCCTTCAGTTTCACTGATCTGATTAAACTTAGCAACGGAAAGAGGAATTTACAAATTAGATGCTGTTCTCTATTTATTACCAAAATGGTTGCTTTCCACTACATCCAGGAGATACAGTTGAGATCTCATTAAGTCTCAGCTTGTGATAACATTTACTCCATAAATCTCCATCGCAGCCAGTGAATGAAATGAGCATTATGTGAAGACCACATAATGGATGAAATCAAACCCCTGCCCCCTTTGAAGGGAACTGACCTTTTCAAGGCTTAAATGTATTCAGCTTTCCGGTCCTAAAGAAGCAAGTAGGAATTTATTCTTGGTACTCTCTTAACCATTTCCTGACAGCTATTCTTAGCTGGCTAGCTGGCCTTCATGAGATAGAACAAAATGAAGAGGATTTCCAACATTCCCCAGACGTATTTGAAGAAAAGGGAAAAGAGATGAATACACAAAGAAAAACACTGTGGAATAGTCCTGTTCTACCCTAGAAGTGAAAAAGAAATGTTGACAGACAAGGAATGGAAGATGAAAAATATATTTTCAGGTCTGGTTCATTATTCAGCCTCTGCTGGACCAGATCTGGCCCAGTCTGGTTTTAGATCTGACATAGTGGCAAGGCAGGCCCAAGTCATCTGTTCCCAGTGGCGAGATTCTAAAAGCTTCCAAGCCAAGACCCCACTTTTACCTTCCAATTTCCCACCCCCTTTACAACCAGTATTCACTAACTGTCTATGCACCAGGCTCTGGGTTGGTGCTGGGAATACAAAAATCTCTACATAACCCAGCAGATGGTGTGTCAAAAATCAATAAGTAGATACAATAGTATTCATTTGCAAGTATTGGATAGGTATTCTGGGAGTACTAACGAAGGAATGAAACAATGCTGGGCAGGAGAAGTAGGGAAGGCAGAAGGTAAGGGATGCCCAGGGTGAGTTCTGAAGGCGGGGCAGCAGTTCATAAGGCAGATGGCAGGGTTGGGCTTTCCGTGCAGAGAGATCAGTGTATGCACAGGTGTGCACATAATCTTTGGAAAAACAAGCTGGCTTTCAGGGTTCGAGCCATCCTGCAGGAGACCCAGTACAATTTCAAGAGCCTGGAGATGTCAGGATAATAGAATCAGTGCAATTCCTCAAGGGTCTGATAGACTAGAATGATCCAGGCTTGATCCGGACTCCTAGGGCTAAAGCTAATGTATAGAAATTTAGAGCCATAGAAACAAAACCCAGAGCTGGAAGGGTTTTTGCAACTGTCTGATATGACCTCTATATTCCACAAACAAGGGAACTGGGAGAGGCAAACGGCTCCTATTGGTTCCACTGCAACACAGGATGACTGTTCACACCCCAAGCCCTAGCATCTTATTAGGAGATAAAGATGAGGGTCATTCTCCTCACATTTCTCTACTCTCAGCTCATCTAATCAAGGGGTATGACTTAATGGATTAATAGGCTAAACTGAGGGATTAGGGAAATTATAGTAAAGAGAAATGATTTTATTCCTTCTACCAGGTTCAAGAAACAGATATATGGATAAAGAAAATGTGGTATATATAGACAACAGAATATTATTCAGCCATAAAAAAGAATGACTTTATGACTTGTGCTGGTAAATGGATGGATCTGGAGACTATTATGCTAGGTAAAATAAGCCAATCCCCCCAAACCAAAGGCTGAACTGATATGCAGATGCTAACACACAATAATAGTGGGGATGGAAGAATAGAAGTTCAGAGGAGTAGACAAAGGAGAGTGAAGGGAAGCAAGGGATGGGAATAGGAAAGACAGTAGAATGAATCAGACATAACTTTCCTATGTTCATACATGAATACATGACCAGCGAAACTACATCATGTTCAATCACAAGAATAGGAAGTTATATTCCATGTACGTATAATATGTCAAAATATACTCTACTGTCATGTATACCTTTAGAACAAATTTTTTAAAAAGCAGCTCTATAGTTTTCGTTAAAGCTTGATACCTTTTTTTTTTTTTTTTTTTTTGGTACTGGGTACTGAACTCAGGGGCACTCGACCACTGAGCCACATCCCCAGCCCTATTTTGTGTTTTATGTAGAGACAGGGTCTCACTGAGTTGCTTAGCGCCTCGCTGTTGCTGAGGCTGGCTTTGAACTCGCGATTCTCCAGTCTCAGCCTCCCAAAGTGCTGGGATTACAGGCACGCACCACCACGCCTGACTTTGATATCTTTTTGATAGAAACCTAGGGTCTCTGCCTGATTGTCGGTAACTGACCTTTTGACTTCTTTGTCAGTGCAGAGGGGCAGGAGGAGTTGTGGACCAAGCAGAGTAGGACCTTCTACCACTGACTCCACTTTTCATGCCAAGCAGATGCCCTCCCTTAGGGGGTTGCAGGTGTCTTTTTTTTTTTTCCCCTGCCTCTTTTGAGCACAGCAAATTCTTCACCAAGCTTCCACTTTGGCCAGACCCAGCTGACTTTAGTAGATAATAATAAATACAAGACTCTAACTCTGAACATTTCTGACATGAAAATGGCCCTTCATTTCTTCTTGCCCCTGTGTTTGGTATATGTGCAGAGGAAATGCATGTGTCTCTGTGTGCATGTATCCTGTTGTTTTTCAGGATTTGTTAACATAATAATTGGCCTGACACTGGATACCGTTATCATATCTCATAAGTCATTGGCAAGACATAATGGATGGACCAGCTGCTTTGAAGCTTGAAAATGAGAAGGTAAACAAAGGCTTGTCCCTTGAAAGCCAGCCTCCCAAGCACATAATTAAGACTCTTTACCTGGTCAGTGAGTCATTGAGGACAGATCTATCACTCCCAAGCAAAAGGCACAGGCCAGGCCCAGTACAGCAGCAATAATTCAATGGTTTTGGCCTGTGGTTTTGTTTTCTCTTGACCTCTCATCTTGGTGTGCTGTGTTCCTGCACACAAAAGTCCTCAGAATAAGACCTAAGGTTTGTGGGTCAAAACCAGCCTCAGGCTTGGTGAATAATTTTTAGAGTATGACTTAGGGAGCAGCCAGAGCTCACCTGTCTAGACGTTTAAAAATACTTAAAAATGTCTTCATGTTCTTATAATTTCTTGGCAAAATTCTGAAGAACTGTATCAGCATTCAAATATACATTTTGGGGGGAGCATAAACCTTTAAATTTTTCTTATCAAAGCTTATCTGTCTAGCAGATGACTCCTGCAGATCTTTGATGGGAAGAGTCTTGGTCAGTCTGATGAATGAATATAATGTAAGCCTAATTCTCAGAAGTCCAGAAGAATTAATAGACTATAAGTTACAATGAATGTATATTTTTATGATTGAGTAAAGAGTTGACTCTTGTTTCTTCCCTTAGTTATCTGGAGATACCATGTAGAAGAGGACACCCTACTCTTTGGCTCTGTCCACGGATGAACTCCCCTCCATCCATGGACAGCATTTTGAGACTCAGGGTCTCCCATGTTTTTCTTGCTGCTCTTTTCCTTGAGAAGGAGCAAAGGAGCAGTTCTGATTGTCACTAGAGGTGTGAGTCTGGCTAGAGGATGCAAACCAGGAGCAAGAGGGGACATATTACTGACCTTTTTGTTGAAATCCAAGTTTAGGTTAAAGTAAGGTGTTTTGAAATGAGCAAAACTGCCTGTTCTCTTGGGGATGCCCTTGCCCAGCTCCCATTGTGCCTCCTTTGAGCATGTCCCATGATTTTTCCATGGACAGTACTGCACGTATCTCCATGAGAAATACAATTTGGAGCATTGTTGCTGGAAGATCCATCCAGTCTGATGGTAGATGGGGCCCTGGCACAATAGCTCAGATACTTGGCTTAGCTACTGCAGCTCCCACACAGGTAAGGCATGGCTGGAGGCCATGTGGTTTGACCCAGAGGTGGAGGGACAGAATCAGTGACCTGGGGAATCCTTCATCTCCTGCGGGTTTAGGATCTGTGATTTTCAAATTGTGATGGAGCCACCTATGTGGCTAAAGAAGGACCTCAGGGACTTGCACAGGGTACAGAGAGATAATAATATGTCAATGTGCCAGCCCTCCTCTCTGCCGCTGCTCCTCCTCTCCCTACTGTCACCCCTGCTAGCAGAGCCACTTGTCCTCCATTTTGAAGCATTCCATACATCCCCCAAAGGGCTCCTTCTTTTATACAGCAACTCCTTTATGCAGATTTTGTTGTTTCTTACCAGGCTTCTTCAGTCCTGGTCCTCTAACTGTGTAGCTTCAATGCAAAGTGGTCACAATGATGAATAGTCCAGTACTTACAGCAGGTATTATAGTTATTTAAGAGGACAAAATCTTTCCTATTACATGGGAGTATAAATCTCCCCTGGAGACATAGAGACTTTCACCAGAGGCATGCATATTTCTGTTCAATGATGTAATCCTGAAGGATGGTGCCATCAACTCTCAAGTTTGGGGTTGTTTCTCAATTTTTTTTAAAGCCACTTAATCTTGACAGCAGGGATTAAGTGAAGAAGAATCATTTGGGATTCTTCAAGTGCATCTTTAGGGTAAGGGACTCTTGTTGGTATGTTTATAGTCATGGATAGAAAATATGCCTTTCAATAGCAAGAGGCAAAGGGCCAGGACAGACTCCCACCCTTAAGTAGATAGGACAAACCAGCTCTCAGAGAGTCCTTCAGAGGGGCCATCGCTGCTGAAAAAGTAGGAGCTATTTATTTCAGAGACTCTGGGGCAAATGTTAGGGAATCTGCCAGCCCTTGGATTCTATCCTAGTGGGTGTAGGGCACCTTTCCAACCCATTTCCCGTCTGTGGACTCTCATTCAGTCTTATCATCTTCTAGACTGAGTTTCCTGCCTCCAACTTCTTTCTCCTTCCAACCATTGTCCATACTCAGCCACACAGTGAACTTTTGACCGTGAACCTGAATCTTCCATTCTTCTGCTGCAATCTCTGGTAGATCTACATATCCACAGTGTAAAGTCCAAATCTGAGGCCCTTGGGACCCCATTCAGTCTTCCCTTCTCACCTGAACTTTGGCTTCTCTCCTGTGCGCCCTAAATTAGACTTACTCTGAACATGTGCATTTCCATTTTTCTTCCTCTTTTAAAGCTCACTTTGCTTCTACAGCTTTGGTATATTGCCTCTTCATTTTAGAATGCCCTTTCTCATCTTTTTGGCTGGGAACTGTTGACAATCTGTGGTAGAGATGTGGGTGTGTGTCAGCCCATTTCTAGTTCTCTTGCTCTGTGGACACTTAGTATCCCAGTCCCCCTGGGTATTAGGTACAACTGGTAACTGTTCTGGGAAATGGAGTATGAACAGGAGGGATGCCCACATTCCTAGGCCTGGTTTCTAAATCCTCCAGTACCTTCCATAGTCCCTCATCTGCTGGCCAGATGCAGGAGGTCCAGTGAGATCACTGAGGCCCAGGGTGGTAGAGCCATGAGAGAGAAGCAGCCATGGTCCTAAAGACTATGTGGGGCTCAACTTCCCCTCCCACCAATGCCAAGCTCACATTGAACTGGGAGGTGGTACTAGGGGACTGAGATTTGATTTGGGGGTGCCTATTACAACAGGTTGCCAACTCTTATCAACATGGCACCACCCAGAGTCATTCTTGGGGTAGGCAGTCCCTCACTCCTCCAACTTCTGTTCTCCCTCCTCTGCGGCTCTCCAGTACCTTGCACATACCTGCAACACTTTACTGAAACCCGTCTTGTCAAGCATCTATCTCCTTAACTAGGCTGTAAGTCCCCTTAGGACAGGGATTGTGTTTATTTATCTTGGTGTTCAGAGTGCCTGACTGGTACTTAAATACATGTTGAATGAATATAACTATGTCCTTCTCCAGGGCAGGGCAGTTGGGATATATGTAATTCCAAGAGGTTCTCCAAATACTGTCTACCACTCTGAGGCCAACCATTCCTGTTTCTGTGCTCTTGTAACTGGCTCCAGAGTTCCACATACCCTAAATCAGCCTCCCATGCCATGTGCCTGGATGATGGAAATACAGTATGTGGCTGATCCTCTCTCCATTACCAGATGACGATTTTCCACATCAGCGAGCAATGAGAAAGGCAGGAGCTGTCACTCTCCTCCGCTAACGGTCTTCTGACAGATCATGCATCTTGATGTAACACGGGCTTTTTATCCCCCAGTGTTTGTGTGAAAGGGAGGGTGGGGTAGGTGGGAGCTAAGGGTAACTAACTGTGTTGTGGGTGGCTCTGTTTTGGGGCTGAGCACTGGTTATGGGAGAAAAGGGATCAAAGGGAAATTTAGGCTGATTCATCTCCCCTTTAAGTCCTCTGCTGAGCTACTTTCAGTCCCCAGGTGTGTGGATCTGTTTGAAAAGTGCCAAATTAAAATCAATTCAGCATTTCATTGGGTCCCTACCCTGGGCAAATCAAAGAGGGTATGGGCAGACTCATTTGTCAAAGACTTCTCCAGAGACACCACATATCAGTCCCTCGATTAGGCTGCCCCTGGACAGTCCAATGTGCAAATCAGAATGGATGACGAAAAAGAGGAAAGTAATGTAAGGGAGAAGATAGTAGGAACAACTCATCTTAAATTATAATATAATGGGGCATAAATCTTATCTTAAATAAAATATGAGGGGCTGAGGGATGGAGCTCAGTGGTACACAGTATGCTTAGTATGTTCAATCTCCAGCACCAAAGAAAGAAAAAAGATGAACTTTATGATTACATGAACTATGTTTGAAGCAAGAAAGGTAGTGATGGTATCTTGGTCAAGGCAAAAAAAAAGTTCACTGAGCTCAAGAGCCATCTGTTTAGAAGATAGTCTTGTTTGGAAGGAGATTTATCAATTATATGGTCTCTACTTTGGGGTTTGAGTAGAGGAGGGTGTTGATGAACCCAATTGCTCCCAGAATGGGTGTTCCAGGCCCCTGACCACCTGACCACCCAAGGTCCTGCTGTGGCAAGTATACCACCGGGAATGTGATAGTCTATCTCTGATAATTGAGGATCGTGCAGTGCTGCAAGGCAACCACCTCTGAGCCTCTGGTCACTCAGGAATCTTAGCATTTGGGGTTTTCAGGAGGGGATATGTAGTAAGGAGCACTGGGCTTAAGGCCTAGGACTATCTAAGTGCAATTTACAATCTGTTTATGTATAACATAAACAAGTTAATTTTCTTAGCTTCAGTTTTCCCATTTACAAAATGGGGTTAATAGAACCCACATGAAGGGATCTTGGGGAAGTTTAAATGAGATCACCTGTGCCTGGACCTCCTTCCATTACAAGTAAGAGATGCTTCCTGTCTCCTGCCCCTGCCCATCCTGCTCCTGCCTTCCAGCCTGCTCTGCGTCTGCCATCCAACCTCAGAACCTAAACACATGGCTCCACACAAGCTACAAAACCACAATGGCTCCTCGAGGAGAGGATGCAGGGGTGAGAAAGATTCTGCCCCTGGCTCCATTGACCACCTAGCTTTCTCTTCTAATGGATCCATTATTCTAATTCCTTCCCACCATTCCTGTAGGCCCACTTTCTCAACCATCAAATCATTTCCACCCACACTGTCAACCACAATGCCTTCTCTGAGAGGCACCATGGTATGGCTAAGACTAGACAAAGGCCAACCAGGTAAGAATGCAAGGCTATACAGACCCAATCTTCTGGATCCAAAGAGGATTCATTTCAATATAGTATGATTTGGGGAGGGAGGTCTGTTAAATACAAATCAGCATCCTGGAGACTGACCGGAGCAGTGAGTAAGAAGTGAGGGAGCATTCTCTGCCCCTAAGAGCGTTCTGTATGACGAGAAGGCTAAGACATCCCCATCACACTGGCCAGGTGGGCAGAAGGTTTCACAGGCTCTGGCAGTACCTATCCTGAGAGGGAGAGGCTGGGAGTGTAGGAGAAGCAGGTGAGGTGAGGTGAGGGGAGAGAGGGTGTTCCAAACAGAGGGAGGAAAAATGAACAAAGGCCCCAAAACAAGAAGGTAGCTGGCAGGTTTGCAAAGCAGGAAGCAGACCGGTTTTATTGCAGGGAAGAAATAAGTGACACGGTCCAATTGGCTGAGACAGACCAGAGATGCTTGGAATACCAAGGGAAGATGTTCGGACTTTATTCTAAAGCCACAGGGAGATATTAATAGTTTCTAAGAAAGGAATAACACGGTCAGCTCTGGAAATATTAATTGGACTACATCACACAGGTTGTGGGATGTGGCTGAGGGCAGGGCTGCTAGTGAGGCAGCTATCAGCTTAGGGGAAGAGAAGCAGAGAGGAGAGGAGGGAAAGGATGAGAGGGACATTTCAAGTGGGCAAGTTGGGCTGATAAGACTTGGTGACTGATTGATTGTAGGAGTTGTTGAACTATGGGGGCATCAGAAGCAGGAGGAGGAAGGAGCTGCAGCCTGGGTAACTGGGAAGATGATGAAGCCACTGGAGAGAGAAGTGAGCTGGAGAGATGCTGGTTTGGGCTGAGATCCTGGCTAGAAGGCAGAGAATGCTTCCCTCCAGACACGAGAGAAGACAGGGCCTTGCAAGCTCTGATTCCTGTCAATGACTTGCAGCCATACTTGGTTCTTCGAGAGCCCATAGCCTGCTTGTTCTGTCCCCTGATGGGTGGTTGGCTGGCCAGTGATCCCAGGAACACAGATGCCCACTCTCTCTCTTTAACCACAGGAGAAGTCCTGGTGGCTTCCCTTGTGTCCCTCAGAAACCACATTGTTATCTGTGTTACACTAGGCCAGGCCCTGATGCTCCATGGCCCCTCTGTGCTGGCTCCATGCTCACCACAGACACTAGACAGCAACAGTAAGATCAAACCAATACAGACATCAAATAAGAGTGCGAGAACCCCTCTTCTGGTGCCCTTTTCAGTGGGTGTTGACCATATTCTCCACCATAAATATAACCATTTATATTCTGGAGTTTGTTGGGCTGATTATTTTTTACTTGGGACATGTCCCTAAAGACAGCCCTGTGAGCAGTGATATCATGGTCCAGACTGCCTCTCTTTTCTCCCTGTGTCTTCATCGTGTGGCCCTGGGCTCTATAGGGATGCAGAGCTTCTTTCTGTTTTGAGAGCAGGTGTCTACTTAAGGGGAACAGAGCCTTTGTTAACTGAGGACTTGGCGGACCACTCAGGCACTGTTATTCTAATCTAATGCTGGTGGCAGGCAGGCCATAAAATGTCCTGTCAAAATGCTGTGTGGCTTTCACCTCCCACACCTCCAGAAGCATACAGCTGTCATTCAATGAGAAGATCATCATGGTTTCCTGACAGCTTTAAATTAGGAAGCCTTGCCCAAGGCTGGTGGGTTTTGCTTTAGAAAATATACAGCAGTGCACTGAGACTGGGGTGGTATGCCTTCCTCTTACTGCACACTCAACATGGACCTTCAGGTAGCTCTTCTGCCACTCCCTGGGGCCAGATAGCACATCAGCCAGATAGTGCTCCAAAGGCAGATGTGCTACTTATGAAAACACACCCTCTAAGATCCTTGTCATGCATGACCCCCCCCCCAGTGAGGTACAGCACAAAACACTAAGTCCACGGGACCCTGCCCATGGGTATTAATTACTACCAGAAGAATCCATGAAATAGTTTTACCGCAGAGCCCCAGTGACAGCAAACCCCACTCATTAATCACCACCAACTTCAGGGTATGGCACGAAGGGAGCGTAGGGAGTGCTTTTGCCTAGGGGTGTCTGAGAAGGCTTCTTTGAGGTGCAGCAAGGTGTGGTGGGCAGTCCTGGATGGGGAATCAGAAGACGTGGGCTAGAGCACTGACTTTTCTAATAATTAGAAAACTAGCCCAGGTGGTTGTTTTCCATCTCTGCTCCAGTTTTCTCACCTGATTGCGAAGGCAACTTTCCAGAGCCGTAGGGCTCTGATTAAGACCAGCTGAGAGTTATGGGGAGGTATAGGAGCTATATCTGCGATCTGCACAAGGGTATCTGCCCTCACTGAGTGGCATGGGGTCAGGTTGGCCCTCTAAAGCACTATCACTTAACACTGCAAGGAAGAAGAGAATCAAGGGGGAAAATGAACGTTAGTGTTTCTTCTCCCACAATCTGAGCTGGACGATTCATGGGGTTCTGTCTTAGGTACCTGGACACGTTGCTACTTCTGGCCAGGAGCTAGGTCTAGAGGAATACTCACTGTACTAATTAATTTTTTAAAAAAAAATCAAAAAACTATGCACATGCCCTTGACACACATATAATGTAAATCAGTGATATTCAGATTCCTACTTGCAAGCCACATGGGGCCTTTTTGTGGGCAACCTGCAGCTCTCATAAGCTCTCAAATTTCTGTTTTTCTATAATACATTATCCTAGACTCTGCAGGGCATGCAGCAGTCATGTGGCTCTGTTGGTTAATGATGATTGCAAAAGTGGCTCCCAAGTCACATGACTGAATACCACCAGTATAAATATTTAATACTGCTTATCTATGTGGAAATTCAATGTTTTGGCTCTACCGTCTGTCTGTCTTTTATATGCTCATCCACATAAATGTCTCTTAGATTGCAAGCTTTAGAAGGCTGGGGCTGCATTTAAATTGTCTAAATGACACAAGAAACAGAAATTCCCATATGGATAGATATTTAATAAATGCATTTTTTGATCCTGAGGAGGAAAAAGGATGAAGAAATTCTCTTTTTTTACAGCTTCTCCCTCTAATGCCTGGCCTTTTATCAGATTCAATATTGGAACCCGAAAATGGACCCTGTCCCTTGGAGCAGTGCTCTCTACTGAAGACATTGAACCCTGTGCCACAGTGATAGTTCTGCAACAGATGGCTTCAAAAAGGATGCTCCCAGTGGCTGGGAGGGAGGAGAGTGACAGCCACTACAAAGATGAGACCCCACACTCTTCTAGTGTTTACCCAGACAACAAAGGGGCATGGAGACCAAGACCCAGTGGCTGTTGCACGTTGGAAGCTGCATGGAAGGCAACAGTGACATGTCCTCCTCTTCCTGTTCTTCTGTCTTTCTGATCCTGAAATGTCTCTTGAGTATTGTGTCCTTACTTTCTTTTGAGGGGGTGGGGTGGTTTTCTATGACCAGTTGCAGTAGGAAGGCCCAATGCTGATACAGTTGTAGATGGCAACACATTGAAAAGCTGGGCTCCAGCCACTGCCTTCCTCAGGGCCACTGGCATGCTGGATTGATCATATGTATTTCCCTCTCTTTTCTTCTGTCTCCTGAGGGCCCGACTCCTCAGATGATGGGCAGCAAGGCTGTGCCAACTGAACAGGAAGCCTGCAGAGCAACGCTTAATGGCATCCTAGGAAGATGCAACTCGAGAGACTCGCGAAATGAGACTTTGACTTGCCATGAAGGTTTTGCCCCAACAGTCCACCAACCAGTGCTCGTCAAGGGCCTAGGGATCCCCACATGGCTAAATCCAACAGTTTCTAGTCCTCGTCCTACTTGATCACTTGGCAGCACTGTTTTTCCTCCTAGTTCTCTGGACACATCTTTCCAAGTCTTTTTTGCTGATTATTGCCCATGACCCCAAATTCCAAACATTGGTGGGGCCCTGCGGTCAGTTCTTAGACCTCATCTCATTTACTCCCTAGGGATCTCATGCAGACATATGGGTTTAAACATCTTACATATGTTGTTAATGCCCCCAAAGTATAATCCAGTCCTAGATGTTAACCATGGACACAGGTTTATTCCTAATCACCCACTCAACATTTCCACTTGGATGTTGCTCACAGGCATTTTAAATTTAAAGGTCTGAGATGGCTTTCCCCAAATTCCTGTACTGACACCTATTCTACTCATATCTTCCCTATGCCAAGCAATAATTCCATTCTTATATCGCCTTGGAAAATGCCTGATTTCTCACTTTCTCACATCCCAAATCCAATATGTCAGTGAACGATGCTATCCTGAATTCTTATCTTACCACCTCCATGTTTGCCGGGATAAGGCACCATCATCTCCCAAGGCAGCAGCCTCCCAACCAGATCCTGCCCTTGCCACCTCCATTCCACTCAGCACTTTAGCACACGACAGCCAGGGGATCCTTTTAAATGTGCCTCAGGTCATGTGACTTCTCTGCTCAAAACCTCCAAAGGCTACATGGCTCTCTACCAGCTGAAGTCCAAGTTCTCACAAGTTACATGATCTTCTCCTGAGTTCCCCTGGACCTCATCTCCTGTCACTCTGCCTTATTCCCTCCTGTTCAGCCTCATTAGCCTCCTTCTGTTCTCAGATCCACTAGCCATGCTTCCTCCTCCAGGCCTTTTCATTGGCCTTCATTCTGCCTGCAACATTATTTTTGCAAATATCTGTGTGGTTCCTTTCCTTACTGCCTTCAAATCTCTATTCAAGTGCCACCTTCTCAGTGAGGCATTTCCTGGTCATCCCATCTAACATTATAACCTCTCTCTGTTCACACTTTCATCTTTCTCCATGGTACTCATTGCTTTCTGATATACTATTTAACTTATTGTCTGTTTCCCCAGGGCAGGGAAGGGATTTTTGATTTCTGTGTTTATTGCTATATCCTAAGTGCCTAGAACAGTGTTTGGCAGAGAGCAGAACTTTCATGGGTAGATGGATGGATGGATGAACTGGAAATTACACATAGTATTGGCCCCTTCATTTACTCGTTTAGAAAAATGCCTCCCCAACTTTTATGCTTTTTCTCTATTATCTTGCGATTCCTGTTTCTTCTACTTCCTCATTAGCTCCTGTAGCTTTTCCTAGGAAAGCTGAATGCTTAGGCTATGCTTAGGTATGCTCAGCCACCATGCAGTGATGTGTCATTGGGCTGTCCCCTCCACTGGACCAGCTCCATCTCCTGGTGCCTTATGTCAGAGACATCTGGTACATGCTGATAGGGATACTACCTGGGCCAAAAGCAGAGTCACCAGAGCCACAGTGAAGTGATCATACCTTTTTTTTCTTAAAATATTACTTCATTTTTGAGCTGAAAAGAACTGACAAATATACTATACCATCATCTTTTAGCAGTTTCAAAGGCTAAGATACTACACTAATTAAAACACACATCTAGTTTTCAGCAGAATTTCTTCTCTTATATTTATTTCAAAGGGCAAAATCTGAAGTTCTGAGACTAAGAATATCATTTGCAAGCCATATCCTTGCCTTTTCTGTAAGTCTCTTAGGCTTCTGATTCCTTAATAATGAAATTGCATTGACTCTTTCTTTTTTTTTTTTAATATTTTTTTAGCTGTAGATGGACATAATGTCTTTATTTTATTGCTTTGTATGTGGTGCTGAGGATCGAACCCAGGGCCTCACGCATGCAAGGCAAGCGCTCTACCGCTGAGCTACAATCCCAGCCCCTTGACTCTACTTTCAATTGGACTTCCCCAGCAGACACCGTCCTTTGGATGCTTTTCCTAGCTCTATTCCTAAGTCTCACATTCCATTTCATCACCATGTTTCCTTTACTTTCCACACCTTGCTTTTTGGAACTCCATTCTTTTGTCCTTCCTCCTAGAACTGTCCCACCAGCATTTCCACTCATGAAGGAGCCAGGCTCTCATTCCAGTCCTCTTAAGACAAGGCTGGCTGAGGACAAGAAGCAGACCCAAAAGGTCCTCCAGCCATAAGGAAGCACATGAGAGGAACAACAGCCTCCAAAGTCAGATTATATCCATATTTGGGCTTATGAAAATCTTGGCAGAGATTCTATCTATTGGGGTAAATTGTTCATTATGCTGTTCTCAGAGCCTGGCCAGCAATTTGGGTAGATGGACCTTATCAGTGTGATCTATTTCAGCAGCAAGGAATACTGCATGTTAGAAGCTCTCCTTGGAATTCGTTCTTCTAGTGGGCAAGATGGAGAAGCAGCACACTTCCCCGGGGAAGCTCTGGCTTTAGGCAGAGAACAGAATAACCATGTCTCTGTGGATGGCAACTGGCTGCTAGGCAAGTCATGGGTACTGCATGTTTTTAATAACACATGCTAAGAAAAATGCTCATCACTATTAATCATGAGCTAGGGGTTCCACTTTGAATTTGAGTAAAGTGAGGAGCTGAGACAGCAATTCCTGTGTTGGAGAGGTAAGCTTCTCTGTGGCTCTCAGGCCGATTTATTTATTTGCCATACCACTCAGTGCCACAAACTAATCAACTACCCTGCAGTTCCATCAACAATGTAATAGAAGCTGTCAGGTATTTTTCCAGAAAGACCCTCAATGGCATCATTGCTCATTGTTATAATCCATCAAAGGCCCCATCTTCCAACTTGCAAAACTACTTAGTCGAGCATGAAGGCCTCCTTAAGTTATTGAATTATGTTGTTACCAGTCCCTTGTTGTTTATGTGTTTTAATTTTGTATTTGCACCTTGAGCAGAGAGGTATCAGAAAGGGAGTAGTTGATAGATTTATTAAATCAATCTTTGAAATGAGGGAGCAGAGATTCTGTTCTGTTAACACCTTTGGCAATCTTCTTTCTCTCTCTTCTCCCTCCTGGCTTAAGAAAAATTTCTGGCTTTCTACCCTTACCTGCATGGCTCCATCGAATATCCCGGTTTACCTTTTTAATCTGCTTGGTTCCTTGACTATTCTAGATGCCCCATGTTTAGAAACTGTTTTGAAATTAGGCTGCTCAAGAGTACAGAAATGTACCTCTTTAAACATGTAAAATAAAAGAAAGAAACTGCACACACAGAGCAGGAAAGAATGCTGGTTAGAGTCACTGAGTTCAACATCAAAGGAGATACACAGAGCAGTTAGAGCTAACACAATGGTTCTCAGACTTACTGCCCATCACACTTATCAGGGGGAGCTGTTGACTGGCAGACAGCTACTGGACTTCACCCTGCAATTTCCCAGTCAGTGGGTTTGGGCAGGGGCCCAAGAGTTTGCATTTTTAATAAGTTTCTAAGTACTGCTGCTGCTCCTGGTCCAGGGACCACACTTTGAGAACCAATGGGCTAATCTGATAAGGGGCTGAATTTCCATGATTCATCATCTTGAATATACTTGCAAGTTAGTATCATCTATCACTTTCATTTCTATCCTAGCTATAGCCTATCCAACAATCTGCCACGTGAAACCCCAGAGGAAGGGATTTGGCTCCATTTCTGTAATCTAATTGTATTCTGTCACATTCCTCTGGGCTTCCTCCAATCTTCCCATTTAGCACTTCCTCAGCTCCTTGAATCTAACCTACTTAAGAGAAACTTTTGACTCCTTTTCCTATGAGAAAGCTCAGTGGTGCCCGGAAGTCTATGGCAAGTTTGGAGGGAATCCTATGCAGGTATAAAGCCTACCAGATAACTGCTTGGGGGAAACTGTTCTTTTTGAACAAACCAAGAGCAGGAAGCCTGCTCCCCTGTCTAAAGAGATGGAGTCAGGAGGAGGTTAAAAAAAAAAAAGACTTTTTAAAGAGAATTGAGAATTGCCTTAGCAAAACCATAACTGTTTTTTCAGATCAAAGATTCTAAAAGGAGTATGAGGTTTTATAGACTAATGGGAATTATTTCCCATCTGTGACTAATTCCTATGAGTAGTAAATGATTGCAATCAATGAGACAAATGTTGCTCCAGGAAGACCAAGTAGGGGCTGTAAAGAAAGGCTGGTGGTAAACATATTTTGGTTGACCTGCTGCTGTCTCCTCTTTCTCCCAGAACCTAGCCCAAAGACAGAAGATGGCTGCTCACTGTTTCGGGGCTTCTCCTCATCCATGCCTTCATCCTCATTCTCCGGGTCGATGTCTTCTGCCTGAGTGATCCAGTCCAGGTAGCCTTTGAGATCTTCTTCCAGCTGCTGTTTCTCTCTTAGCTTCTGGAAGTCTCCCCGAGCCTTGGCCTTCTCTCTCTCTTTGGAAAACTCTCTGGTGGGAGAAGGAGGATGGGCAGGGTGGAGAGCACAGAGAAGGGTCAGGCATGGAAGGCGAGGTGGTGTCACTCTGAGAACCCTGCCCGCGTGCCCCTGCTTTCCACAGACAGCCTTCTCTAGTCAGCCCACGTTGTCTTCAGTCTCACATAGATGGAAGAGACACTGATGGGGATATGCCTGAGTCTAAGGGGATGCGTGAAGTCCATTTCCCTAGAACATAATCATAGACTTTGCCTTTTCATAACAATTGTTCTCCAAAGACTGGAAAATCCCTTTCCAACAGTAACTAAAAACTCTCCAACAGTTATGGCATGTGCATTTCCAATATTCATCCCACCCAGTATTAGGTGAAAAATTATAAATATCTGAGAAGGGCCTTCAGGTGACACAAGGTACTTGGACCAGTGAGATGCTGAAGCCCACTCACTCACACTGGGTCCTAAGAGCCAATTGTGCATGTCTCTCCCCAACTCTGGCTTCAGTGATGTTTTGTTGGTAGCTTAAGAATCGCCCATACTGGGAATATTTACACCATGGAATTTGGCAGATGCTAAAGACTAGAGATTTCTCCCCAGAGAGCCAATTGTTAATTGTTTACCAGTACACTGCTGACATGGAACACAGATAAAATTATCTCCATCTCTGGAGTTCACCCTGCCACTCTTGGCATGCCTGGAAGGATTTCTAATTTAGGGAAGATTCTTTCTCATATGGAGCCAATACGGATTCCAAACACAAGAAAATGTCCTGGGGGCTGACCTTTTGGTTAAACAAGAAAAAAATTGGACTAAAAAAATACATAAAATAAAATGATAATCAAAGTTAAATTATATATTCAGTTTAATAATGGGTAGCAATTAGAAATGGATTGGGAGTTGCTGAAAAGAAAAGTCTACTGGAAAAGTTCTGACACATGGGATATTTATTTACATGATTTGGTCCTTGTTTTCTCCTTGAACTTAATTTCTGAGCAAAGATGGGTCTGGCAGCAGAAAGCAATAACCAACAAGGCTAGTTCTCAACTCTCAAAGCAAGTTGGTGCCTTTTCTTTAAAAATAGGTAAATGGAGGATTTCATTTTATATTGATAAATCTTTGGGAAATGGAGCCCTTGGTGGAGTGTGTGTGTGTGTGTGTGTGTGTGTGTGTGCCCGTGCACTGTCTTGGTTGATCTCTGTGAGGCTACTTTCTTTTTTCATCAGCAAAGTTCTGATTCAGAGCAAGAGGCTGCTGAAACCAGCTTGATGGAGTTTCTTGCACATGTCAAACACTCTAAAGAAAAGGCACCTTGGAAGGAAGGATGGCATCAACAAACCTTGGAGACAAAAGGCTCAGCTCCTAATTTGTCATGTAGGAGCTCCTCTATCACCACTAACTGCTCCTCTATCACCACTAACTTGCATTTTGCCTCAGAGAGCACAGATTTTAGTGCTCACCATTTTTATGGTAAAATGGGGTTGGGACTGGGGAAAGGTCTAGGGAAGTTTTTAATTGGGAAAATGTGAGGTCTCTCAAACTAATGAGCTTTTGTCAACTGCTGCCTCAATGGTGCCCTGGTTTGGATTGAATTTTCTTCTTAAATTTGATTGAATACAATTTTAATTGGATTGAACTTGCTATTTCTTGGGCTTCCTGCCAACTAAAGGGTATCTTCATTTCCTTTCCAGGGAGTTTCATGCCAGAGACAAGGGACCAGATCCACAGCCCACAATAAAGATGGGGGCTTTGCCTTGCTTTGCTCCTGCCCTGCTTTTGCCATTGGGGGTGGGCAACAGCTATCTCCTCCACATCTCTCTGAGCCTTCTGTGGCCTTGGTCTTGCTCTCTGAAGAAACTTCAGAACATATTTTCCTCCCTGTACAAATGAACTATAAAAATCTGTGCTTCCAGATCGCCTCTCCTATCTTTCTCTCTACCCCCATTTCCATTCTTTTCTCCTTCCCCTGCAGTGGGCTTGAGGTCTTAAGAGACTAAATTGTTAAGGGCTCACTTTAGCTATTTTGGATGATTTTGCAGAGGGTTCAAGGTTTGGTTGCAAAACACCTATTATCCTTCTTTTGGAGTTAGGAGAATAGGACCTGGATCCAACTGGAGTCAGGATACATGACCCACTTTTACAGCATTTGCCCCATGGAGCAAAAGCTCTTCAATTAGACCTCAAACTTCTGGAGAACTAAAATAAACATCTGCAGGGAGAAGAAGGAAAAAACAAGATGTGTGTGGTTCTTACTGATCTTAAGACATTTTCTCTTATAGAGGAAAGACATATTTGGGGGCTGGAGGAGGCTGGAGGGGACTGGAGAAGTGGCGTGGAATGGGGCTCTTGTCGGATCGTGGGCTTTGGCAGGATGGAAGGTGAGCCAGGTTTCCCTCGCCAGGTCCCTGTGGTAAGGAACATGCTGGGTGGCAGTGCCTGGCTCTCTTTATCTCCTTGCCTGGATGCCAGCCATGAGCCTGCTTTGGGGACTGAGCTAATGAAGATATGAAGCCCAGCCTGACGGGCTGCGCCAGGTCCAGGGACCAGAGCTGATGAGACAATCAGTCACCGCTGTGGGATTTGTCATAAGGCAGGAGCTCATTTCATGCCAGCAATGGCCAATATGAAAAATGAGGAGTGGAGTGGAGGGCCAGGGTGCCGGTGCTCAGTCAGGGAAAGCATGTGACAGAAGGTAACTGTGGAAAATCCAATCAATACCAACCACTGGGGCTCTAGGCCCATTGATAATCAATACAGTCGATCATCATTATTTGTGGGTCCCATATTTATGAATTCTCCTATTCAGTAAATTGATTTGTAAACCTCCAGATCAATACTCAGGGCACTTTTATGGTCATTTGTGAACATGCACAGACGACAACTTCACGAGTTCACTTCACTCTATGTTCCCAGCTGGGGCCAAACAAGGTGACGCTCTGCTTTCTTGATCCATTTCTCCTAATGTAAATGAATGTCCTTTTTATTGTGTATTTGGTGCCATGGTTGTTTTGTTTTGTTTTGCTGCCTTTTTATTCTTTTTGTTGGTGATTTTGCTGTTTAAAATGGCCCAAGCATAGTTCTGAAGAGCTACCTAGTGTTCTTTAGTGCAAGAAGGCTGTGATGTGCCTTATAGAGAAAATATGTGTGTTAGGCAAGCTTCATTCGGGAATGAGTTGAAGTGTGGTTGGCTGGGAGTTCAATGTTAATGAATCGATGATAGGTACTAAATAAGGTGTCTTTAAACAGAAACACACATGAACAAGGTTATGTATTGAGTGGCTCACAAAATGTTGTAACAAGAGGCTCACGGAACTCTGATCCTGTATTTCCCCTAAGCAGTGGTTCAGTACTCACTAATTCAGTGTTCGTGGCTACATTATAGAATACAACTACTGTGAATAGTGAGAACTGAATGTATATGTGGTCAGCTCTTCTCTCCCACCACAGGGCATATGTGTCTGGCCTTTGTTTTCTTCTTGGCCTGGATATTTTGTCTTGACTAGTGCTATGGTCCAGTTATACTTCCAGTTTGTAAAATGCCTACTCCTCAGGTCCTCTGCTGAGGCAAGAGATGTGTCCATTTCCCAGTGGGTAAAAAGATAGGATGATTATTCATGTAAGAGATCCTGAGCCTTTTGTGAACGAAAGGCATACATCTCAAGGCCTGTTTGCAACACTTAAAGCAAAAAGTAACCAATTCCAGAGTGTCGACTTGCATATGGTTATAGCTTTAAGCACAATTTCAAGAATCTCATTGTCACTGTTGTCATTTTAATTCTAACAGGCTGGAGATTGAGATTTTGAAGGGGAAAATGATTGTAATCCAATCGTCATCTATACCACTGCCATTTTTATAACTTGCGTGGGGTTTATGTGAAGATCAATAGATAACAACATGGAAGCATTTTGAAAAAAAACCAAGACATGTATATTCTTCACATTTGACTCTATCTGGCCTCATCATAAATAAGGTATTCTGGAGAGAATGTTCCAGATAAAGGATGCCTAACCCTCGATGATCAAAATGTTTAAATTTCTACCTTTCTAATGGAAACTTTATAGAATGCCATTCTCTACCTTCATGAGCACAACACACTGAGCACAATTTAACCTTTGTGGTTAAACCTTTGCTGGATGAAGGATATAATTTATGAGAACGAGTTACTGTGCTGGGCTGTAAAATAGTATTATCCTTAATTGGTGGAGGTAGGGTACCACACCCTCTGCAGAAGACTGCAGTGCTATTGAGTTGGTAGCCCTGCTCTCTCAAGGCCCATTTGCAGGGCTGCAGCCCCATGCTTAGCACCCCTGCCTTCTGGGTGGTCTCTGCAGCTTCTTCCTGGGACTATTCCTGCTCCCCTGATGTGTCCAGGACCCAGACTGTAGATTGCTTCTGCTGCCTGCCTTTCTGTTTGCCCTTCCAACCATGGATTTTGCTCTTTACCTCACCATGACCTGATTGTAATTTTCAAACACTGGCTGAATGGGTCAAATGGGCTTGAGGTAAATATACTACACAGGTTAGGGATAGAGGCTACGGATTCACATTGCTTGGGCTCAGTCCTGGATCCTCTATTTTTTAATCTGTTAGAATACAGTCTCCTCTTCCAAACCTCACTTTTCTTTGTAGAATGGAAATGTGAATAGCACCTAACTCAAAGAGCTGTTAGGAGTGTAAGTGAGCCAATACACCAGAAGCACCAAGCATTGAGCCTGATGTGAAATGGTGGCAACTGCTCATGCTGTCCTAGTGAACATCATGTGGCTCTGGGACTTAAAAATTTTGAGTGCTTCTGGATGGTTTGGTTTATAATAAGAATATTATAAGTGATGAATAAGTTGGTGTTTTGCTGCATTCTTGTGGTGACTATTATATCGTCCTGGGTAATCAAGATGCTTGGCCTGAGACATCACCACTTTGCGGTCAGCCAACAGAAGTCTGCTTCTAGCTTTTGTCACTGCGTGGGCTAGGGGAGTCCACCAGAGTGGCCAGCCCTTGACAAATTAGGAGAGGCCTCCCTGAACCAGAAAAGGGAGGCATTCTCCCTCAGACACCTCTCTGCCTAGGCAAAGGGCCAATCTGTGATTCTAGAGCTGCCAGGAGCAGACTGCAGCTCCAGGAGTGGGCAGGTGGCAGGTGCTGGGAAAAGACCAATGCATGAACTCAAAGACTCACAGTTTCTGAAGTCAAAGAGCCTTAATGTGCTTGTTCTTTGTGAGTATTACTAGGCACCAGATTTTGGAGGAGATGTTTTTACACACCTTTCTCACTCGGACTGAAGGAGACCAAGACATGACTTCAAAATGACCTTTTCTGTGACATCAACAGCTGCTGTCATTTGATTTCCTTGATTTGACAACATTCAGAAAATCATTTCTGTGGGAGGGGACAGATAGTCTCCTGAAGGAAGGGCTCTCGTGGTCCAGTCCTCATTCTCCACTTCAGATGCCTGGAGGAATTTTACTTGCTGGGCTTGGTCCCTAATCTCCAAGGGAAGAAAGTGGAACTATATTGTCTTAAAGGTTTGGAGCTTTGGCCTGCATTATGGTCCAAAATCACTCAATAGGCATCTAGGAATTCACCAGTGAATATGGCAGTCAGGCCCTGCCTGAGTGCTGGTCCCATTCTGCTATTTACTAGTGAAGGGACATCATCCACTTAACACTCTGGGCTCACGTCCTCATCTTTAAAAGGAAAGGTTAAAAGGCTAAAGTTGTTGGAACTGTGATGATTCTGTTCAATAATTCCAGTTATGACAAGTACTAGGTAAATAATATTCGTTACAGTGACAGTACCTTACCAAGTACTTACTATACATCAGTCACTCTGCTGCGTTTTACATGAAGGATCTCATTCTATCATTACAACTGCTTATGAATCAGTTATTATCATCTTCATTTTTTTCAGATGACAAAACCGTGGTTTAAAAAAGTGAAGTTGCCCAACATATGCATCCAACAGGTGCACAGTTGGGTACTCAAATTTCTGTCTTGAATGGGGACAATAAGTTTTTTTTTTCCTTTCGGTTATTTCCCTAGAGATTCACATATAAACCCAGGGCATTTTCTTGTGTTGGAGAAAAAAATAAAAAATTAAAATAAAACTCTTTTTACCTTCCAGGCAACTAACTAATCAGGGGATTCCATTATTCTGCTCATTACTTTTTTTTTTTTAAATTTTGTGTGTGGGGTATGTGTGTGTGGTGCTGGGGATGGAACCCAGGGCCTCACACATGCTAGGCAAGCGCTCCATCACTGAGCTGCACCCCAGCCCTGCTTGCTATTTTCACCATGTTAAAAAACACTCATCTCCCATGTGACCTGCCCTTAGCAAAAAGTACAATGTCATCAAGGGCTCTGACAGGCCATCTGCCATGGAAAGGGGTGGGGTTGGATTCTGTCATTCATCCAGTTCCCAAGAGTGAACCCCACATCCCTGCATCACACTCAGCTGCTCTAGGTGGGAACTGCTCTGCCTCACTTATGTACTGAACCAGAATGGGCAGCAACCTCTCCCCTCAAGCCTGAAGTGTCACCAGCACCCCCACAGCACTCGTGTCCCTACATCTCTAGGGAAGACTATCAATGCAGCTGGTTTGTCTCAAGCAGAGCAGGAATAGATTAATCCCACCCCTCAAAGAGAAAAGGCAGCAGAGTGGGTTGCCTGTGAGTGGTCACCAGGAGCGTTTAAGTGTCAAGCCTTGGCATGGCTGGTATGGACTGGTGAAGAAGAAAGTGGGCTGAGGAAACATCCTGAGCCTCTCAGTGAAAATGTGGCTGTCCTCAGAGCCACATGATGCCCCCCAAACCATGTGCTATCTCTGTCACTTTTTCTTTTCTTTCTTTTTTTGGGGGGGAGTTGGGTGGGGTACTGAGGATTAAACCCAGGGGTGCTTTACCATTAAGCTACATTCTCAGCCCTTTTTTGCTCACTAATCCTTTTTAATTTTGACACAGGGTCTCACTAAGTTGTTGAGACTGGCCTCAAACTTGTGATTTTCCTGCCTCAGCCTCTTGAGTTGCTAGGATTACAGGTATGTACCACCACACTCAACCTCTGTCACTTTTAGCTTTATATAAGCAAAGGCTGAGATCAGCTAGATTTTATATTGTAGCCAACTAGGTAAATTGAAAGAAAGTAAATTCCATCTCCTCTATGCTCAAATAACCTATGAATTTAAATAGTTAAGTGTCCTTTCCATTTAGAAAGGGAAACATCAGTAATGGACTGCTCAGCCTCTGAATTAGAACTGAAGATAATTAGATTTTTGGTCTGTGTTTGTTTACCATATCTATGTGTACATATGTGTGTGTGTATGTGGATTATGTGGATCAAATAAAACTTGCATGCTAGACAAGTGCTCTACCACTGGGGCTACACTGTCAGCTCTACTTATATTTTAAACCAAATTATTTTTACCCTGGGCTGTTCACTACTGAATAAAAGTGATCTTAAACTTTTACTATTAGCCTGCAAATAGTGACTGGCCCAAGAGACGAGGCGAGTACTTATCTGCAAGGCTGCTATATATGTTGAAAGCACATGCTATATGAATCCTCCCTCAAACTGCTGCTGCAAGCCCTTTCCATTCAAGGGTCTCCCCATGCTGCTCCAGAGGCTGAGGTTACTGACATACAAGGAGAAGCATCCTGCCTCCTTTAACAGCTGCTTGGGTTTGGAAGGAGGTTTGATGAGGACAGAGGCAGGACTAGGCATCTCTTCTCTATCATCTATCACCCAAATCAATGGATTCCTTCTTGTACATTCAACCCTTTACCCAGCCAAGCCAAGGACATTCACTTCAAGGCTCCTAATGTAACCCCTTATCCCAGGTTCATCAGAGCCAGAAAAAGAAAGAGCCAAGAAGAGCGGAAAGAATAAATAAAAATAAATGGAAAAATCAAGACCTTTTTCCTTGGTCCTGCTTACCCGCTAAGAACACCGAGAACCAAGTTAAGTACAAAAAATGACCCTATGATGATTAGTGTAACAAAATAGATCCAGGGCCAGTCCCTTCCTACGGCATCATTGACCTGGAAGAATGGAATGATAGTTAGTGAGGCACACATAGCAACCGAGCATGGCCAAATGCCAGCCACCGGCTCCCAGACGCTGACCCGAGCAGCGCAGGGACCCGAGGATCCTCTAGGTGCAACTCAAAGGCCAAACAGCCTGCCCGGCCAATGGATCAGAATTTGTGGTTGAATGGAGACTTTTTTTTTCTGGTTTTCCTGGGCCTGTCATGGTTCTGTCCCTGAGGATCCTGGCAATGGTCATAGTTGGAACCTGGGACCTTGCTCGGCTGCATTGTAAAGAGGACACAGAAATGGTCAGCTTACCCGCTCAACACACCGAGAACCAGATTTAGAACGAAAAAGGATCCAAAGATGACCAGACTGACAAAATACACCCAGGGTAACTCATAGCCCATAGCGTCCTGCATCTGGAAAGATGAAGGAAAGTTAGGAAAAAGAAAGCAGAACTGAGTTAAAGCAAAGAAGCAGGTAGAAAGGTGTATGAACATATCCTGAGGAGACAATGGGGCTGAACTTGTGGATCAGGATCTACCACTACCCTTGGATTCATGTCTATTCAGAATACTTCCCTGTGACCTGAACTGTGAAGGGCCTTTGCAGGCTCTCTCTCTTAAGAGGAATCTTGCCTTCCTCTCTTGTTTTATTTTCTGGAAAAGAAAAATTTCTCCAATGTTTTCTATTCACTGGTCTAACAAGATAGGTCACCTAAAAATATAATTTCTAAGCCACAGGATAGGTTTATTTCAGTTGGGTTTATGTGGCCATCAAATCTTCCATTGTACCCTGAGGCATCCTGACCTTGGAGTGTGAAGCATGTCAGCTTTTACTGACAAAGCTGGAGAATTTTGAAACCTTACAGGATGTGTGAGGAAAAAGATCTTCCTAAAGGCTTGCCACCTGGACTCTGGGCTGTGCCCAGAATTTGGAAGCTGAACCTCAGTGCTTCATAAGCTGTACAGGCCACAGGCCAGAAAAGGCAGCCATTTTGGTTTATGCATTCAGAGAAGGGTACCTGTGCCTGTCACCACAGCCTAGATAGAAGTGGTGTGTAATAGCCAGGGATATGTCAAAGCTGACTCCTATGGGCTGTGGAGAATTCAGTGTGTATCTCAGTGTGTATCCCAGCTCTGTGTTCAGTGACTTCAGCTTGGTAGCTTGACAATGACCATGGTGGAAGTATTTACACCGCAGAAATGGGCAGCTGCCTCAACTCCCTGTCCCTTAAAGCAACTGTGAAGCATTTACAAGCACATAATTGGCTGGAGGGTGAATGTGAAGATAGGTGACAGAGCAACGTTTTTATCAAAGAGGAAATTTATTTTGTTTCTCGAATCTATTTATTCTGATGCTTTCTGAGTAGACTCAACAGGGTTTAGTCCTAGTGTCCTAAAAATGAACCCAACATCTTCTTTGTGAAATTAATTTATAAAACCCCAAATTCCTAAGAGCCAAACTTCCCAGATGACTTCCATAAATGGTTCTCAAAGCATGGTCCTGAACACCAGCAGCATCCTTATTTAGAAATGAGCATACTTGGTCCCCACCCTGAAACTGGGGGTGGGCCCAGAAATCCATGTTTTTATAAGCCTCTAGGTGGTTCTGATGCATGCTAAAGTTTGAGAACCACTGACCTATCATTCTCTCCATAGCTCCCAACCTCCTCTATAATAACATAACAGAAATTATGCTCATCCCCATATCTCCATTATGTTGTACAGCATTGCTCAAAGTGTGGTCCCAAGACCACCTGTAACAGTACCAGGTTCAACTGATGAAGCAGGTTCCTGGTCCTGTCCCCAGCCCCAAGATCTCAGTATGGCTAATAAATCTGCATTGCAATCAGCCCAAGTGGTTCTAAGGTATGCTTAAGTTTGATAACCAATGCTGCTATTTCCACTCCGCATGCCTCTGTGAGTTACAATCCTGGTGGGATATTAGAGCTCTCATCCCTCAGGGCTTCTTAGGCTCTCAAAACTTTATCCATGAGCCGGGCATAGTGTTGCAAGCCTGTAATCCCAGCACTTTGAGAAGCTGAGACAGGAGAATTGCGAGTTCAGTCAGCCTCAGCAAAGGCAAGGCACTAAGCAACTCAGTGAGACCCTGTCTCTACATAAAACACAAAATAGGGCTGGGGATGTGGCTCAGTGGTCGAGTGCCCCTGAGTTCAATCCCTGGTACCGAAAAAAAGAAAAAAACTTTATCCATGAACTGAAGTATGCTAGTAAATATTATGTACTCTGTGTGTTATGAATAAAGAAGATTGAGAAATACTGAGAGATCTACCTAGTCTCATTGGTTTGAAGTATTACATCCCAATATGTTCTTTATGAATCCATTAATACTTTTTGGTTTTTGTATAGAAATTTACCAAATATAGTCACGGCACATAATGCAAAAATTGTGTCTGTGGATCATTGGTTTGAACTGAATTAATGATGAAGAGAAGACTTCCCAACTTATGTCCACATTACCATGTCACAAATTCAATTTAACCAATTTATTGAGCATTCCCATTCCCATCTACCCTGCTATTGTTCCCATAGCACTATCACTTTACAACTGTGCAACTTATTTATGACAGTTATTATTTATTGTCTTCCATGCTAGATTGTAAACTCCATAAGCTTTGTGTACTAGTGAATCCCACGTGCCTGGAACAGTGCCTTGTACGTTGTAGATAGTCAGGAAATGTTTGTTGAGTGAATGAATGAGTTTAATATGTGCTAGGTGATGTGCTGTAAATAGGAAGCTCTTCTTAGCAGGGAGACTTAAGTAAAAAGCAATTGCAAAGACAGGGTGGTAAATGCCAATTTTAGGAGGAAGTAGGGAAGACTGGCTGGATGAGGCTGAGCTGGTGAGGGCCAGACGAGGCAGGGCTGTGTGAACTTTGTTCTGTAGAGTCACTAAAGGCAAGTGAAGTTAAGGAGCAGGAAGGAAGCCCAGAGTCCATGTGATCCTCTGACGGGAATGGGGGTTTCCTAGGAACTTGGCCATTGTTAAAAATAGAGTGTGCAGCTGTAAAGCCTTCCTGGCTGTGGGATGGAGGATTTTCTCAGTGGCTGAACTACTAAAATATCCAGCAAAACAGCAGCTGCTGGGAGAAGCAGGGCAGAAGGTCTTTGGTGGGGTTGGGTGTTTGTGTGTGTGGGGGATTCTGTCCCCATCACAGGGAGCCTGGGACCCTTCCTTTGGCCAGAAGTCATGTCTGAATCAAGAATGCAAAGGAAACCAGACCAGAGGAGAAAGAAAACAACATCACACCAACACAAGCTGGGGCAGGATGGGTGAAGTAAGAAAGGCGTGGGGCTATGAGGGGCTGCCACAGTGGCCTTGCAGTACTAGAGTGTGTGTGTGTCTCACTGCAGCATGGGGACCGTGAGCTGACCCTTTGCCTACTCTCAGCAGCAGTCACATTCAAATCCACGTTTGTTCACAAAGTATTCACCGAGTGCTTACAATGTGTAAGGCATGGGTTCTGTCTTGGACTCTCTGCTACAGAGAAAGCAACAGAGTTGGAGATGGCCTGAGAAGGGATCCCAGGCATGTGCCAAAGGGCTTCTCAGGTCAGGGGTGTCCTCGTGGCTTTTTCTTTCTCAGATTATAACATCCTGCTTATGAAGGTCAAGGCAGTCCTTACCTTTCCTCTAAATTAGTGCTTCTTTAATTTGGGGGGAGGTACGAGGTCAGGAAACACTGATGAAAACTATGGACTGTCACCAGAAAATGTGCCATACATGCAGCATTCTGCACATAGTCCCAAGGGGCACTGACCCCCTGAGGCCCATTCCTGCACCCCTTATTACTGACCTGCTCTAATGATCAACTGGCTTATTTCATCCAACTCTCCAAGAAAAGCTTTCTCTTCATGTGGGCTAGGGGTCCACAGTAACAGAGGACGTCTGTTTTGAGTAGGTTCTCTTTACTTATCCCTGGATCACACCTCCCTAGGCCCCAACCCCTGGCACAGAACAAGCAGGAGCAGCCAGTCCCAGGAGCTGATGGTGTGCTCACCACAGTTCACCCTCCCAGAGCTGCCTCCAAAGGCTGGGCAGATGGTGAGTTGGATGAAGGGCTGGTTGGCGCTCCCCCAGCCTCTCCAGAATGAAATCTTTCCTCACCAGTCCCTCATAGCCCCCTAAATTTGGTGACCATTTTACTTCACCAAAAACAGCCTCCAGGCCATATAAACCCACAAGACTTGGAGATTGCCTTGGGCCCTTGATTAGTGTGGGCATCCTTTCCTGTGTGCAGGCTGCTGCAGTGTCATTACGGACCTCCAGTAGATGGAACTATGGACCTGAAGTTCGTTGCCCATAGACGGCCAGAGCTGTAAAGAGAAAACTCATGATCTCCACCTTCCCCATGGTGCCTTCCTTGGCTGTGGGCTAGTTACTTTGGAGGTACAAGGTGGGGAATAGCAGGTGGGGGCTGAAAGGGGGACAGTAGAGAGATGAAGGAGCATCTAAGGTGGTCCTAAGGACCCCACCACTCCCTGGGTGAACAACACCTAGCAGCTCCCAGAAAGTGTTTCTCTGGTGTTCCAGTCTGAGGGGAAAGTGCCTCTTTTGTTTTTCCTCTTTCTCTTCCTTATTCTGGGCCACCTACTTTTGGGGGGCAGGCTGGGTAGAGAGCATACAGTGCTGGGTGGCTCTGAAGTAGGACAATGCCTGGAGTGATGAGACCCATGTCTTAAATCAGCTGGAATACACTGTGAAGAAGGGGAAGAATAAAGAAAGTCATATTTTAAAAAAACGACCCAGATTGCTGTCACCCTTATTTAGAAGTGAAAATGGATAGGTCTTCTCAAGCCATTAAGCTAGATGTTTCCTAGGTCTATAACAAAGAAGCCGTGTGATTTCCCCAGGGAGGCACCACAGGGAGGCGTCTTGATGTCTACCATCTGCAGTTCTGGGCCCCAGGTCCAAGAACTAACAGGATGACCCCTGCTTTTGCTAAAACACACAGCCCTGCTATTCCAAGTCTGTGGACAGAACAAAGGGAATGTTGCGTGAAAAATACCAAAAACCTTTCTGAAACGAGTATCTAATTCCTTGAAGGAGACCACAGTTTTAAATCTTTCAATCTACCATTTGTTTTCCCCAAAAAATAAAAATAAGAGGAATAGCATCTCCTTGGCGTGTCCCCTCGGGGCCTCTCCTGATCCCGGCTGGTCTCCGTGGGTCTCCTTGTCACGTGTTCTTTCCTCTATAATGTTCTTGGCACAGGCACTGTGTATCCAAAGAGACTGAATAGTTGCAGCAAGTGCCAAGAGAGGCCATTTTCTGTCAAAAGGCAGGAGGTACAAGCCCATAAAAGTCACAGTGCTTTCCACGGAGTGTCATTACAGGACATGATTTGCTGCCAGTGAATGCCAGTCATCCCAGGGCAACGGTTCCATATGCTGGTGACTCTTCGTGATCTGTGTCACTGGAATGTGAGTGTCTAACTTGTGGGTCACTGAGTGAGCAGCAAGTGGGAAAACACATTTCATCTGGTTCCCTTCTACCCCCGTACCTTTTTATTGTTGTTCACTGAAAATTCCTGTCTCTGAGCGCAAGTAGAATCCTTATTTACACGGGAGAAGAAAACAACAGACTTCTAACACCAAGGCAAGCCAACAAATCAAACTCCTCCGTGTATTAAAAAAAAAATAAATCCCTGAAATCAGATGGGCTCATGCAGCGACACTGTGAGGGAGGTTAGGAGCCAGAGGGCGTGACAGCCTTGGTCTAAGCACTGGTCCAGGGCAGATCTGGCTCACAGCCAGAGATGCTAACAGCAGGCCGAGGGGCCCAAGCTGATGCCTCCAACTACACCTCAGTGACCTGCAGACACCATGGGGGAGACAACTTTGCGGTGGCCCAGCTGTTTCTTGGGTCTGGTGAGAACCTAAAACACAGGTTACTCCGGTGTCCCAAATTGTGAAGATTTGCTTTCTCCAGCTGTAGGCGCCTGCTCTCCTGCTCTTCATTCAGGTTCAGGGTCAGCAGAATCCCACTCCCCTAGAGCGTTCTGTGCCCCTGCAGAGCTCTCTGCACTCTGTCACTAAGCCACACTCCTTCACATGTTCTGCACCTCTTCAGTGAGATCCTGAACTCTTGGAGGGCAGACCTTATTCTTCTCAGTACCGCATTTGCCCCATGCCCACTGAGCCCTGGGAACAGTAAATGCTCAATAATTGTTGCTAAATTGAATTACTGAATGTTAAGGCTTACTCATCTAAAACCGGTGAAATGAGTGAAATAAACACAATGAATGAATGGATAAATGAATGAATGAATTCAAAAATGAAAATCTCTAGAGGTGCTAATTCTCTTTTCATGTGTTTATGAATCATCAATTTATTGTTTAGCTAGTGGATTCTCTGTTTGAATCAGCATATGTACTGAATGGTGCTACTCTGAGGTTAAAAGCTGAAAACTACAGAGTCTCTTCTTCCATCCCCATGAAGAGCCCAGATTTTCTCTCAGCAATTCCCTTAGAATGGCTATTGATTCATCAGCAGAATTCAGCTCCGCCCTTTAAACTTTTTTACAGTGAAAGATGGCAGACATTTGAAAGCAATGTGGAGTGGAAAAAATAAGATCAAACACCTATTCAACCTGCTTGGATGCAAAAGACTTTTGTCATAATTAAGGAATTAGTGGCTGTGTGTGTGTGTGTGTGTGTGTGTGTACGAACTTAGTAAGAGTGCCTTCTCTGCATGTTTAGATATGTACAGAGGATGGAAAAGTGAAGTGTGGAATTGACATCTGACTTCTGAAAGATTAAATCATTCGCCTTTGTTTCTCAAGGTTTCTGGCTGTCAAATCAAAATGAACCTCAAACTGGGACTACCAAAGACATTATTTTGTTATTCTAAAAAAAAATTTCCTTTCTATGGCTTCTCAATAAGAATTCTTTCTAATCTTATTTTTAAGCTCAACCTTTCATTTTTAAAAGCTTAGTAGAAGAACTGATTATGGAGAAGTCACTAAGGAAACAACGGGTGGTGTCAGAAAGAGGGTGACTGATAGGAGAGGGAGAGGCATGAGGTTAGGAAGGCACAGACCAAAGATATCTACTGTGCCGCACAATATTCTTGGGGTCCCTAGATCAGAAGATGGGTGAGTGGAGGCCAACGGAATCCTCTTGGTGAATATTCAGGCATCAAGAGTCTTGCCAAGTCGGAATGTGCACCTAGTGTGATGTCTGCTCTCACCGCTGCCTCCCTTCGCCATGAGTTTCACACGCCACCTTCATTGGATGTTTCAAACCCCAGGCCAGTGACCATTTTTTTTTCTGTTTCTTATGAGCATGGGGCTGTATCAAGTGTTGGGCACAAGATATTTGACTGATTGATGTTTGTGCTACTTAGTTATGACCTGGCTACAATTTGAAAGAGATAATGCTCAGAGTTTCAGACTGATGCTCATGATCAGACCATATTTGAGAATCCTACAGAGAGTCTGGCAGATCATTTTGATTCAGTAGCCTCTTATATCTTTTGGAAGGCACATGCCTAAACCATATAAGACAAACAGTCTTGAATTATATGCAGATAGATAGGGATGTTTAGTTTAAAAAATCACCTGAAAGTAGACATGGAAACCAATAGTTTACTATTATTATGCTTCTCTCTCTTGGAGCGTCATTGCTCCTACAGAAGAAAGTTGGTTTTGTTTTTTTTTAATCTGACCGCATCTCCTCTCTCTCCTACTCACTCTAGTTTTTAAGAGACTTGGACATTCTGAGAATAAATGCAGAGGTCTTGGCTTAAGAGATCATTTCTCAAGAAAACTCCACCCAAACCTAAATTTTATTTAGGTTTATTTTCTATTTTTTATTTAGGTTTATTTTCTAAATCCCATGATCTCTCCTTTCCCTGTCATCTGTAGCCTCTGAAAATAGGACACTAGGTAAAAGCAAAGTTGTAAGCAAATTGTTCAGCTTGTCAGGTCTCAACCCAATGGTCAATGGCTCTCATAGATGAGGCCATGTTCAAGTGTTATGTGACCAAACTTTGATTCTATTTTTGGTCCACGAACTCTTCAAAATCTTCATGAGAATAGAATACAATAATTGATGTCAACAGAAAAGAGATACAGACTCAGTCTTATCCACAGCAGGAGGCAGGTGTCTATCATGTGCTACAAGAGATGTCCAAGGTCCCTTCTGTAAGAGGCTACATATGGTGACTCAATCAATTGCTGTTGCTGCTGCTGCTGCTTCTCTTCCTCCTTCTTCCTTCTCAAGGGGGCAGTACTGGGATTGAACCCAGGCCTCATGTACAGTAGAAAAGCGCTCAACCACTGAATTGAGTCCCCAGCCCTTTTTACTTTCTATTTTCAGACAAAATCTTTCTAAGTTGCCCAGGCTGGCCTTGAACTTGTGATTCTCCTGCCTCAGCATTCTCAGTAGCTGGGATTACAAGCGTACACCACTGCACCTGGCTTAATTACTTCCTTCATGCTTTAATGACTTTTTCTTTTCCCCAGAAACATCTGCCAAGGTTTCCATTTATTGCTATACTTGAAATCTTGAGTAATCCTTTCCATGTTCTCTAGACTTGTACTTGGGACTTGAAGGAAAATACATTCTTTAGAAGGGAAAACTATTTCCCCATTCTCCATGGAAACTATCTCCCTAGACTGGTTCAAATTCAGTGGCTTCAAAGCAGCTACATGTACATTCAATAAGTGAGATGTCTAGGGGTTTCAACTCCAGCTTGGGCATCAGAATGGCCTGGAAAGTTTTTTCAGAATGCAGATACTGGGGTCCTAAGTTAGGAACTTCTAATTCAATGGTTTGGAGGTAGTTCTGGGTATTTGTATATTAAGAAAGCTCTATATTTGATACTAAAACATACTGAGATTTGAGAGTTTGTGGGTTAAAGATATGGCACAGAGGCAAGGAGAAGGAATGCAGAAGAGAAAGAAAGGGGGAAAAAGAGGAAGAAACAGCCACAGAAAGGTCAAAGCAATTAGAGAAATTGTCTGACAGCAGGAGCATTGGGCTGGGAGATGCTTCCACCATGAATAATCAAGTAGGAGCCTCTGCTTCAGCTTCAAGTTGTGTGTGTGTGTGTGTGTGTGTGTGCATGCTCGCGCACACACAGGCACATGCACATAACATGGCCACTTTGTAAAGGTGCTGGGAAAATCAGAGAGAGAGGCACGTCCCGTGAGCCTGGGATTGTTTTTCACCTCCGACTCTTTTCCCATTCCCAGCCTGATCTCTATCACACACACCCCAGGGGAGAAAGCACAACACAGCTGCCGAAAATTGGTAGTTACAGTTGTGTGCCTCTTCCCATTCCCCTCTCTGGCTGTCACTGTGACAGTATTTCTGTGGGTCACATCTGGTTGGGGGGTATCAATGACTTGTGATGGGGGAAAGGGAGGGAGTGATGAAGGAAGATCATGAAAATGCATCAGGGCTATCAGCCAAGTAAATTATACCTAATCCCCCCACCCGACACCCACCCACCCCCTGCTACCGTGCCCTCAATTTCGTGCCATGGGAGGCTTTCCCATAGCAACTGAAGGCATGGGTTTGAAGCTCATGTGAGGACGCTCCCAAGCCCAGGCAGTCATATAGTCCACGGCCCATAGGTGGAAATTCCCTATTTGCAGGAGGATCTTTTATCCCTGGGTTGGCCAAAGGGATTTACCCAGGTTAGAAAGACCAACTAAAGCCACTTGGGAATTTGATCTGCTTTGCTAAGTATAATAAATTTGTCGAAGTGTAATAAATTCAAATTCCTCTCTTTGTCTTACAAATTATACAAACCCAAGTTCTCATTGAACATAGGCCTAAAAAATATTTTCCAAGTTTAATTTTAGTTTGAGGCAGAAGCAATATGACCACTGTCTTCTGTTCAAAGTATTACAAAACAACCACTTTGCCATGGTACAGGCTCCTGCTGTGTGCCTTTATTCAGTTTAGAATTTAGTCTGTTTTTTAGACAGAACTGGATCATATTTATGACTGAATCCTCAATACCTAGAGTATCCCTGGCATGTAAGGACACTCAATAAATGTTTGCTGGGTACAAGGGACTCAGGCAAGTTTCCAATAGGCATTGACAGAGAGGTACAAATTTCATAGCAACACTGGGCTTTGGCATGTTGACTATAATGTAAAAACTCAGGCAGAGAGGTTTTGGATCAATAGGACATGGTGCTTATGAAAAAAAAAACTTCAGAATATATGATACTGTGCATCACATCTCTGTACTGTTACACAACTCTTCCTTCTGATTCTGGAAGAAGTCAACACCTCTCTTGGCATTGTTTCCTTTCTATCTGGCAGCTCTGCTGATCGGGAAGGCATTTGCTTCCCTCTCACTCTTCCCTGCTTTAGTTTGTAGACACTGTTCCCTAAGCAGCCTCTTAGATTGTTTTCACGATGGCCAAATAGATTTGACTATTTGCGAAACTCGGGGAGAGATGATATTTTCAAGATTGGCAACCGCTTTATTCGCCCAAAATTCTGGAGAACAACACTGGATCCTGGCAAGTCATTTCTCGTGCTGAAGTAGGAGACACTACAAAGAATATATTTTCTGGAGGCTTTACAAATAATGGACTTGACTCTGCCAGAATGGAGACAGCTCAAATACAGTGTATGTATTTGCTGATGGGATAGACTATATACAAATCTGGCACTTCAAGGGCTTGAACGTTGGCAAAGTAGTGACAGCTGCTGGATAATAAGAGGAGCATATTTAAAGTAAAAGAAAATATATTATGGATTGGTTGGCACTCAAGAAGTGGGATTTCTAAATATGCAGCACACAACCAGTAGAGTATTCTGTTAACTGTGAAAACAATGACAGTTTATTTTTCTAATGAACTATCCTAATATGTTACAGTAAGACTAACGAGAAATAAAAAAATATGGTAGCATACCGCAATGCAACCCAATTCAGTAGAAATGGCTTTTTTTTTTTTTTTAATAGAATTTCTTTTTGGAAGATCAGGGCTGATTTTTCTCTTTAGTCCCAAGAATTCGTCATTGTGTCCTGTTGCTTTCTTTTGGAGAAGGCGGGAAAAGAATACGAGCAGAAGGGACTCCACAATGGGAAGAGGAGTTGGACAGAATTTCTGTGCCAGGCATGTCCAGCACATTCACAGAGCATCGACTACACGCCAGTGTTTTGCAATATAACCAGATAAACTAAAGATAGTGTTTCTCTAAGGCTGGTGGGCAGGGAGAGGGGACCATTCAGGGTGGCATTTCATGCTTCGTTTCTCAGGTAAGACCTGGAAAAACTCAAAGATACTCATCAACCATTCCCTCAAGATGTGTGCGTGACCCCAGTATCACAGGGAGGGAAGGGAGATGTGGGGACAGGCCCGCACCTCTGTACTCTCTGCCCTGATTTCCTGCTTCCAGCTACATACCCAATACAGCACGTCCGTCCAGCCCTCCATGGTGATGCACTGGAACACCGTCAACATGGCGAAGGCGAAGTTGTCAAAGTTGGTGATGCCGTGCTTGGGTCCATCCCACCCGGGCTTGCACACAGTGCCGTTCTGACACTGTCGCCCATGGCCTGTCTCTAAAGCACAGGGGGAAGGATCCTCTTCTGCTGGAACATCTCCAAGGTCAGGGGAAAAGAGGAGAAAGGAAGGAGGGAGAGAAGTGGGCAGAGAAAGAAGCAAAGGCATTAGAGAGAAAAACGACAGGACAAGGTTGAGGGGTTAACCATTGGATCATGAAGAATCAGTTTGAATTAGCCCCCTGTCTCATATAGGAATCAAGCATAAGAATCTAGGTATTCATTTGAGGCTGCCACTGGCTTAGAAGGTCTGTACTTTCAATTAACTGTTGCAAAAACTGTATTTTGACCTTGGCAATTGATTTCAAGGACAGTAGGACTATTGCCCATTCTGTTGTAATGAGTTGGCAGCATAGTCAAGTGGCCAATCAAAAAGTAATGATGATGCAAAACCATTTCAAGTGGAAATTGTTCTGGAAAATGACAGAACCTCTCTCCCTCCCTCCCTTCTTTCTTTCCTCCCTCCCTCCCTCTCTCCCTCCCTTCCTCCCTTCCTTCCTCCTTCCCTCCCTCCCTTCCTTCCTTCTTTCCCTTTTCCAAGTCAAGGTTACATTGGTTAGAAGATTCCTTCACACTGTGAGTTAACTGATCCTAGCCAGTAATGCTTTTCGATTACACGAGTCCATTATATATTACATGGTGCATCACCAGGATTCAAGTGACTTTGGATGGAAGCCTTCTGAGGATGAAGAGTGGACTGATGGTAGGGGAGAGGTACCCACCACTGACTGTATTTTGTGCATGTCAGGTGGGACCTTGCAGGGCTGTCCTTTGCTCTCCAGCATTAACACCTTTCAGAAGAGAAGACTCATTTCCTGACTGTTAATCAAGACAGAGTAGTGGTGGGTGACACAATGAATACTTCCTGGGTATGGGCAGGACTTTTTTAGGGCAAAGTATACCAAGACAGTGCTGGGGCTCATCCATGTGCTAGAAAGAGTTACCAGCAAATTCATGAGTTGAGATGCAATTTGTAATTTCAGTGTGGATATCACTGGTAACTTTAAATAAGATTTGACTAGCCTAAATTATGGCCAAATACTAAGGTAGTCTTGGCCCCTGTGGAAGGTAAGAGTGAGAAATTCCCTGCAGTTTGTAAAACTGAGGCTCTTGTACCTATGGAAACTAATGGCCATGGCAAACAGAAGAGACCTCATTTCTTACAAAGAATCGACTCTAACAGCAGTGAAAACACAACTGCAGAGAGAAAAGTTGCTCAAAGTTCTTCATTTAGAGACAAGAGGTCACCCAGGATCTTTTCTTTCTTGTAAGGATCAAAACAATGGCAAGTGTGATTATTTGGCCTGTGGGACACAGGCTCTGCTTGGAAGACGATTGGTTGGCTGGCTATTGCTGTTTGTGGCTTCAAATTTGACACTGTTCACTTTCAAGAGGAAGTCAGAGATAGTAATCCTTCAGAGATAATTCTTAGGAGAGTGGAGTTAAGTGTGATGGTTGAAAATAGATGCCTGGTGTCTCCCTGGTGGCAGTACTGGAGACTCGGCTTCCTCTTCTCCTCTCCGTCTTCACCTCTTCTATCCCACGCACACATCACACAGAGCTTTACTGAAATATAATTTACATGCCTTGGAATTCATCAATGTAAATGTACATCGCAATTATTTTTAGTGCATCTACATGGTTGTGCAACCAACACCATAATCCATTTTCAACTGCTCCATCACCCCTCCACAGTGCGCTGTCTGTAGTCAGGCCTTGCTCCTGTACCCAGCCCCTAACAATCTCATTTGCTTTCTGTCTCCACAGCTTTGCCTCTTCTCGAAATTTCACATAAATAAAACCATACATTATGTGGCTTTTTGTGCTCCTTTTCTTTCACACAGCGTCATATTTTGGGTTCATCCCTGTTGTTTCCTGTTTCAGTCTAGTCTGTTCCTTTTTATTGCTGAGCAGTGTATTTCATTGTACATCTATCCATTCACCAGTGGGTGGACATCTGGATTCTTTCCAGGTTTGAGCCGTTCTGAATAATGCTGCTTCCTGGCTTCTTTGTAGCCTGGTGCTCAAAGTTGTATGTGGGTCTTCGTTCGATGACCAAGGTGATGGGTCTGCATTATTGATCTCCGAGCTGTTTGAGAGCAGGATGACGTCCACACTATTCCCTTATTCCACGGTCTGGCTCCCAAGAGAGCTCCAAATATTAAGGTAGCTGAACTGAACTGCCCTTTAGCCACAATATTTTGTATGAATTTTGATATTGTGAAATCTTTAGAGATTGGGAGGTAAGGCTATATAAAAAGGAGAGAAACTCAAAAGTGAATTCCAAACCTAAATAATACATTAAAAATAGCAGAACACCTAAAAAAAATTAAGAGCTGAGAGACTGGAAGACCATGAACCAAACATATCATAAATTCTGTTTGGTTCTCACTCATTCTAGAAATAGCTTTCTAGAATGATGTGTTCAGTCTCATGGTAAAGTGCTGGAATGATATGAGATGGAGCAAAAAAAGAGAGGGTGAAAAAATAAAGGAAAAACTTGCATTTCTTTCTCTTCTGTTTTGCTTTTTAGTGGCGTGACAATGCTGTTGATCTTCACATTCCGACCGCTGATCTGACAGCTCTCCCTGTAACCTTCCTTCCCAAAACAGCAGAAATAAGGCAAAGGGGGAGGCAGCCAAAGCAAGCTCCAAGTGTCCTCAAGGAAGGAAAACATATTTGGGGATTTTTACAGATATATGTTACAAAGAAAATGGCATCAAGGGAGAGTGATCTCATTAATAAAAGAGAAAAGGATGAGACTCAGAAAGATTATCATCCACAGGCTCAAGTGCCTCTCTGCTATTTTAAATCTGTCTTGAACAACAATAAAAAAGATTGGAGAACAATTAAGAAGCAATGATGATTCGGTAAAAATAGGAATCTATAAAAAGCACTAAAGGGAACACTGGAAAAATGTGAACACACATAAATCAGCAGGTCCTGCCACATGTACTCCAGGGTGAGGGGAAATGAGCTTAAATGTAAAATGTTTGGGAAAGTGGTAACATGAGTGGGGTGGGGGAGCAAAGCAAGTCAAGCTCTATGTTTCAAAACAAATGAAGAAAGGCAGAGTCATTCTAGAAAGTCCAAATTAAGTTTTTTTGGTAAAATAATGGGGGCAAGGATTAGGAGAGATTTTAGAAATGCAGTCCATACCAACAAGAACTGAAATCCTGGGAGAGCTCCAGTTAGGGGTTCCAAGGAGAATTCACCAAAGACAAAAACAATTACTTTTTTTAGGTCCTGACTTTACTGAGTGAATAGAATGAAGGTGATTTCATTGCTATGTTTTAGCCAACCAATTCGTTGCCAGTCCCGGGGGTAATTACTGTGCTTGGGAGAGCTATTCAGAGTGACCTGGCTCCAAGAACCATCAGACAGATGGGACAACCAGAAACAAAAGGTATCGGCATATGGTACTGTATCTGTTGAGGAACCAAGAAGGCGCCTTGCAGATGCCACAGGGATTAGGGGAAAACTGCCTTTTCTGAAGCCATCTCCACTGGGGGCTGCCCATGGAGAGGCAGCCTAGAGGTAGAACAGTGGTTCACCTGGATGGCTCCAGATCCTTCTTGTATGGAATTTATAGGAAATATGGCTCAAAGTCCAAAGCATTCTAAACTCTAAAGGTACATAAAATTCACAGTCTGTGAAATAATATCAAAGCGTAAAAAGAAAAATTTGATGGAAATCCCATTAAAAATCAGAACAAGGATTCACACAGCACTTTTGCATAATCTACATATGCAGAAAATATGGCAATTCAATTGAATGTCTGAAGTTAAAAAAAAAAAAAAACAGACCACTCATTCCAAAGATTTTCAAAACTCCTCAAAACACATTGGGATTGATTTCAGATTGCAGGGTTTAGGTCTTCTACTCCATGGCTGTGTTGAGTTTGTCTAGATTTCTTTTTTTTTTTTTTTTTTTAATATTTTTTTAGCTGTAGATGGACGCAATGTCTTTATTTTATTGCTTTGTATGTGGTGCTAAGGATCGAACCCAGGGCCTCATGCATGCAAGGCAAGCGCTCTATCGCTGAGCTACAATCCCAGCCCCTTGTCTAGATTTCTATACAGCTTTTTTCCTCCTCAACAGGATTAGTCACTGTGGGGGTGCATGAGGCCCTGACGGCAGTGGCATCATGTCCTGTTGGGAGCAATGAAGTGGGTCCCTGGAGTGTCATCAGACGGCAGGTATAGGAAGGAAGAGGTGGGTGAGCTGGCTGCAAAGTGTGTGCAAGGACAGGCTTCTGAAGCTGAATGTCCTCGACCCCTCTCCCAGCAGGGCATCTGGCTCTAAACACGAGAGTGAGGTCACCTTCTGGTGGGGCCCTGGCATGGCGGCTCTCCTTGGAAACTTCTCTTGTCCTCTGACGCACTGGCCCATGTTTACACAATGAAAGCCCCCTTATCTTCTGAATTCGTGAGCTAAAGATTAAGCCTATCACATGAATAGTCTGCAGAGTTTTAAGGTAGGAAGCAGAAGACTTCTCAGGTATTTTACTTGGTTTTGCTTACTGTCAAGAACAATATGAACCTAAATTGGCCAGTCCAATTGGTGAGGCCATGTCTGTCTTCATCCTAAGAGCAGAGGAGGTCATTAAAGCTTCCAGCACTTCAGGTGGCCTTTTCAGGGGACCCTATGGCTGTGTCCAGGGGAGAGGTGCACATCCTGTGTGTTCTTTGTCTATGATACCCACCATTTTCTTGTTTTTGCCCTTGGGGCCTGATAACAAAGCCTGATGGCTTCTAACCATTATTCAGGGGTGCAGATTCTAAGAGGCCTTTGCAAGATCCTTGCCACCAGTAGAAAACATACTTTGCAATTTTCCCATTAGGATGATAGAAATGATGTGCAGTTTTTGGACCAGTTCTTCTTGGCTTACTGGTGAGCAGACATTTGATGGCATGGCAGGGTTGCCATCTTGGGCTCTCTGGCAGAATTTCACCATTTCACACTTCCCCATTTCACTGCGGAGAGCCCCACCACCAGTTACCACCAAACTGATGAGGAGTCTTTGAGACTTCACATCTCTGTGACTGCCTGAGGAGTTTGGGTCAAATAGGTCACTGATCATTTCAATACAACTGCATAAACTTTAGACATGCTTTAGTCAGCTCTTAAGAAGGTTGAGAATGGAGCTCCAACAAAGGCACACCATTAATATAAACTTATTGGTTCAGGGCTAGCTACAGATTAAACTGGATAAAAGAGTGGATTAGAATTAAAGGGAAAATATTATTCATTATGCTTTGTATTTCTCTAAGAAAGGCTGAAGCCGGGCGCGGTGGCTCAAGCCTGTAATCCCAGCATTTAGGGAGGCTGAGACAGGACAGTTGCGAGTTCACAGCCAGCCTCAGCAATGGCGAGGCGCTAAGCAACTCAGTGAGACCCTGTCTCTACATAAAACACAAAATAGGGCTGGGGATGTGGCTCAGTGGTCAAGTGCCCCTGAGTTCAATCCCCAGTACCAAAAAAAAAAAAAAAAAAAAAAAGGAAGGCTGAAAATCTCAGAATTAGCTAGAGGCAAGAGCTGTTTTTTCAATTTAAAAAATTACATATTTTAAATCATGATAATTTATTTTATACAATGATGACCCATGTAATTTGGAAATTATCTTGGGAGTGAATAGCCTCCTCTTAAGCAGACTCTCTATTAAAAAAGTAAAATCAATTTTGAGTGATTATGTGACTATAGATTTAGAGTGGGGTTTTTTTGTTGTTCATTTATTTTAGGGGGGCACTGTGACCATGTGGTAATGACCATGTGGTAATGACCTAGGTCATTACAAATACCCAGCCAATCCATCCAATCAAATCAGATCATTCATGCCAAGTAAACTTATTTTGGTTTCTGAATTATGATTTATCTATTTCACTCTTGCACATAGTGTATAGATGCTATCCAACTTCACTCCTCAAAGCAAGAGGGGCAAAATTTAATTTAATGCCTGGGATGAAAGAGAATGAGAAACAGCTTAGGTGCAGATGGAGGAGGTATCCCTCAATACTCCCTACAGATGCCTCTTCTCTCCACCAAGATGTCAAACACTAAGATGACATATCTTATTGTTTGAAAAAAGTCATGTAAATTTAACACTGCTCACCCTTTTGGGGTGGGGAATAATTTTTTCAACAAGGTCTTTGTGTTAAATTGCTTTATATGTCTGTTTAAAGCCTTGTTAATTTGTTTAAATATTGTTTAAAAGGTCAAGCTGAGATGTTAGTAACTTAAGACAGTAGTTTGTAGCATAGCTTATGAGCCAAAACTTTGGTGCCACTCAGGGAAGTGCTTAATGAACCAGCATTGCTTGTTAAATACATTTGACTTATGGAAGGAACACAAAGAGAGGAGTCTCTGGAAGGAAAGGACTGATAGCCATGAGATACAGCTAAACTTCCTCCTTGAAGAATAGAAATTTGGCTGCTGGTAAGGGGATGTGATTCTATGCCTGCCCTCTCATTCACCCTGGCTTAGGAGCTCAGGGGCTTTTGCCTATAAAAGGAGAAGAAAACATTAATTGCAGGAAAGCCAAGGGGTGAAAAGACCTCAAGGCTGTGATGGGTGAGCATGTTGGCTGAGGGTGTTACTGCCTTCTGAAAAGGCCTTTGAGGACGAGTCACACTGACATGCTGATGGAGCAGAGACACACAGGTTAACACCTCTTCTTAAAGTATTCAGAATCAGCTTCAAAAGTGAAAAATTGACCAGTGATAAATCATTAAATGTGTGTTTCTCAAATTGTGTAGTTCATTTAAACAGGTGCTGGATAAACCTTGCATTTGGCTGTTTTAACAGATCTCCTTCAGTGAAAACAGAAATTGGACATGAGAGGAAAAGAATAAGGGTCACCACTGGAGTGACTGCACCACATACAGCCAGAGGAATGAGAATCTGTGCTCCATTTGTGTACAATATGTCAAAATGTATTCTACTATAAAATAAATAAATAAATCATTTTTTAAAAAATAAGGATCACTGCTTCTCTCTTAACCATAGCTGGAACATGGGCCTTTGAATGAAGGGAACCTCCTCCAGCATGGCTAGACAGGTGACAGAGTGCATCCAACTGCATAGTAAACAGCTATGAGGAAATGAAGAGCTTCTCGGGAACCTGCCACCTGGAACCCTGCTCTTACCTGCTATTCCCTCTTGGTTGTAGCAAGTCTTATGCATCTTCCCCATGAAGAGCTCCAGGCCGATGATGGCGTAGATGATGATGACGAACAGCACTAGCAGGGCGATGTGCAGCAGAGGCACCATGGCCTTGATGATGGAGTTCAGGACCACCTGCAGACCTGTAACAGAAGGATCATCAACTGTGATGACACTGAGAATGCCGGCCTCCACTTCTCAAGCCCTGGGCTGCCTCAGATGCCACACAGACACCATCTCACGCAGTCTTCTTAGTAGCTTGGAGAGTGGGGTATCATGAGCCCTGTTTTTTTCAGATGAGGAAATGGGCTCAAGGTTATATAGTCAGTGAGCCACAGAGTAGGGATCTAAATCCAGGTTGGCCTGACTCCAAATCTGTCTGGAGGCACATTCAAATAAAAGGACTGGCAGATGCTGTACCTCCAAAGAGAAGAACACATTGTTTTCATCCATAGCTATCAAATCTGTTAATATCCCATCTTAGAGACAACCTAGCATCTTTTTCTCTCAGAGCAGAGTTCAGTACAGTGAGGACTCATTTTGACCATGAAAGACTTATTTATCTCTCATGATGGGATTACTAGAGCCTATGGGTGACCTATCTTCTGTAAAGCACAGATCAGCCTGGTTGACAGGCATCTAGGAGGGTAGGATTTCTGGTGCTGAAAGTGACTCACCACCAGGGTACGTCTGGGTGGTGAGACCTCTGTGACAAGGAAGGAGGAAACAGCTTGGAAGGCACCATCTCTGGACTGAGTGAGTGGATAAGCCACTTTCCACTAGGAAATTCTATCAGGCTGTGTTCACAGGAGGAAGCTATCAGAACACTATACCTTCCACTCAAACGCCCCACAGAAAGGGACTTCTTGTTTAGAAAGGCATGGAGTTTCAGTTTGGGAGGATTAAAGAAAAAAAAAAGTTCTAGAAATGGTTGAAAGTGGTGGTTGCACAACAATGTAAATAGATTTAGTGCCACTGAACCTGTACAATTAAAAATGGTTAAAATGGCAAACTTTGTTAGGTACTTACTATCACAGTTTTTAAAAAAATCTATCCAGAATCCATGTGGGAGGGGAACAAACACACAAAAAACTTCATGGTACACCTAGGTCTTATCAGTGTCCTTGAGGTCTGTAGATTTGTTCTACTGTCTAGGGGGAAGGAGGACCCCCTTACTTACAGGTTTGACCGCATTTTAGTGCTATTCATTTAAAGGAGATGCTGCAGGCTTCATTTGCTGATGGTGGGGAGGTGGTTATTGGTAGGTCACCCCCAGATTACACCCCAACATCCACCTGTGAGCTTTGTGCCCAGAGCAAATGCACCAAATCTTCAAGACCCAGGGGAAGAGAGAAGAGAAAGCAGCTTCCCCTTCCTTCTATAGGCCAGCTGTACAGAAAATCACCTTGTGGGTCTCCTCTGACACACGGTGTACGATAGTATGTACACCTCTGAGTCCCAAGCAAGAATCACTTTTAGTATCCTTGCCTGACTTCCCCACTTCCCCAATGTTCTCTCATGCCAGCCACGGAGGTCTTACTCCATTTTTTGGGCTCTGGGGAATTTCACCTTTGTATTTACTCACTACCCTTTTCACTGTGTAAACCAAGCCTATGTTACCCTCCCTTAGGCCCTGAGGCAGTCACTGGTGTTTTGAGCTCTGGTGGAATGGTTTTCACAAGGCTAATTAGAAGAATTCTCCCCAGCTATTAAGCCAAGCTGGGGAGAGGGGAAAAAAATAAAAAGAGAAAAGCTGGAATAATTTTACCTGTGAATTAATGAGAGTGCTTTGCAGCCTCCCATTAGAACAAGATGTTTTCAGATCCAAATGATTCCATTAATTAGCAAGTTGTACACACATTAGTGTTAAAGTATGCGAAGCCACGAAGAAAGTTGAGCTGCAAAGCAACTTTGAGAGGTGGCTGCTGGGGGGAGGGAAACCCCACATCCTGATGCCCAGGCCATGAGAGAAGTGTTTTATCCAGACTTCAGTGCTATTCTGGATTGGATCTGGAGTGTCCCCGAAAGGCTTGGTCCCTAGAGCAGCAATATTCAGAGGTGGAGCCCCTGTGAAGTGATTGGATCACAAGGGGTCTGATCTCACCAGTAGCTGATGCCTTTATTGGGAGGTGGTACAAACACTAGGAGGTGGGACCTGGTTAGAGGAAGTGGGCCACTGAGGGTGTCCCCTGGAAGGGTATGTCTTGTCCCTGGCCTCTCTGCTTCTCTGCTTCCTGGCTGCCATGAGGTGAGTAGCTTTGCTCCACGACACCCCCCTCCCCTGCCATGATGCTGTCCCTCACCACAAGCCCACAACAATGGAGCCAGCTGACCACAGACTGAAACTGTGAGCAAAAATAAATCGTCCCTCCTTTTAAGTTGTTTATCTCAGGTATTTCGTGACAGAAGTTGTTTGACACAAGTGCCAAACCTAAAAGGGCAAGAGATGGTAGGCAAAGTAGTAGACAAAGGAGCATGGGCAAGGTGCTCCCCTTCAGGCTGCAGCCAAAGGCTTTGGTCCAATGGCCACCTTGGGCTTCTGAAATGTCTAATGGCTTCCTTTGCTCTTAGGTGAGTGGGGCCAGGGTTCTCTTTTGCTCCACAAGGTCCTGAAGGACCTGGCCCCAACCACCTTCCCACCCATTCCCAGCTCCTGCTCCTCTCTCTGGGTTCCAGTAAAACAGCATTGGTTTTTGCTTTTTGTTTTTGTTTCGGCTGCAAATATGCTATACAGTCATGCACCACAAAATGATGTTTTAGTTAATGATGGGCCTCATATACAATGGTGGTCCCAAAAGATTATAATGAAGCTGAGAAATTCCTCTTGCCGAGTGACGCTGTGGCTGTCATAACATTGTAGCACAAGCCATTACTCATGTGTCTGTGCTGATTGGAGTCATATAAAGCTAAAGCACATACAATTATGTGTAGTGCATAATACCTGATAATGATAAATGGCTATGTGTCTGGTTTATGTATTTACTAAACTATACTTTTTATTATTATTTTAGGGTCTACTCCTACTTATGAAAAAATTTCACTGTAAATAGTATGCTGGGTGATCCTGGCAGCAGCTGAGAGGCCACATCTAGTGACTGACCTGTGCCATCTAGGTTTGTGTAAGTGTACTCTAGGATGTTTGCATGTAGAAAAAATCAACTAAGGGCACATTTCTCAGAATGCCGCCTGCTGGTGAAGTGCTGTGTACTTTCTACCCAGAGCTGCCACACAGGCTGTTCCCTCTGCCCAGAACATTTTTTTTTTGGTACTGGGGATTGAACTCAGGGGCACTCGACCACTGAGCCACATCCCCAGCCCTATTTTGTGTTTTATGTAGAGACAGGGTCTCACTGAGTTGCTTAGCGCCTCGCAGTTGCTGAGGCTGGCTTTGAACTCGCGATTCTCCTGTCTCAGCCTCCCTAAGTGCTGGGATTACAGGCTTGCGCCACCGTGCTCGGCTTCCAGAACACTTTTGCCTAATCCTTCCTCTACATCCTTCAGCTCTCAGCCCAACCATCTCCTTCCCCAGGGGTCCTTCCTTAAACTCCCAGACTGGCTGTGTTTCCTCTGTTGTATGTCTTCTTGGAATCATTTCCTTTTCACCTCGGTTTGAAATGGTATGTTTATTAAAGTGATTTTAAAACATTTATATCTGTGTCTCACATGAGGCTGTTTTGTGAGGATGAGTACTGTGCCCGTTCTTCTCATGGTTTTATTACTAAGGTGGTTGGGTGCACAGCACTCAGTAAATATTTACTGAAGAAGTGACAAATCTTATTTACATAAATGCTATTGCTACTATGGGGCAGACAGGCTTTGACACAATGAAATCTGCTTTACAGGTTAGTGTAGAGTAGACAGGTGAGTGTTAGGGCCTGCACAGTAGGATGGAGGCTTTCCAGCAGGCTTCCAAGAGGCCAAATGGGATTCAAATCAGCTGTGGGCTTCATTGCAGCTATCAATGATGCCACCGAGTCTCTACAGAGTGCTTCATTCCTTGTCTCCATTTGGGTTGGTGGCTGCACCAACCACCTCAGCACCCAGGCCAGAAAACAAATTCCTCAGATCCCTCCCTCCAGTCAGTTACCAAATCCTGCTAGTTTGATTTTGAACTATCTTTAGACATGCATAAATTATTTTTTACTACATAAATAATACATGTTAATTATATAGAAAATAGAAAATACTTACTAGGGAGAAATTAGAAAACAGCGGGGAAGAAAAAAGCAGTTACTTTGTCCCATGACTGTGAGCCTTTTGGTACATACTTTGGGCCCATGACTTGTTTCCCTCCTGTATACTCTTGAATGGTGCTTGCCATTCAGTTAAGCAGCCTCCCTGCTTTCAGGTTTGCCCTGTCTTCATGCTGGAGTACACATTTGGAAAGTGTCACTTCTGAAAGTGCTCTAGTGATTCCTCATCACCTACAGGTCAAACTCACCTTCTCCTTCCCAGGTTTGATCTCTTATGAGTCCCAGTTTCCACCTTACACTCCAGCAATGCACTGGACCATCTGGAAGTCTCTGGCTTCTGGCCTCCATACCTTGGCACATGCTGTCCTGCCTGCCTGGAATGCTCTGCCCTGCCTGCCTGAGAGCTTCTTGAGTCTTGCCATGTGTTCTTGTCTTTCATCTCAGGCACACAGCAGGGACTCAGTGCACACGAAGTTCAATCACACCAGTAAGCACAGGTGCCTTTGAAAGACAGAAACCACAATAATGAAGGAGTTGGAGATCATCTCATTCAATGATCATTAGAAGAAACCAAAGGGTTTTGCTATGAAAAGATATGACTCGTGGAAAGGAAGAAGGATAGCAGCACGGAGGATGATACCAACAATTTTCACATGACTTAAAACTGCTTTCTTGAGGAAGGGGTAGTTTCACTGATTTCTCTACAACCACAGAAATGGAACTAGGATCAACTATGAACTATCCAGGAATGATTGAAGTTCAACACAAACAAATGCTGTCCAAGAAACAAGCCTACCTGAAGGAAGGCTAGGGTGTTTTAAGAGGTGGTGGGTTCCTCATCTTCAGGGATATTTGTACACTGACTGGAAAGCTCTTGAGGAAGGGCCTTGGTTGGGATTCAGGCAGGGTGAAGGGTGGCTACAGCAGTGAAGCCCTATAACCTCATTAGCTTGTGTGTTCTGAAGACTCACCATGGGCAGGTGCAGTTCTTGATGCCCTATTTAGATTACTCCATTTCCTCTTGGCAACAACAATATGGTGTAAGCGTTGTTATTAACCACAGTTTAAAGGTGAAAAAAATGAGTCCAGAAAGGAGAAATGATCTGTCCACAGGTCACAGCTAGTGAGTGGTGGCATGGGGCTCAGTGCCAAGTGGCCTGGCTCTGGACGTTGTAGGCTTCACTACTGTGCTACCTCCCTGTGCCCTTTCAGGATCTGTATCCATAAAACTGTAACACATGCTTCCAGCATCTGCTAGGAAGATGAGGGAGTCTACCGTGAAGTCCCTGCTTTCAGAAGAGCCCAGAAGTTTCCAAGGCTGGTTCAGGAACGGCTCTTAGATTCTGCTTGCCTTCTCCTGGCCTACCTGGGATGGCAGAAGCCAGGCTTTTGCATGAAGGCACAGGACAAAATCCCTTTTCTCTTGAGAGTTTGTATCTCAGGGGCTGGATGTTTAATAGCTTCTTCTTAGGACTGGCTCACAGCCCTCTCTGAAACAGCTCCTCAGCTCATATCCTAATTTGGAAAACACAGTGACACTTCTCAACCCAGGTGTTCTCCTCAGATAGGCCATGCTTATGGCTGATAAGCAATTGCTGAGCCCTTCTTTCAAACTGGCTGCTCATGCTGATGGAAGAAAATGGGCCCTAGGTAACTTGGTGAAGCAACTGCTATGAAATACCCTGTGAACACAAGATCATTGGACCACATGTAGGATTAGCCAATTTTTCTAGCCCTAAATCAGGATCTGAGATCTGACAAGTGTATGTGCACTCATGGGGACAGCAGGATAGAATATTTAATTTGACAACCAATACTGGAAAAATTGGCACACACAATTCCACATAAGATCAAACATGTGATCTAGAAATCCATGTTTAATATGCAGTTCATATCAGGTGACCTATTCTCAGTAGATAGAAAGAGGCCCAAGATAACTGGCTGCAAGGAAGACTTTCCAGAGAGATGGGGCTTGGGGAAATTACGCAATTAAACACTGGGATTAGGAAGAGGATAGCGATGGATTTAGCTAGCATAGGTGGCTTTTCTTTGTCTTCCTGCCTGTATTCTCTCTGGGGTCCAACTTGAAAATTCCATGTTAGGAAAGGTCGAGATGATTTGCATGTATACAACATCTCATCTTTCCTTAGAGATCAAGAGAAACCATTAACTATAACCAAAACTGAAACCTTTTGTTAAGGTGGTGTTGAGTTTAGCCTGCAGATGCTCAGGTTGGCTAAAGTTGGTGCCTCCACAACCTGCTAACCTCTAACAGTCTGTAACAGTCCACTGATGCATATGAGGCTGAGGACAGAACACATGCTCTTTTGTTTTGTAATAGAGAATCTTACTAAGCCTTGCCTCGGTGATAAATTGTTCTGCTCAAGGCTCCAGGGGCGATCTCAAGGAGTTTGGAAATGACTTTATAAGCAAGAGTCTGAGAAAAGAGGAAAATGAAAACTGAGGCTGAGAGGTAATATGCACAAGTGCCACTTGCTCCAAACTAGATGCAAGAACTGGCTTACATGTCCTTTCCATGTAAACTCTACACCCACGCTTCCCTCATTTGAATTCATATTTCAAGTCACTCTGAGATCAAATGGGAGGGGGGAAGGGAAAAATAATGGAAGACCCTTCACACTGGAGATCTGTGCTAATGTTGCTTGAATTCATTGCTTGGATTCCAGGATGACTCATAACTTTTTTCTTTGGTGGTAGAAATGAACATTTCATGTCCCTAACTATTCAGACTTGATGGTTCCAGCCCAGCCTTAGGAAACCAATAAAAATGATCAAGGAGGCGTGGTGACAGAATCCACAAAGAAACAATGTTGAGAATTACTAAACTAAGAAAGAGAAAGTTGGTATTTAGAGTGGTAGTGGGTACAAGTTTCTCATGGATAGCCTCGACGTTGGTCAGAACAGGAAGAGGACTTTGGGATCACCATCAACGCCATAATTTTCACTCACACAGAGTATTTACTGAGCTATGTTCTATGGGCCACCTAGCATGCTAGGGCTGGGGGACACATTGGTGAATAGGAGACTCATAACCCTTCCCCTCACAAGGCTCATAATTGAAGCCAAACATTAATCAAATAATCACACAATCAATATATAATTACAAACTGTGTAGGAGCCTTTAAAGAACAGAACAGGGTATCATGAGGGTCTTCCTTTTGCAGAGTGGTAGAGGAAGGCTCTCTCAGGAAGTGAAACTTTAACAGAAGGTCAAATGAAGAAGAGGTCAAGTAAGTGCAGGTGGATAGGTCCCTGCAGAGATGCCTGGGAATCCCAGGTGAGGAAGGCTACCTGGATGGCTGGGGAAGGCCTTGTGCCTCTTTTTTTTTTTTTGGTACTGGGGATTGAACCCAGGGGTACTCGACCACTAAGCCACATCCCCAGCCCTATTTTGTGTTTTATGTAGAGACAGGGTCTCACTGAGTTGCTTAGCACCTCGCCTTTGCTGAGACCTTGTGTCTCTTAAAGGGAATTACTGGGTGGAGACTTGGGAAGCCAGGTCAACGCTTCTGTTTGTAGTAAGAGGAAGCAGAAATCACTTTTGCTTTCAGGGAACCAATTCAGGAAGCACATAACAAAGGCCCTCCCAACAACATCCTCATTTGTAAAATGGAGGAAATAATTCCTGTCTTGGGTCACACAGGGAGCATGGGAAAGAAAACAGTGAGGCCAAAAGGCCTCCACTTCTCTGCTGGCATTTTTAGGGCAACTTTTACCACAAGCTTCTAGCAAATTAAATCCAACTAAAGACAGAGTTATGGCTCCATATAGATACAGCCAGTACAGAAAGCGCAAGTCAAAAGAAATGTCCAGTCAAACTTGAATGCAGAGAACATTCTTCTAAATGTAGCAGCCCCATCAAGATGCAGTCAAGGAGGAGCCACAGAGGGCCCTAATCCGCCCTCAGGAAGCTCCACGGTTGTCCAGCCAAAGGGAGACCAGGGACTGCTACCTCTAGCCACTGGGGAGCCCAAATTCAGGGTGAGAGTCCCCACAGAGACCCCAGCGGAGGCAGCCCTGTCCAAGGGTGGCCTGGGCCTGCCCCAGTTCCGCTCCAGAGTTCCTGTGGACTGGCAGGAGCCGCAGAGGGCCCTGATCCGCCCTCAGGAACCTCCACGGTTGTCCAGCCAATGGGAGACCAGGGGCTGCTAGCTGCTAGCCACAGAGGAAGGCATACCCAGGATAAGAGTGGCTTGCAGAGATCCCAGTGAGAGGCAGGCCCGCCAAATTGCGCTCTGGGCCCGCCTCAGTTCTGTTCCAGAGTTCCTGTGGTCAGGTGAGACAGAAAGCCCAAAACCGCCCTTAGGTAATGCCAGGGAAGCCCAGTTGAAGGCAGACCAGAGCCTGCTAGCCTCCAGCCCCAGGGAGCTCACACTCACTGTAAGGGTCGCACACAGACACACCTGCTTGTGACCCTGCCTAAGTGAGACCTAGGCCCGCCTCCAGTTCCGCTCCAGAGTTCCTGTTCACCAGCAGGAGCACAAGAGAGGGGCAAAACAGCCCTCAGAGGCTGCCTCAGGAGCCCAGCCAAGGCCACTCCCACTGCCCTCTAGAGGTACATCCACTATCTCCGCCACCAACTTTGGTGGCAGTAGTGCCCATCAGGGGACACTGGGGGAACAGAAGTAGCTCCAAGGTGAGACATAGGTAATCCGGAGTGTCAATACAAGATTATAGGATAGAAGCTGCAATACCTCATATTGGTATTTCAAGAAAGGAAGACACACAATCAACATGAAAAAACAAGGGAAGAAAGTACCCTAAATAAACCTGGATACCACTGTAACAGAATCCATTGACACCACAGTCGTTGAAATGTCAGAGAAAGAATTTAGAATGTACATAATTAAAATGATCAGTGAACTAAAGAATGACATAAGTGAACAATTACAGGCAAAAATTGATCAATCCAACAAAGAAATAGGTGAGCAAATAAAGGCAACCATCGATCATTCTAACAAAGAGATAAGAGAGCAATTATAAGTAGCAAAAGATTACTTTAAGAAAGAGCTAGAGTTCATGAAAAAAAAACCAATCAGAAATACTTGAAATGAAGGAAACAATAAACCAAATAAAAAAACTCAATAGAAAGCATCACCAGTAGACTAGATCACCTGGAAGACAGAACCTCGGGTAATGAAGACAAGATATACAATCTTGAAAAAAAACTTGACCATACAGTGAAGATGGTAAAAAATCATGAACAGAACATACAAGAAATATGGGAAAACATCAAAAGACCAAATCTAAGATTTATTGGGATA
>CM053403.1:95309345-95333948 GCA_028644305.1 Xerus rutilus
ATAGCCCTAACTTTATGTATGACTGCATATATGTTGTGATTCTAAACAACTTACAACTACAGAATTGATATGTTATCCTCTATCTATGTACAATGAATCAAATTGCATTCTGTTATCATGTAAGCCTAAATAGAACAAATACATAAATTAAATATGAAAAAAAAAGAGATGCTGTCAGGAGTGTCTAGAGAAGCTGTTAACTCAGTACCCTTCTGTGGCTCAGGGCCAGCATGAAGATGACATAGCCCCATGTATAGGACTGGAGGTTGACCTGTCCTAACCTAGGGTTTGCCCTGGACTTTTAGAAAACAACTCCTTGATATAAGTGGCTGTCAGATCATCATAGAATGGAGCAGAAAATCATATTCTTTAATCAGAATTCTGATGAGCTGAATGATGACTGGTGAGAGGCTGGCCCCACCAAATCAAGTTATGCCTTCTGTATTTTACAACAAACTGTCAACCAAATTCAAACCAAATAAGAAAGTCACTAGATGGTGAGCAAATTCTTACGAGTCCTTCAGCTCAGCATTGGATGCCATCCAAAAGGAACAGATCTTCCTTAAAACAAGGCTCAGGTAAAGGGTGTTGTCCTTACCATGTCCATTAAACCCATACTGTCCCTGGACCTTAGTCCCCTTGGACTTGGGACCTAGACTTCAAGGAAGGGTAGATAAAACACCAACCTCTCCCAGGAGAGGACTCTGGAATAAGACTTTCCATTATCAGTTGCATCCTTTGTCAGAAAAATACTGTTGGAGGAGCACTCCCTTCCTTATTGGAAAAAAACAGTTATCTCTGCACTATAGAAAGCTCTTCCCTAGTGTCAAGGTTGCCTTTTCCAGGCTTCCATGGACAGCTCTGCTGTCCCTCACCTGTGAGCACAATGAGCACCTATGGAGCACCCTGCCAATTGCTCTGGGAGGTGGGAGACGAAAGGCAGAGCTGTGGTTAAAGAAGGAGGTCCCTGGAGCCAAATGGCCCCATTGAGTCCTAGCTCTACACTTTTTGGCCATGTGTTTTTGGACAAGTTATTTGACCTCATCTCAAAGTGAGTATGATAACAGTACCTGCCCCATAAAGTTGCTATGAGGTTTCCATATGTTCATTCATGTAAAGTCTGGCCCACGGTAAATTCTACGTCAGTGATAGCTATTATTGTCATAGGTATGTCCAGGATCTCAATTGTAAACTTTAAGGTGACTATGCACACCTGTCACCTGCGATCTTGTTAAAATGAAGACTTATTCAATCCATCTTGGGCAGGATGTGAATCTGTATTTCTAACCAGGTCCCAGCTGATACCAATGTTGCTGGTCTACCCACCACTTTGAGAAGCAAGACCTCCAGACCACCTAGCCAGTCTTGCTTGGGTCCAAGTTACTCTTAAGCAGTTACTGGATTTTCATGGTCATGGTGGGATCCTGGTCACATCAGTGGGGTAATTTTTAATCAGTAAAGAATGTGAGGCCAAAGTTGGATGCAGAAAATGCCACATACTCATTGATATGACTGTACTATAGGGTTATTTTCCAAAAAAATTATTTATTAATTTTTATGAACATATGATCACTGCAGAGGGCAAGACAGGGAGTCATATACCTATGCTGCACCACCAGGGAGCATAAGTGATGTATGCTGGTGCTGCTCCTTCCAGCAGCAATAAAAGCTATTCAACAGAGTTATGGAGGAGACCGACGACTGAGATCCAACGCTGCAGCTTTATAGGTAAGAGCAACTAAGCATGAATTTCCTCTGTAACAGTTTGGCCTCCATCATTACCACACTTACCAAGTTTGCATCCTCAAGGTTACTTATGACCTCTCACCAGCCAATCCATGTCTTTGCCTCCACCATCCTTTTCCTTGACCTATTTGATGTTCTTGGTAACTCCCTTTCTTTTTGAAACTTTCTTTTTGTCTCTGTGACAACGTATAATTTTAGTTCTCTTTCACCCCCAGAATTAATTCTTTGCCTCCTTTATTTCTTCCCTCCCTTGTGGACCTCTTTTAGTCTGGGGAATAGTACAGAGACAAAAAAAGATGCAATCCCTACCCATGAGGAACTTTCAGCTAGATGGGGAGGCAGATGTAGAAACAGCTAATTGCAAAATCAGGGAATTATATTCCTTAGAATTATGCCCAAAGAACTGCAGAAGCATAAAGAAGAGAGAAGTTAATTTAGCCTGGGAAAAACAACAGGTCCCTGAAGAATGGACATATGACTTGTGTCCATAGGGGAAGTTTCTTTGTCTTTTTATTTGGTTAGTTTTCTAACTCTTGGGCAACTCTCCAAATCAGCAATATCTCTCTCACCCTCTCTCTCTCTCTTTCTCAATCTTTGTCAGAAAATTCATTCACTTCACTCTCTCCTAATAGTTCAACAGTCACTACCACGTAGACGAGTGTAAATCTGCACTAATATTTTCTTTGCCCTCTCTTCTAAGTTCAAGCCATTCTCCTCCATGAGCCTACTCGATATTTCTACCAGGTTGTACATGCAAGAAATTTCAACTTCAACTCATCTCCTTCTCCCTAAAACCAGACCTCATAAGGCTAAAAACCTTAAATCACTCTTGCTTGCTTCTTCAACAAAGGCAAACAATTCTTCAAGCATAACATCCATCATATCTGCTGCATCTCCTGCAGCTTTTGTTATCCTTACCTCTCCTGCCAGGTTGGTAGGTGGGGTTTCTTGTGTTCTGTTCCCTGTCTCCCACCCTTCTGCACCATTGCTCAGTTACTCATCCTTAAATGCTGCTTTCATCACACTGCACAGCTCAGAAACTGGCAATAGTTCTCATTATAGAGAGTAGACTCAAAAATCCCCTTGTACATGATATTCACATGGTAGGTAGTCAAAATTTATTTGCAGAAAGAATGAAAGCAGTTTTCTAATATCATCACAATAGTAGGTTCCAGCAGGAAACGAGCAATATACTCAAATGAAGATCATTCAAGGTACTTGGTGGTGTAAATGAAGGAATAGGGGTAAGGAGAACCATAGAGAAGTTCTAGAGGGGGCAACAAGAGTGATTTCTCACCATCCCCAGGCCTGAAGAAGTGAATGCAGGGAACAGTTACAGGGAGAAAGGGGAAGAGGACCTTCTGGAGAGGCTGTGAGGATGCCAGCACAAAACAACTGCAGGGAAGGATCTGGGTACACAACAGCCCTGACCTCCCCGTCCTCCCTCCTGGTGAGCTCCTTCTGGGCTCTGCATTAACTGAACCCATCTAGAAGCTGGAGGGCAAGGCAGCCTTTGGACATAATCCATATGGCCAGCTCCCCCAGCTAGAGAGCAGAGTTGGTGGGGAAGGGTGGAAAGCCCACCAGGCAGGGCAAACTCAAGCCACCTTGCAGACAGGACAATGAGCTTGAGTGTGAATCTTTGGCTTCTATGTGCAACCACCATTATCCTTTCCCAGTGAGCCAGGAGGAGTTACCCTCTTGGGAGGGATTCTAAACTTTGTGAACCAACAAGTCTCCTCCAGGGCGGGTGGCCAGGAAAACATGCTGTGACTCTAGCTCACTAGCCAAGTCTAGGTTCTCATCTCCCAAGGGCTTACCTGACAGGAATATAAAAGTCAATGCTCCTACCAGCATTTGTGGTTGCAACAATCATCATCACCACCACCATCATCGTCATTATCATCATCATTGGGCTTCAACTATTGGCTTACCCTTACTTCTGACCTATGTGATCCAGTTTGCATTAGCTAGAAAATGGAGCCATGATGAATCTCACCAATTTCATTCTATGACTTCATTTGGCTAATGGAGCAATAGGCACTTTTAATGGTCTCACAAGCCTAATGGCTATTGAAAGAAAATAGGTCTAAAACTAAGAAGGGAGGCAGCTCTCCCTTGGGCTAAGAAGTAAGTTTGTCACAGTGAGCTTCAGGATGCCTGACTCATTTTTTTTTTTAATGAAAAGAGTCTTCCTGTTAAAGGGGAAAGGATTCTTGCCTCCTGCAGTCTCAAGTTTTATGATTTTTGCATATTCTTATTTGAATGCCTTATTCACCAGAGAATTTCATTTATTTTTAATCTAAACCTTCCATATTAATACATTTCTGCAACCCACAAGTGGTTTAATGAACACTAAAGAAGAGCTGTTGTCCTAGGGAATAGATGGTGGATACTCAGCCAACTAATAAATTTAAAAAATTAAGAGTAAATTATAATATCTACCTTCAGGTTGAATTAATTTTTTGTTCAATACTAGCAGTATGGGTTTGATAGAGAGGCTTAGAGAAAAAGACATAAAAATCTGATGTGAGAAAAAAATTAAATATGGCAGAATGGAGACAAACTGACTTGAAGTAAACAACAATGATAAAGTTAGGTACCACTTCTTAGGGACTTGGCACATGTAGGACACTGTGCTAAGCATGTTAATATCCATCATTTTATTGAATTCTCTATTTTTATAAATATAAATGAATTTAGGCTTAGGCAAAACAGATAACTGGTCTAAGACTATACAACTAGTAAATGGTGAAGCTGAAGCCAAGACTTTAAAAGAAAACTTCCAATCTTTAGCAACTATACAACAAAAATGGCAAATCCACTGCACCTATGCCCCTGCCCCTTGACTCCATTACAGGGAAGATGTTGCTATTGATCATGGCCATTGTCTCTCTGGTCCCAAATGGGGCCTCACAATCCTCAACAGTTTATCTCTTGGGACAACTCTAATTCATTGAAAGTAATTGGACCATGATTTTCCATCTCTTTTTGCTGCTTCCTTATTATCGACACACTCTGTATCTTTCAGTTATGGGAAAAATAGAAGCTGATCTCTTTTGGCACATGCCAATGATGTAGATGCCTGGGCCTTCTGGGAAAAAAGATTGTGAAATATAACACACATATAGAACATTGCATAAGATGAATGAATGCATTACAGTCTTGATTTATCACAAAACAAACAGCCATGTAACTATCATTCAGGGCAAAATATAGACCATCACCAGCGCTATAGAAGTCCCATTCATACTTCAATAACAAGTTAAAATGTAATTCACCACATTAATAAAAAAGTCATGAATCTATCCATAAGTGTAGAAAAAATCATTTCATAAAATTCAGCACCCATTCATTTCCCAGTCTTTCACATTCTTTTATATATTTTCCATTCTTCTGAATCTCTGTGCTTGAATCTTACTAGTTTTTCCCTGTCCTCTCTACAGTCCAATAATTTTGTTTTCAGCTGTGCTGAGTCTTCATTTTTCATTTTAGCCATTGTAGTCCTCATTTTTAAAATTTATATTTGGTTCCTTTCCATATCTTCTGTTTCTCTCAAAAATTCAATCTTGTCTTTGATCTCTTCAAATATAAAAAGGAGTTATTTTTTAGTCCATATCTGATTAATTCCAGTATGTGGATCCCCTGTGGGTCTGTTTCTATTGTCTATAGTTTCTGTCCATTTCCATTCATTTATTTTGCCTCCTCGTGTGCCCAGTTATTTTGTATAATGAGTCAGACCTTATTTTCACAAAACTGTTTTTCAAAATAATTTGACAACTTTGATGATGTTATCTTTTTCCAGAGAGAATTCACATTTCTGTCAGGCATTTCTTCCACATTTCAAAAAAGAAGATTTAGAGCATACTTTCCCAGCATTTCTAATTGTCCTCAGCAGGCTGGTTGATCCAAATTACCTCATCTGACATTTTTTAAAGCAAAATATCCTGCACTTCTTAAGGGAGAAACCACACAAGGAAATCCCCTCACTGTGGTTTTTCTTACCACTTTCACTCCCAGAACTAGAAGACTAGGTCTTTTAATGCATCTACATATTCTACAGGGTTGTTAATCTCTGCCAGTAAAATTCTTTTAGGGTCAGACCCTGGACAGAGAGCTTCTTGAAGTGAAGTTTTTAGAGACCAGCTGTTTGCAGAGTGACCTACCTGTTGATAAGGTTAGAGAGAAGGAGATGGTGGTTTGGTTGTGTTCATCATGGATTTTTACGCCTTTCTTCAGAAATGTATAAAAGGTGCAGTTTTTAGAAGAAGTACAAAATTTCTCTATGGTTTTGGTAACAAATGAAATTGATTCACTACAGAGTTAACACACTGAGTTATTAGGATAGCCCTGTTATCTCTGGGTTTCCAATAAGTCCCTTAATCTCCAGGAAATACACAGATTTCTCTTCTCTGGATGTCCTTGGGGAGGAGTATAAGAAATAATAAAACTTAAGCTGGGCGTGGTGGCGCACACCTGTAATCCCAGCACTTTGGGAGGCTGAGACAGGAGGATCGCAAGTTCAAAGCCAGCCTCAGCAACGGGGAGGTGCTAAGCAACTAGTGAGACCCTGTCTCTAAATAAAATACAAAAAAGGGCTGGATATCTGGCTCAGTGGTCGAGTACCCCTGAGTTCAATTCCCAGTACGAAAGAAAGAAAGAAAAAAGAAAGAAAGAAAGAAAAGAAAGAGTTAATCAAGCTTGCTCATTGCTGTCAACTTATGGTCACTCTACATCAAAAGTTAATCTTACGGGCTGGGGTTGTGGCTCAGTGGTAGTGCGCTTGCCTCACACGTGAGGCACTGGGTTCGATCCTCAGCACCACATAAAGATAAAATAAAATAAAGATATTGTGCTCATCTTTAAAAAAACAAAGTTAATCTTCCTGTGCAACTCGCAGAAAATGATCGTAGGATCTTGAACTTATTTCCTCATTCCAGCTCAAGTCATTAATGCATCGATAGGGATTTGGGCTCTGATCAAAACTTCTATAAAGGGGAAATCATCAAACATTATGTTTAATTTAAAAATATACATTTTTAGATTTAGTGGAGAAAATGCCAAGCCATTTCCTCTTCTGCCACTAATATCTATGTGACCTTGACAAATCATATTACCCTTTGGGTCTAGGTTTCAATATCTTTAAAATGAGGACACTGTATGAGAAAGGCCACTATAACTCTAATTTTTTCTGGGTTGTTATTTTTCCAAATATGTTAAGTAAAGATTCTAATACCTTTCTTTCCTCCAACTACTTTTGTGCTCTACACACAGAAAGTCCTCAGTAAATGTGTGACAAATAAATTAATATATAACTTATATAACAAGTTTTATGTTATATACTATTGTATACTATATAATATTGCATAATATTATTTAATATTGTATGATATATCATATTATGTAAGATATAATATTGAACTTATATAATGTATGGGAAGTACCCTACATCTGCTGATTTAAAAATCAGGTACACGTCAACTTCCAGCCATTTTTGAGTAAGAGTTATGAGACTAACCCTTTCACCATAAGTATTAAAAAAAAAAAAAAAGCACAGACGTGTAATTCCAAAGAGAACTGAAACTCATGGGGTGAGCACAATAATTGTTTAGTTCTCTGACAGGAAATAATTTCCTGACTGCCACACATGGAGGAAGGATAGTCCAAACAGACCCCTGCAGTCCCACTGATGTGAGAAGACAGAGCTCAGATTAGAATCTGTACAGCTGATGTGGTGTCGTGGGACATCAGAGAGAAACAGTTAGATAGATAAGGGGCCTGAGAAATTTGTGTAGTGTCACTTGTGTATCTATGGCTTAGGACTAGGTAGCACACGTGCAGGGTGAAATCACTGAAGTGTGTCAGACAGCAGATGCTATGGGATTCAGAGTAGAAAAGAGAGACTTCAGGTTAATGACTGCTGGGGGAAAAGGACTGTCGAGAGGTTGGAGTTCTGGCCCTGACATAGTGGAGAGATCTACCCACTCCAGTACCAGAAAGAGCACACCTTAGGAGTAAGAACTTTACAGTAAGACATACTCTAGTCATGGCTAAGCCTAAAACCAAGTCCTGACAAGATCTGAAAGGGAAAGGGAATTTGGAGGTTGAGGGGTTACTAGGCTTCCAACTGATCTGCACCAACAAGCAAACCACCAAGCCCACACAAGCTCATGGTGATCATCCAGCCATTTAAATGCCTACTGAAGAATTAACACTCTTAGGAAGATGATAGAATCCAGAGTCTTTAGATTCCAATATTCACAAAAAAATCACTAGATATATAAATAAATGGGAAAATGTGATACGTAGTCAATAAAAAAGCAATCAATTGGAAACAGAAAATGGGATCATTCAGACATTGGACTTAACAGATAAGGATTTTAAAATAGCTGCTGCTGGGGCTGGGATTGTGGCTCAGTGGTAGAGCGCTCGCCTCGCATGCGTGAGGCACTGGGTTCGATCCTCAGCACCACATAAAATAAATAAAAATAAAGATATTGTGTCCATCTACAACTAAAAAAATTAAAAAAAAAATAAAATAAAATAAAATAGCTGCTGTGTGTGTGTGTGTGTGTGTGTGTGTGTGTGTGTATGTTTAAATTAAGGAAAACATGTCCTGTGAAATAAATGAGTAGATGTTTTTAAAGAGGGAACAGGGGAATTCCATAGATAAACAGAAACTATAATAGAGAACCAAACGGCAATTCTATAATTGAAAAGTAACTGAAATGAAAACTTCACCAAATAGGCTCAATGAAGATAGACAGCAGAGGAACACATGAGCAAACTAGAAGGATAATCAACAGAAATTACCCAATCTGTGGAATATAGAAGAGAAGATTGAAGAAAACCAAAGCCTCATGGACCAATGAGATAATATTCAATGGCCAAACAGAGATGCAACCAGAGTCCCAGAAAGAGAAGAGGGAGATTTGAGCAGAAAAAAAAAATTTTTTTGAAGAAATAATGGCCAAAAAACTTTCTAAACTTGATGAAAACCTCCAATTTATGGGTGAATCTGAGATGCTCAACAAACTCAAAGCAGGACAATAGAATGAAAACCACAATGAGGCACATTATAGTCAAGCCTCTAAAAACCAAAGAGAATATCTTGAAAGGAGTCAGAGGGGGAAAAAATGTTCATTTGAAAGAATATCAGTGACTTCTCAGCAGAGACAATTGGGGTCAGGAGCAAATGGGATGACATATTTAAAGTTATTGGGAAAAGAACTCTGTCAATCAAGAATTCCACATTCAGTAAAAATCTTCAGAAAGAGGACAAGATAAAGACATTTCTAGATAAATAAAAGTTGAGATAATTCATCAGCAGAAGCCTGCATTATAAAAATGTTATATGATATTCGTTAGCATGAAAGGACATGATACCAATAGGAACTTGTATTTACATAAAGGAGTGAACCAAAAATTGTAAATAGGCAAATGTAGAAGACTAAATTTTCTTTTTTTCTCATAATTTGCTGAAAAGACAACTGACTGCTTAAGAGAAAAAGATAATATCATCGGGTATGGTTTGTAGTTTTTTTATTTTTATAAGTAAAATGTGTACCAATCACAGAGGACAGGGGTTGATTAAGAAGTTGTACTATTGTAAAAGTTTAAGGTATTACATTTGTGACTATACATTTAAAATGTGTAAAATGTATTGAATATCAATTATACTTCAATACAGTTTCTATGGCTTAGATCTTGAATATCTTCCAAAGGCCCATGTGTCCTCAGCTTTGTGCTGCTTAGAGATGGTGGAAATTTTAGAGGTGGGGCCTAGTGGGAGGTCTTCAGGTCACTGAGGTTGTTCCTTGAAGGGGATTGTGGGATGCCATTCCTTTCCACTCTCCTTGTTTCTGAACATGAGGCAAACAGTTCTGCTCCACCATATACTTCCCACCATGATGCGCTGCTTTACCACAGCCCAGAAGCACCAGGCCAATGGATCACAGACTGGAATCTCTGAAACCATGAGCAGAAATAAACCTCTACTCTTCATAAGTTGATTATCTCAGGTATTTGTTACATGAATGGAAAGCTAACACAAAAGTTACTTGAGAAATGAAGCACAGAATCTTATATCTCCTTCAGCCAACTTAGAGTCTGAGGTATGTAGACAGGAAGTCAGACCCATAAGAATGCTAATAGCTAATATTTACTGAATGCTTCTTATGTGTTGAGTACAACTCTAAACACTTTACCCACATTTACTTATTTAATTCTCACGACTCTGTGAGGTAGATGTGATTTTAACCCTCACATCAGGAAACTGAGTCACATAGCTAATCAGAGTGGCTCTGGGAATCTGAACCTAGGTAGTGGTATTCTACCCCTTGTGTTCTTAACCACTAACTGCCATAAAGGAGCATGAGAGAATACACCAAGAAGAATAGGTTCATGTGGCTCATGTTCCGTGAATTGATCACTTCATGGAATACTGACCTCGCTGTATCTTTATTTCATTCCTCCCTCATTTTTCTTTCTAGCACTTAGAAAGCACTTATAAGCCTAAGTGGCCTTTATTATGATCATTATTTTTAATTAGGTTATAGTCATCTTGCTATTGGCTGTTCTTTCATGTTTGAGGATCTCCAGGAAAGGGCTGGGCACAAAAGAGAATCAATAATGGAGCTTTCTGAGTTTAAGAAGCTCACCTGGCTTTTGTGATTTTACACCACCTGCCATGGTCCTAGGCTCATGGTCAGTGCTTAATAAATGCCTGCTGGTGGGCCAGGGCTGTAGCTCAGTAGCAGAGCACTTGCCTAGCATGTGTGAGGCATTGGGTTTGATCCTTAGCACCACACTAAAAAAGTAAACAAATAAAGGCATTCTCTCCATCTACAGCTACAAAAAATTGAAAAAGAGAAAGAAGAAAGAAATGCCTGCTGATCCATTCTATGACATATTCTCCCACCTCTGGCCTGTCAGATTGCTACTGTATAGAGAGACTGAAAGGATTGGCCCAAGTTCACACCCTGTCAATGTCTACCCCAGGTCTGGACTTAGTAACTGAAAAACCTAGGTAGTGGTATTCTACCCCTACCTGAAAAAGAAATTCTCAGGTTACTGCTGTTCTCGATCATCACTGAAACACAGAATGATAATGCTCAGGAGGTTTAGGGCTAATGCAGTTCAACCCTCTCATTTCCCAGAAAAGGAAACTGAAGGTAAGAGGCTAAACAACAAGGTCGCAGAGCAGGTCAGACATAGATACCTGCTGTCCTCACCTGCATACCTGCAATGCCTCCCACGTCATCACAAGTCCCAAGGAGGTGATAATGCCATTTCTCATCAACTCCTACCACAAAAGAGGCCCACAAGCCCTTGAAACATGAAGAAAGCAAGGCCACAACAATCAAGTCCCCTCAGTCTCTAAAGATAGACAGAGTACCCTGTAGCACAGGCAGCAACATGATTCTTTTCTTCTGGGGAAACTATGCTCTCCTCAGCGAGACCCAAGTCTTGAACTGAGTTCTTTCCCACTGGGGAATAGTCTGAATCCATCTCTGTGCATTGCTTTGGGAGAAGCACTTGGGGCTGTACTTGCCTGTCTATAAATTAAGGATAATATCCCTACCTTCCTGCACCACTGGGCTGGTTAATCAGCTAATCAGGCTCTTGGAGTCTGAATGCTTTGCCTGGGTACCATATATTGCTTCCTGTTGGCAGAAGCCCTAATGTTTATCACCACCTACATTTTGTTCTCAAATCAAAAAGGGACATTTACATCTCTGGGGGAATGTGTGTGCACCTTAGTGAATAGGAGATCTTACTCTGAGATGGAATGCATTCTTTACCCTATGTACCTAGAGCATCAGATAATAGAGATTTTCCCAGTTCAGTCACATACTGTTATTGATTTACCTCTCAGTAAAACTCCATGACAGCAGAGACTGGAACTTTTGAAATATGCGTATTGTGTAAATTAACTTACTTTGCTGCCTTTGGCTCATCTTTCTATTTTTATTACCTGATGCAGTGGCTCATCACAATCCCTAAAGTCTCCTTCAAGAGGTGGATTTAAAAGAGCCTTTGTTGTTTGAAGGCCATCGGGCTTTATAGGTAAAAATCTCACCTTTATCTATGGTGAGATTATTGATCACACTTTGTAGAAAGAGAAACTGAGGCAAAACAGGAAGCAGGGCAACAGAAAAGTCGGCAGCAGGGCTGGGACCATAGCTGTACCCCTGAACTTCTAGTCCAGCAGTTCTGTTGCAGGGGAACCTTGCAAGGGAGAGGGAAAAGAGCTGCCTCGTTAGAGGAGAGAGGGGGCCATGGGGCAGAGCTATCTGCAGTGAAAGACCAGGAGTCACTGCCAGGTGATGTCGTCAAGAATGGGTGAGCATCCATTCCTAGCAGCCTGGGGGTCGAGGGCTTGGGCGTGGGGACCCTATTCCAAATTCTGCTCTGTTTTGCTAGCCAAACCATGACAACACCAGGAAGGCGACATCAAGCTCCTCACAGCAATGCGGGCCAGCCAGATGGACACATCAGTTTCCTATTTTGCATCCTCTGGGAAGCCAGCCTCTTTGGACTGTCAAGAGGGCACACTGTTTACAAGTGTCCTCCGGAGGGCTATGACCTGCCTTGGGAACACCAGTTGTGGTTGGCTCGATGGCAAGGTAGGAAGGAACTGGGACATTTCCTTTTGTTTGCTTTGCTCCTGGGGGGCTGTTCACTAAGTAGGTCAGGGGCTCCATGAGCTACAAAGACTATTCAAAACTGGAGGGCCCATTGTGATCACTGGCAGAATCCTCCTCTGGTCAGTACAGAACCCACAGTCCTGTCTGCCTACTGCTATGATCTTGAGAAAGCTGTTTAACTTGCTGGCTGCTGTGTTCTTACCTGTACAATGGGCACTTGGTTGGACTAAATGTCTACCGTCACTTTTTGCTCAGATTTTCTAATTCAGGAAGAGGACTTTGAGATCAAGGCCAGGGACAAAGTTCTGTTACTTCCTGTTGCCAGGAAAAAAAAGTGGTAGAGAAAGTGGACTGGAAGGTGGTACAGAAAGGATTTCCGAGGAGGGTAGGCAGAGGGACGGAGGGGCCTCTGGTTGTCCGGGAAGCAGAATGAGGAGCGACTGACGGGTGGCCCTCTGTACACTCGCTCGTCCTTGCAAGTAGCTTTGTTAAGTGTCCCCTCCTCATTTTGGTCTAAGGCCCTATGGCATGTAAGACACTGTTAGGACTAAGAGAATAAAAAGCCAGAGGATGCGAAAATAGAGAGTGAGAGAAAAAAGAGGGTCCAATCCAAGGAGATGAAAGTGGTGGGGGGAGCAGAGCGTGGCGAGGCAGGGAGTCCTGCAAGGACGGGGGGATGGGCTGGTGTAGACAGGATGAGCTCATGGGAGGAGGAAGGAGACCCATAGGCCAGTCCAAGTCTTTCTGGTTGCAGATGCAGGACAGAAGTCCAGAGGGAGAATCAACCTGCCTGAGGCCACAGAGCTAGCTAGGGTGAGACTGAGTCTGGGTTCTCTGTCCATTACCTGTGCTCGAATGCACCACCTGCATTGTGTTGGCATTTAGGGCTTCTATCACATTAACTGGGATTAAAGGGAGGTCCTAGACGATGATGACACAGGCAGTGGAAAGGGCAAGGGATGGGAGGGTAAAGCAAAGTGGATTTGAACCTCTGCTCTAACTCGGGGATCTTCTCTGGAACTTGGTTTCCTCCAATATGTCAATTTCAGGGACTGGACCTCATGACTTTCCCTCATAAAATCTGCAGAAATGAGGTGTCTTTAAATACAAATGTAGCTGATTTTTGCCAGGACCACGTCCAGGCTAAGCCCTCCTCCTCGCTAGTAGAGTGGATGCACCAAACCCTTGCCTGGGAGCAACACAGGTGATTTCAAATCCACCATGGCTCAACTTCCAAAGAGCAAATGCCAGGCAGGATGGCATGGCTGTCTCTGAACCATTGAAGTGTGAAAACACTCAGGAAAGTTGTTTCTAGGAGCTCTGATATGGGTCTGATTAACTGGTAGCATTTGCTCATCAGTGTGACTAGTTTCACAGTTACTAATTCCCAGGAGAGAAGAACTCATTTTATATGGAAAACTGGAAACTTATTTCAGTATAAGTGTGGTTTCTGTGGGCACTTGGGCATGCAGGTGAGTTTTTAACTTTGGTAGCGGGCATCTTTAGGCTAAGGATTCTGTTAGTCAGGTTTCCATTGCTATGACAAACTACCTGAGATAATCAACTTAAAGGAGGAAAGATTTAGTTTTGGCTCACAATTCTGGAGGTTTCAGTCTGTGGTCACTTGGCATCACTGCTTTTGTGCCTGTGATGAGGTAGAACATCATGGCAGAAGGGCATGGTGCAGGAAACAGAGAGAGAGGAAAGGACAGGGGATCTCAATATTCCTTTCAAGGGCATGCCCCCTGATGACCTAACTTCCTCCGACTAGGCCCCACATCCTAAAGGTTTGATCACCTCCAAGCAGTGCCACTGGCTAAGGACCACGCCTTCAACTCATGGGCCTTTAGGAAATATTTAAGATCCAAACCATAGCAGACTCATTCTACCAACAATAGTAAGAAAAGAATGTTTAGTGTCATGCAGTGTAACATCATCTGGCAGAGCTCTCAGCAGAACACAGGATGCCCCAGGTGTGGCCTCCAGAATGGAGAGTGTGCCGGTGGGGTGAGGTGGGGGTGCACAGCATGGCATGGCTGTGATCCCAGCTCTGCCAACAGCCAGCTGAGTCCAGCATGGGCTCATGAACCTGTCTGAATTCAAGATCCATTGTCAGCTCCGACACCCTAGTAGATTTCCAACATATTTAGCTGTCTCTCTGCAGTGCAGTCTTTTGAATGTTTCTAGAGCAGAGGGAACAGCAGTGACTCTAGAGAACTGCCTGTGGCATCCAGCATCCTCCTCTGTCTGCTCCTGCTCACTTTCTCACCACTACTGCCTTCTTGGTGGTGGGACTGGTCCATGCACAGACCCCTGGGCTGGCCAGGCTGGCTTACTTGAACCCCAAAGTGTCCTTCCATCTGCATTCCTGCCTTTTCTCTACAAACTCAGGGCTCATCTCCAGTGCTTCCTTCTTCATAAAATTTTCCCAGCCTGTCACGGTTCCTGGTAAACTCTCCTCTAGGATCTACTTTATTACCTACACTATGCAAGTCAAGTACTCATACACAAGTCTCTGCCATTTTTTGGTCTCAGGTTGCTATTTAACTGTTGAATATTCTTTATATTTTAAAATATATTTATTTTTTCTCTTGATGGTGATCTTATCATGTTTTCCTAATATATTATATACATATATCATAAAAGCTACAATTTTGCAGAGCGCTTATGACAAGCAAGGACCTGTTTAAGTGCTTTGCGGGCATTAACTCATCGGTCTTCTAAACGACCTATGAAATAGGTTATATTATTATTTCTATTTTATAGATGAGGCAACTAAGGCCCAGAGAGCTTTAGTAAGTTCCTCAAAGTTACAGTGTAAGTGGCAAAAGCCAGGCAGTCTTATTCAAGAGTTCATTTCAAAACCACTGTGTCTTAATGTTCCTCATGGATCTATATGGAATCCACTCAACAGAAACTTGTGGACTAACTGGTGCTAATTTATCTCCAGGATAAGGTGAGCAAGGAAAATGGAGAATCTGAACTCTCTTTACATGGTCTCAATGCTTCATCTCACCTTTGTTTAACAAGTTATTTTCTATTCGGCACACTTCTAGAAGTAACTTTCATCCTGAAAAGCTAATCTCAGAAAAATTCACATAGTAGGAAGAAGTCTCCCATGAAAAGTCTTTAAAGTGTTCATGCATCTGGACAGATGGGCAGTGTGTCTGTCCACCTTTGTATCCCCGTGCCTAGCTTAGCTCTTTGCTCACAGGAAGTGTTCAATAAACATTCTTGGTGAAAGGAGGGTAAGCGGTGCTGGTCTAGCTCAGAGGTGATTATTCAATCCCCTTCGCCAGTAGGTTGAGCTTGGTCTGCTCCAGGTCTTTGTTAAAGACCTCACAAATCTAACAGAAGCTGTCTCACCTCCCTTTGTCTGCTCCTTTTATTCAGTCCTACCTTGAAAGGTCTTCTCCAGGAGGACACATGGGATTATATGGAAAGGAGAAAATGACCCTTTACTTATTGTTCTGCAAACAAGTGTATTGCTTGCACATACATCGCAAATATTTAATCACAACGTCCCATATTTATTGTTCATGTTTGTTGTGTAATGCTTATTGTTCCATATGGCTTTTCCTTGGATACAATATGCGTGCTTCACAGCACTTCTGCTGTGGGGAAGTGGATGCTTCAGAAGCAGTGGGGACTGGTTTCCTTGATTATGGAGGCCTCTCTATGAAGCACAATGACCACATCTTTCAATGCCATGATTTTGTTGCAACTGACTAATTGATTTTTCCATCCATAGTATAATCTACCCCTCAACCTATGGTCTTACTGTATATGTCTCCAGGGCCACATTCATTGTCCTTTCATTTCAGAATCTCTTGGAATGCCTCTCCTTGCTTATCCTTTGAGATTCATCTGATCCATTCCAAATGCCACCTCCTCCAGGAAGGCTTTCCTGATTCCCTATACCTACTTCCCAAAGTGTGACATCCCCGAACCTTGCAGAGCTCTTCTCGTCACACCTAAACATTGCTTTGGCATCTCCAATTTTTATTCTATATATCATTTTTATAAATATTTTTCCCTGATACATTTCAAGCTTTTTGAGAACAGTTAGCCTCTGACTCTTCCGTACCTGCAATAATGGATGATGGCTAGCAAAATCTTACACCAACTAGGTACTCAGTAGATCTTGTTGGACAAATTGATAAGTGAGTCATGGATTTTTACTCTCACTGTCGACTCTTCCTGCATAATCTGTGATCATAGACTCCAATGGTACTTAGTACATATGGATATTTAAGAATATCAGGAGCTTTGTGGGCTCCCTAACACTCTTGGTTCAGAGTTGCGAATCTCCAAAACCACCCAATTAACCTTTGTTACTAGAAGTGACACCATGAATATCTATATATCATGATGTCTAGTTCTACAGAGCACACAATTGTCATGAAGATCAAATCAGAAAGAAGAAGTAAAGACTTTGGAAAGGTTAAAGAACATACATAAACATAAACGATCTTTTAGCATTAGCACCATTTGGGTGAGCTGGGTAGCTCTCAGTAACACTGTGTGTAGCGATGCCCTGCAGCTATAAGCGCCCGTGTGATGATGTCCATTCATTCTACAAATATTTATCTTCCATTGTAGATACCAGAGACACAGCTGCGGACAGAATGAACATAAAATGTTTCCTTATGGAGGTTCCATTTTAGTTAGGCAAGAGGTAATAAACCAACAAAAAAGAAAATGCATAGTATGACACATGATGACAAGTGAGATGGGAAAAATAGAGCAGGGAAGAGGTACCGGAAGCAGGGATGACTGGAATAGGGTGGTTATGGCACCCTAGGAGGAGGCTGATAGCCCAGCAGAGACTGAGGAGGTGAGCAGGAGAGCAGGCACACGTGAGTGGCTGCGTAAAGGGCGTTCCAGGAGGACGGAACAGCATGTGCAGAGGTCCTATAGAGACAGGGAGTTAGAGTGCTGGAGGAACAGCAGGGGTACACTGAGGCTGAGGAGGAGGGAGGTGAGGTCAGAGAGGAGAGAGACAAGAGATCCAGGACCTGTGGGACTTTGGCTCTCCGTCTGAGTGATTCAGGGAAGCCTGGAAGGGTTCTGGGCAGCAGAGTGACATGATCTGATCTGGATTTTAAAAGGCTCATTTTGGTTGCTATGTGAAGCTTGGGTTGTGACAAGGGAAAGGGGTGGAAGGAAAGAATCCTGTTAGGAGGCTACAGTAATATCCCAGGTGAGACATGATGGTGACTGTCAATGGAATGAGTGTGGAGGTGGGAAGAAAGAGATTACTGACATATTTTAGGTAAAGCTGATAGCATTTTCTGATGGATTGAATGCAGGAAGTGAGAAAAAGAAACCAGTCACAAATGTTTGACCTAAGAAGCTGGAAGGGTGAGTTGACATTTGCTGAGATAGGAGGGAATTTGGGAAGACAGAAAGTACTGATATGGAGATGTCAGTTCAAGATACTTCTTAGATATCTGATAAAAGTAATAGAGAGCAAGCTATTGGCACACAAGTCTGGAGTTTAGGGGAGAGGCTGGGCTGGTAACATACAGTTAGGTCTTGTTGGAAGATAAACAGGTGATATTTAATGCTATGAGGCTGAATGAGATAGCTAGGGAATGCGTGTAGATAAAAAAGAGGTGCAAGGATCTAGCCCTGAGCTGTCCAATGTGAAGAGGGTGAGAAGATGAAGAGGAGATCAGCAAAGATTCCAAGAAGGGAAACCAAGTGAAGTAAGGAGAAGGCTAAGAAAGATCAGCGTCCCAGGTGCCAAGTGACAAGAGTGGTTTAAGGGACAGTCAACTACAGCAGGTTAGATCATGCTGCAGACAGATCAAACACAATGGCACTGGAGAACTGGCCACTGGATCCAGTAATGTGAAGATCACTGGTGGTCCTACAAGAGGTGTTTTGTGCAGCAGTGGGAGCGAAAGCCCAACTGGAGTGGATTCAAGAGAGAGCGAGAGGACAAGCCCTGGAGACAACAGGGAGGGGTGACTGTTTTGAAGAAGTTTGCCGAAACTCCTCAAAAAAGGAGATAACCTAAGCTTATGAGAAATGTCAGAAGAAGATTTCATCCAGGTTCATTGTGGTAGGAGATACTCCTGACATTTCTTTAGGTGATACCTACCAACTGGTTCAGTCTCCCTATCCACCTTGAACTGCACCCTTCACTCTCTCAAAAAGCTACATAGACACCATTCCAGGGAGAAAGGGCAAAAGGTTGGATATACCTTTCTGTAAGCTCAAGGAAGAGCCATTATCTTTTTATTGGTGATCCACAAAATCAAGACAAATTTGTTGGTCCTATGTATGCATAAGCATGGAGCTACCAGAAACGCTTCCCACCACTGCAAAACCATCTCTGTGTAATCATCTTTAAAGATGAAAGTATCATCTTGAACTGCATGGCAAATAAGATTAGGCCTCTATCTGAGGTTTTCTGTCATGTCTTCATCTTCTCCATGAGAAATTCTGAGGAATGTTACCACTTCCTGGCTGTAATATAGTTCTACCATTACTTAAGTGAGGATGGAGTCAAGATACTTTCTTCAGGGTGTTTCTTCTGTAGTGGAACCCTAGCTACCAGAACTAATCTACCTCTCCCTTTTCATGCACTGATACATGAGTAGCTCTCAACCATATGCATCTCTAATTAAGAATCTCTGTACTAGCATAATTACGGTAACTATTATTGTTGATGGTAATCTCTTCAATTTCTTTGTGGCAGATTGTACTATTTCTTTACAGTTATTTGTCCATGCTTCTTTATGGGGATAGTATACAATTGTTTCTAAAAATCCATGGGGGATTGGTTCTGAGACCTCTTGCAGATACCAAAATCCCAGGATGCTCACTCAGTTCCTTTATATATATAGCACTGTGTTTGCATATAACCTTTGCATCTATGCATTCTCCTATATACTTTAAATTATGTCATAGATTACTTATGATACCAAATACAATGTAATTGCTACACAAACAGTTGTTACATTAATGTGTACTGTTAAGGGAATAATGACAAGACAACAAGTTTGCACATCTTCAGTACAGACACATTTTTTAAAGTACTTTTGACCAGAAGTTGCTTATATCCTTAGATGTGGGATGATGAGTGTGGAGAGCTGACTATACTTTTTAGTTCCATTGTGTTGGGGATTAGTGATGTGACTTGCTTTGGCCAGTGCAATGTGAGCAGCTGTGATATCAGCCACATGTGAGCATGAGCCTGGAATCATTGGTGTGGTGTTGCTCTATGTCTCCTTTAGTGAGCATCTGTCCCTTTCACGAGGACAATATGAACTACATGGTGGCTACTCTGGCCACCATGCTCTGTGCTTTGGAATGAGATGGCATGCAGAACCTGGTCCAGCCAAGATCCCAGCTGAATTCAAAAGAGCTGCTGCTAATCAACATCCTCGTGTACCATGAGCAACAAATGGCATCATTTGTTCATGCAGCAAAAGCTGACTGATGTTTTCTTATAAGACTATCAAATTCCTCAGATGCAACGCCACATGTATCTGGATGATATTCCCTAACACCCAACACAATGCTGTGAAGTTGAAGGCCCTTAATAAGCACTTGCATAACAGAATAAGATTCATTATGTTGATGATAGCTCCATTGTCTGAAGTTTGGGATTAATTCATCATTCCTATTGCTGACACATTGGCTGTATCATCATAAGCTCCTTAAAGTCATGTTCCAAGTCACTCTCACCCTCCCCTTGTACTCCCTAATGTCAGTCTACTGAGTTATGGATGATTGACCAAGAAAATCCAGTCATTTAGACTTCAAAAAAGTGAAGTTGGGTGTTGGCTATCATATATATTGTTCCTATTCCTAAGCACCCCAAGATCGTCACAGCCAAGTAGAGAAAATCTGCTTTGACTATGCTTGTGAGGCTAAGCTCTGTTGCTTTTGAACTTAAGATGATCCACAGTCTTTACCCAGGGAGTCCTGCAATGAAAACAGTCAACCTCCTGCTTCGTTTATTCAGTCAATTTCCCTACTTTGCCTAGAGACCTATCTAGGCAAGATTGCAGCAATCAGAGGCAATTTAAGGCACAATCCTGGGCTTCAAGGAGCCTTTAGTATAATTGAAGAGACAAAAGGTATGTGTAAAAATCTAATATAATCAAGAATTGCATACCCTTTCACTCTTCACAAGAGGCAGTGTGGTATGATAGAAAAGAGAGTTGGGACTAGAAGTCAGGAGATCTGGGTCTTGTCCTGGCTCAGCTGCTACTTAAAGCTATGGTAAGATTTTTTCACTATTTTGAACATGTACAAAAAGGAATGGACAGGTTGATAAAGGGTCCTTCACATTTCTATTGTGAAATTTCTATAACTATGAGATATCATCAAGCAGCATCCACGTAACAGGTGCTCAGTGTGTGGAACAGGTAGGAAAGGTGGATCAGGGAACTTCAGGGGACCTCTTTGCTCTCCTGTTTCTTGCCCCCATCTCCAAGCAGGTCTGGTTCCAGCCTAAGCTTAGGTGTCTCCTGTGTCGTGAGTCATGGCCTGAACTTGCTGACCTAAAAGTGTAAAGTCTCAGAATTCTTCCTGGGAGCATATGGGCTGGGGTGTGCTGGAGCTGATTCAGGTTCTTGAAGTTGCTCGGCTTAGTACCTGGGGTACACCCATAGTGGATAGAAGGGGACTTGTAGATGTGGCCAATCTCTTGGTGGGCAATATTTCAAGAAGCTAAATACTGCTTCTTGGAAAAAAAAAACACAGCTCTACCATTGGCAGGTTCTTGACTAATCCAGCAGGCTCCTGAAGCCTGGGATGCCCCATTTGAGGGTGAAAGAAGGAGGGGAAGACAGTGCTGGGAGAAATGGAAAGAGAGAACTTTTAGAACACCCAGCAATGCTCTCCTGAGGTTCTTTGGAAAAATACAGAAAGTACAAGTGAGCTCATTGCCTGCAATAAATACCCCTGTCCTGGCTCTTCTGCAGCAAATATATTTAAATTCCCAGCCCAGGGCCTTGTGGGGACTGCTCAGAAGACCATGGGATTGTGCTTTGTGTAGATTGTCTTCTTTTGGCTATGTGTCCATTGTGTATTTTTTCCAGGTGTTCATAAGAGCTGGGACCACAATCTTGAGATACTTGCATCAGAATTTGGATTCTTTAAACCAAGGGACTCATTTGTAAGAAAACCTTCCATTTATAGGAAATTGGGTTCCTTTCTGAAGTGCTCCTGGTAGTTCAGCAAAAGGAAGTGGAAGTTGGTGATAAGGTAACACTGTAAACAGGAATAATTGCTTTACTTACTTGGGACTCCAGACACCAGCCTGAGGGGACGCAGCACACGGAAAGCCCTCAGCGCCTTCACGTCAAATCCAGCCCCTTTCCCTCCGAGAGCATTGGCCCCATCTGCTTTGGTTGCTTGTTCTAAAATTGCACTAAAAAGCCTAGAGGAGAGGAAAGAGAGCAGAGCTGTCAGGACCAGGTTTCATTGCCCTGCTGGGCCTCCAATCTTTGAACAAGTCTGGACTAGACGCCTAGGTGTCTACATGGGAGGACCCATGGATGGCTGAAGGGTGGCATTCTCTCAGTGGGGGTATCACCCATCCTAAGAGTGTTACCACAGCCTAGAGAGGGCTGAGCAAGGTGAGGGACAGAACCTTTGCCTTCAGAACACATCTGGCTTTGTTCAAGCTGGGAGGTTGTGGACAGATGTGTAAGGCAGGTAAAACTGGCTGTCTCTTTTGGCATGTCCTCTGCCCCTTCCATGGCATCCTGGCTACCCCTCCCACAAGGGCCAACAACCATATACCTTCCCTGCCTGCCCCCTTCCTCCTGGCAACCTCCTCTCTTTGCTTTGTTTCTGGGTACAAATAAATAGTTCCATAGGAATCTACCATGTGCCGGCACATAATGGTGGCTCAGGAGATAAATGTCGAACAAATGGATGATTGAATGGTTAAATGAAAAAGTTTCATGTGGGAGCAAATCCACACATAATGGAGACACGGAGAATTCCTTTCTAACACTTTGTGTCTGTCCTTGTGCATTTATTCCTTGTATAAATATGAACAACTGCAATGTGCCGGGCGCCACTGTGCTGCAATAGCCCAGGTGGGACTTGCTGGGGGCTTAGACCTGGAAGTGGTGTTGGAGGCAATGGAAGGAGTTGAGTTCTGTGTTTATTTTAAGATCAAATAATGGGATTGGCTGATGGACTAGTTGTGAGGTATGAGGAAAGAGAGGAATGAAAGACAATTCCAGTGTTTTTGTCTTGAGCAACTGGAAGGATGAAATAGGGTAAAATGGATATCCAGGATTCCACTGTTAACTTGATGCTTGAGGGCTGGGGATATAGCTCAGTTGGTAGAGCGCTTGCCTTGCGTGCATAAGGCCTTGGGTTCAATCCCCAGCACCACAAAAATAAAACAACCTAACCAAAACTTGATGCTTGAGCAGTTGATTGGACATCTGAATGAGTATTGTGACTTGGCTTAATGTGTCTGGAGATACAGGGAAGGTCCAGGCTGAAGACAAAATTTGGTAGATAGACACACTGTACTTAAAGTTTAATCATATGATCATCTAGGAGGCTAGCGCTGAAGGTGAAGATGTAAAAGGACTGAGCTGTGGGGTCCTCCAAATTGAAAGGCCAAAGAGGAGAAGCCAACAAAAGAGACTGAGGAGGAGTGGCTCGAAGGTTAGGAGCAGTGGGGAGAATGGTGTCCATGAAGGAAGTGGCCAGTGAGAAGGTGATGGTTACCTGTGTCAGTACTGCAGACAACATGATGGGCAGCTGGCCACTGGGTTAGCAAATGAGGACCACGGACATCTAGAAACGTCTGTTTTAGCAGAGTGATGGGGGTAAAAGGCTACTTAGGTAAGTCCATGAGCAAACGGGGAAGGTGGAAACAGTGAGAAGAGAGAGCCTTATCTAATAGAAACATAATGCAAGCCACAAATGTGAGCCTGTGTGTAACCTAACTGTTCCAGTAGCCACATTAAAAAAAGCAAAAACAGGTAAAATTAACTGTGACAATATATTTTATCTGGCCCAATATTATCATCTCAACATGTAATGAATAAACATATCATTATTGAAATACTTGGTATTCTTTGTTTTGTACTAAATATTTGAAATAATGCTGTATGTTTTTACACTTAGAGCATATCTCATATCAAACTAGCCACAGCTCAAGTGCAGAAAGCTGTGTGTGGCTAGTGGCTACCATACAGACAACTTTTTAAAAAATTTTTTTTTAAATTTGGGCTGGGGTTGTGGCTCAATAGTAGAGCGCTTGCCTAACATGTGTGGAGGCACTGGGTTCGATCCTCAGCACCACATATAAATAAATTTTAAAAAAATGTATTGTGTACACCTACAACTAAAAAAATATTTAAATGATTTATTTTTAGATTTGTTCTTTTTAGATATATGTGACAGTAGAGTGTGTTTTGACATGTTGTACATACATGGAGCATACCTTATCCTAATTAGGATCCCATTCTTGTGGTTGAACATGGTGTGAAGTTACACTGGTCATGTATTCATATGTGAACATAGGAAAGTTATGTCCAACTGACTTTACTATCTTTCCTAATCCTGTCCCCAACCTTTCCCTTCATTCCCCTTTGTCTAATCCAATAAACTTCTATTCTCCCACCCCCTTATTGTGTGGGGTTTGGGGACTGGCTTATTTCACTTAGCATGATAGTCTTCAGTTCCATGCATTTACCAGCAAATGCCATAATTTCATTCTTCTTTATGGCTGAGTAATATGACTTTGTGTATATATAATTATCAAGAATACAAGTAACAGGCGGTTCCAAGATGGAGGCCTAGGCAGACGCTGCAGTCAGTCTCTCCAGAGCCAGAGATTGAAGTTGTGGAAATACCATCTCCCAGCCAGCTTCTGGACATCATCCTACAGCTGCCCCAGCAGGAATTTCACTTGCGCGTGAAAGCAGGGCCACCAGGCAGCAGCCACTACCACAAGCAGCGCGTCTTCGGCAGCAAGCCGCGGCGGAGCTCAGCCGCGGCGGCTTAGAGCTGCAGCCCAGGGCCCGCCCCGGGCGCGGCCTGCTTCTATACGGGGTTTCTGGCTCCAGCGCCCACCCAACCACGCAGAACCCCTAGCAGCTGCTCCTGTGGGCACACAGCCTCAGTCGCTAGCCACTGGGGAGCCCATATTCAGGGCAAGAGTCGCTCCAGAGACCCCAGCGGAGACAGCCCGCCGCACTTCCGCTCCAGA
>CM053403.1:95334448-95364679 GCA_028644305.1 Xerus rutilus
AGAGAATTGATATGTTATCCTCTATCTATGCACAATGAATCATTTACACTGTTAACATGTAAGCCTAAATTAAAAAAAAAAAAGAATACAAGTAACAATAAATGTTCGCGAGGATGTGGGGGAAAGATATATTTGTACATTGCTGGTAGAACAGCAAATTGATGCAACCACTCTGGAAAGCAGTATGAAGATTCCTCAAAACAATTTGACCCAGTTATACCATGCCTTGATATATATCCAAAGGACTTATATTCAGCATACTACAGTGATGCAGCCACATCAATGTTTATAGCAGCTCAATTCACAATAGAAAAGCTATGCAACCAACGTAGGTGCCCTTCAATCGATGAGGGGATGAAGAAAATGTCATATATAGACAACTCTTTTGAAAAATTTTGCTGTCAAGTGAGCAGAATATAAAAGGTGGTTGCCAGAAATGGCTGTGGAGTCAAGAGGAGTTGTTTTTTTTTTTTTAAATTTTTTTAGTTGTTGATGAATCTTTATTTTATTCATTTATTTATATGTGGTACTAAGGATTGAACGCAGTGCCTCACACATGTGAGGCAAGGGCTCTACTACTGAGCCACAACCCCAGTCAAGTCAAGAGGTTTTTTTTTTTTTTTTTTAAGTATTTATTTATTTTTTAGTTGTAGGTGGACAGAATATCTTTATTTTATTTTTATGTGGTGCTGAGGATCGAACCCAGTGCCTCACGCATGCTAGGCGAGCACGCTACCACTGCGCCATAACCCCAGCCCCTCAAGTCAAGAGGTTTTGATGGGAGATACCACAGCACTTTTTCACACACGACAAGCATCACCCAGTGGAGAGTAAAGTTGATGATGCAGAAGTGAGAGGAACAATTACTGGCAGGATGGATGTCCTTCAGTAGGCAGGAAGGGAATCCATAGACAGGGAAGAGCTGTTCATCATGGGTCAGGTAAGAGGACAGAGCACATTGTAAGAGGACAGACGTGGCTGTGGGAACATATGAAAGTTCTTTTCTGCTTGTATCTATGTTCTGAGGGAAAGAGGTACCTAAGTCACCAGCTGAAAATGTGAAAGGAGAGGGGGACTAGAAGATAGAAGAGAGAGGCAAAGATATGAAAGAATCAGTAGGAAAGCAGAAGAGAGAATGGAGTAGGGACATGTGGTGGGGTTGGCGGGTGTCACCAAGGGCTAGCTTGAGGTTGCTGGTTGTGAGAGGGAAGCAAGACTTAGCTGGCTTTACATATTTCTCAGCCCTTTCCAGGTACCATGTAGACCTCCATCTCATTGTATTTCATGAGGGTTGGTGTTTTTCCAGAGGAGCAAGATAACTGAAGGGAGGAGTAAGAACAGTGTAAATGCCAGTAAGTGGTTGTAACAATGGAGCATGGCATCTGCACAAGGACAAGAGAGGGAGGGGAACACAGAGAATGTGATGGGATGAGTGGATTGACGGAGTCGGGGTGCACGAGAGAGATGCTGGCAAGGTAGGCGGTGCTGGTTAGAGCAGGACGTTGGAGTTGAACTAATGGGGAGGGTGCAGTTATCACTTATGCCAGGGAGATTGGCTACAACCATGGGAATGAGCAGCTGAGACAGGATGGAGGTCAGAATCCCCAGAGAAAGCATCAGGAACAAGAGGGCAAGACAGCAGAGCAGTGAGTGTCGGAGAGAGCTGGAGTGAGCCCACAGCGAACGTCTTTCAGGTGCATGGAAGAGTGACTCAAAGGTATGCAAGAAGGAGTGGGAAGCAGGGGGTCTGATGACAGAATAGCCACACTGGAGGGTTTCAGGAAGGGGGAACGAGGGAGGCCTGAAAACAGAAATGAAGAGAAGGCAGGGCCCCTCCTACACTCCACCTCCATTGGAATGAGGCATCTGGAAGAGAGCGGAGCTGCCTCCTGAGAGGGTGCAGGGAAGCATTGTGCTTGAGGGAGAGCCAGAAAGGAAGGGTAGTGACCAGAAACAAAGCTGAGGATTTAGGGCAGGAGGGGGACCACCTGCCTAGTATAAAAGTTTCGATGGGATTCAGCTGCACCCACTCATTTATATATTCCTATTTTCTTGCAATAGCGATAGACTCCTGACCAGAGGCTACATGGCTCACAAAGCTGAAAATAGCATCTGGCCCTTTACAGATGAGATGTGCTGCCCCAGAACAGATGATGGGGACCAGAGGGCACATTAGGAAGGGTTCAGGAGTGAGGTGGCAAGAGGGAAGGTTAGACCCCAGGTTCATATAATCAGATGGGAAAGGGACTCTGTGTGATAAGGGATGACCCGAGGATTCTGGGCTTTGAGTGGTAACCAAAGGAAAAATAGGGAAATGGGCAGCAGTGGCAATTTCAGTCCTTATGCCTAGAAATGACTCAATAAGTCATTGTCAAAATGTGTCCTGGGTTGTTTTTCTGCATTAGGGATGCCTGTGATCAAGAAGGAAGCCCAAGTATTAGAACTGGGTCTCCTTATCACATCTGAACAATGGCCTGGGGCAACTTTGGTTCTTGAGCTCATGCTCCTGGAAACTGGGCCTAGGAACAGGGGTCCAGGTGCAGCTGAAAGCTGGACTTGGCAGAAGCTCAGAGCCAGGCATGGCCAGGCAATGCTGGGATTGGTTTAGATTAAGGATTTTAAACTGTGCTCCATGGAAGCCTTCAAGAACTTCTTGGGCAGTGAGGTCAGAACTGAGTTGCTGGGGTTCTAGTACCACTACCCCAGACTTAACAGAGCAGCTTCCCTTCTATGTTTTTTTCCAGTGTTGGGGATCAAACCTAGGGCCTTGTGCTTGCTAGGGAAGCACTCTGCCACTGGGCTATGTTCCTAGTCCCCTTCTATCTGTTTTATGTACTGGGCCTTGAGTGAGACTTTGAACAATGCGTTCTGCACCTGAAAAAAGTTTTGCCTAGCAGGCACAAGGCTCTGAGTTCAATCCCCGGCATCATCAAAGAGAGGGGAAAATACAGGCTGGAGATGTAGCTCAGTGGTAGAGCACTTGTCTAGCATATGTGAAGCCCTGAGTTCAATCCCCAGCACTGAAAAAAAAAGTTTGAAAACCATAGCCAAACCATATTTAAAGCCTCTTAACTCTGATTCTTTGACTTAGTTTGGCAATCTAATGGTTTCCTAGGTTAGCTGGATTTGTATGCCTTGAATCCCAGGCAGAAGTTGCCAAGGATCAGGGGAGTGGATTCCTTTCTTTACAAGGGAAGCGTTCTTTCCACTGAAATCTAGATCACTGAAACCTGAGGAAATGGAGACCAGCTTGCAAGTTGGTCAAAAAACATTCCAAATCCAAACCAGATTTTGTTCCTGGTATTTCCTGGAAGAAAGCAATATGCTTATTGGAATACAAGATGTTCACAAAATATTATTCAGTGAAGGGAGCAGAGATGAGACAACTTTCTTCTCTTTTAACCCCCACCCCAGCTTAAAACTCTTTCATTAAGTGTTTTCTTTTAATTTTGAAGGGATAGACAATTTAGAAATAGGTATGGGAAGTGTTTTGGTGTGGAATGCTGGGTGAGCTTCTCCTCAGATGTTGTAAGAGCAAAACCACTGCTTTGTGCCTGCTGAACCCTGGGGGTGGGTCCTGAGGTGGATGCTTAGCTGGGGATTTCTCCAGGAGTTGTACTGGGCAGTTCTGTAGCCAGCTGTTAGAGCTTTAACAGAGGAGGGCAAGGAGGCTCCAGAGGACCCAAACAATCAGAGAGGCAGGGCCACCATGTTGTGAGGGAGATAGGGACATAACTAAAGCCTTTTTCTCCTAAGTGAGGGACCTACTGAGGAGTCCTTGGTTCTTGGGTTGGTGTCAGGGGAGATAGATTACAAAGGCCTTTTAAGTCCCCTCCACATTCACTCATTGGTCCCATCTCCCCATTGCACCAAAGAGACTCCTCCGCTTTGGGAAGGAAATGACTCTTGTGACATGCCACCAGAATGGGAACATAGAGACAAGAGGGATGTACCCTGAAGGGAGCAGGCAGCCCTGACTTCTCTGATTTATAGGATGCTAGAAGAAGCCTTCCTCTAACTGGCTACAGAGGAGAGGGCCCAGGAGAGAAGAGATTTCCCAAGAGACTCAGGGAAGCACAGGGATGTTCATTAAATACTATAAAAGGGGCAGAAAAAAGTCATGGCTAGAGAGAAGTGGTGAGCTACACCCTCTGGGGATGGAGGATCATTTTTCTAGTTGAAAGGAGGGGCTGAGATTTAGACTGGGTGGAGAGCACCTAGGACCAATACTTCTGTAGAGGATAAACTAGTACTAAATATGGCCAAGTGTGAGATGAAGGGCACCCCAAAGGTCATGGTGAACTACAAGCTGAGCAAGTGTTGGCCTCATAAGCTCTGTGGTTTAAAACACTAAACAGAGGCATCTTTCAGAACAAAGCCAAATCTGGATGCTTCTTCGTCTTCATCAACCTCATGGCCAAAACCCCAGGGAGAAGTGACTAGACTCTGGACCAATCCAGTGAAAAGTCTGTTGAGGTGGGGAGGAGTGAGAGTCTAAGGGATGAAGCAAGGTCCAAATAAACTGCAAACACCCACTGTGGGCCAGCCACACACGTTCTTCTGAGCAGGAAGGCACCTGCCCGCCCTCCCGCAGCTCCTGCTTAAGGACTCTCCTGTTTTTGTCTCCACTTCTCAAGCTTCAGGTAAGGCCATGAATGGGGCAAAGTATATCTAGTCAAATTCAACTCTTTTCATAAACATGTAGCGTCTCTACCTAAAAACTTGTCCTGCAAGTCACCCCATCTCTCCACCGATCCTACAAGTGCCAGCTCTCATTCCTGAGGCTTCCGTCTTTGCATGTGCCACAGGCTACCAGGAGGCTGAAGCCTTGAGAAAAAGCCTGAATTTACGAGGGATTTAGGGGTACTGGGAACAACCCACCTTCAGGACTTCTGCTAGGGTTTTTCACTGAGTTCATTCAAGGCATTTCTTTAGCCACTCTGTTTATTCTGGCAAAACCTCACCCCGAGTCCTCTGTGGCCAGATCTATAAATGGCTAATAAACTTAGTGCTCCTCATGTCACCCAAATACCCTTGATGTTCATGTGGCCAAAATGCGTCATTCATTGGCCAGGCAACATGAGACAACACAGGAAAAACCCTAACATGTTCCAAACAATCATTATGAGCCATCCAGATGGCCAAGGACAAGGAAATAACTTGTAAATGATCTTGATTTGCTCCTGTGTTATTTCCTACAGTAAAGACCAGGCGCTCCCCTCCAAGATAATGAATGGCGAGTGCTCTGGAGAAGCCCGCAGTGGCCCAGGTGTGTACTGGGATAACACAAAAGGAGTCACCAAAAAATAGCTTCCTGACATCCTGTTCTTCACACTGAAGCCTGTGGGGACCCTGAATCATGCAGGGTGGCCATCATGGAAGCATTTGCCAGGTTCCAAGTAACAGGAGATCAGCTTGGAGGAGCTGGCTTGTTGTTGAAGTAGAAGCTGCTATACAGGTGACCCCCATTATCAACAAAACACACAAGGCATTGGAACTTCATCCACTTTGTCTTAATACACTCTGTTTCACACAGCATACGTAGGCCTGTTAGGTACAATTATTTTATGGAGAATCTTTTTGTGCCATTACCAATCTCTTGGTAAGGAAATTGTCACTTTCAAAATTTTACTTGGGATTCTTGACTCTGCTTTTTTTTAAAGCCACTATCAACTCTGCCTCAATCTTAAAATGAAACAGTATTTGGAGGAAGGTACCTTAGGCTGGGTTGGTTTACCTACCACCTTGGCCTTTCAGAGATCTGTTTCCTTCTCACTCAAGATGTCTCATCTTATAGGATGGTAAGCATGAACAATTTGTGGACCAAAGGCACAGCCTGGCAGCTTAGCAGGCATCCCCACGTCATGCCACACCTGTGGGTTGGATAATCCCAGGCAAGCTGACTAAATTTGTTCAGTGATACAGTGGGGAAATTGGTCAGTGGAACTGCTGGGTCAGATATGGTTGGAGGGGGAAGAAAAGTCCTTAAGCAGAGGAACCACCTCAGCTGCACAGAGGACCCAGGTTCCATTAAGAGCACGCAAATTCAAGTGCATGCATGTGTGTGTCTGTGTGTCTGCGTGCGTGTGTGCATGTATGTATGTATCTGCATCTTTGTGTGTGCGTGTGTGCACGCTGATGCATGTGGGGGTGGTGAGGAGGGGTGTTCTTAGGTAATAGCTCCTCTCCCTTCAGAGAAAGTCTGAACTCAAAGTGATTGTTAGCATCCTTTCATCATGCCTGAAGGCTAGTACAGTTATGACCAAATCGAAAAGAGACATGAAGAGAGGGGGAAAGAGGTATGCATGGGTAGGGCAAGGAAAAGGAGACAGACAGCTGTACTTACCCTACAACCACAATTATAAAATCTAGTAAATTCCAACCGTTGCGGAGGTAAGCGTTGGGGTGAAAGAGAAGACCATAGGCGATTACTTTTAAAAATGCTTCCACAGTAAAAATTATGAGAAAGAGATATTCCACTCGTTCCTAGAAAACAAAAATAAAAAAAGAGAAAAATAAATCATTAGGAATGTGAAAAGTTCTGAACCAGCAGATGTCACACGGATGGTCACGTGCCACATAATGGCGTTTCAGTCGACTGCAGACTGCATATACAATGGTGATCCCATTGTATATTTTAGTTTGTGTAAGTACGCTCCATGATGTCATTGAAATCACCTAATGTCACATATCTCAGAATGTAACCCCATCATTAAGAACATACAGCAGGGGCTACGGCTTAGTGGCAGAGCACTTGCCTAGCATGTGCGGTGCACTGGGTTTGATCCTTAGCATTGCATAAAAAAATAAACAGATAAAATAAAGGCATGCTGTCCATCTACAACTACAAAAACAAAATGTTTTTAAAAAAAAACAACAACACACAACAGCAGAAGGAACAGAAGGCTTCTTCCTCTGTGATAGGACATATGGAGATACTAAGTGGGACCTCCAAGTCAAATTAGCAAATCCACAACTTCTTCAACCACAAGAGCTCCAATCCAGTAGGGATTAAAGGATTTGTGTGTGTGTGTCTTCAAAGTTCCCTGTTGAATTGTAAATGTTAGGGTGGTACACAAATTCACATTGTTTTCTAAACATCCTATTTAACCAATTAACATTTTATTGTACCTTCTTAGTAATGTCTTGATCTAAAGGGAAACAACACAAAGAGAGAGGAGAAAGGTGCTGAAAGAAGGACTAGAGCAGAACCCCATGATTTTCATCATGCCACGATTCTGCTGTAAAAAATAGTTAAGGTCACAGACACGGTTCTGGGAGGGTACTAGCTGAGTTCTCCAACATAACAGCAGAAATATAGCCACAAAAAAATCAAGACACTGAAGATATCTTCACAGCAGCCCAGAGACAACCTGCTCATGTACATGGATCCAGAAATTTGAAAGCTCTTCCTTGAGCAGATAAGACTCTGTCCAAAGACACAGACCAGGTCTGCAGAGGAAACCAGCATTCTGAGAGTGGAAGCAGGCACGGGAGGCGAGTGATGAATGGAAAAGGCCAGCTCTTTTCTCAAGGACCAGAGAGTCATCTTTTCTCCTTCTGCTTCCTTGAAGAAAAATTTTGCATTTAAGGATGTTGTTCCTGTCCCTGGGTGCCACAATCCACAGGACAAACTCATTGGCTCAATTAGAGCGAGCCGACTCCCTGTGCTGATTCACTCACTTCCCTCACCATTAATTGCTCCCTTCCCCTCACCCCCCAGTGCAGAGCCCTAATGGCCCCCACTATGCGAAGCCTGCCTGAAGCTTTCATGCTCCACTGCTCTTCTCTGCAGGAGCTTCAGCCCCAATTTTGGAGCCACAAAATACTTGTCCATGTGCATTCAGGTGCAGGTTCTCCAAAGCAAGGCTGGCCCGTCCACTGTCCCTGGGAGACACTCAACTTGGAATCACCAGGACCCCCTCTTCTGCCAGGTCAGGGGGAGCTCACTGAAGGCATCCAGGTCCACCCACACTCTGGAGAGGGGCATTGTCTGCAAAGGCCCACCTCCTTCTGGCCAGCTGGCTGGCAGGGTGCTCTAAATCTGGGGCACTCGGGAGTCTGATGGGTAACTGCAGAGACAGGTACCCTCTGCCCCAGTCACTCTTCCTCATCCCCTAGACATTTAATGAGCTCTGGCCTCACTGTACCCAGCTCTGGATGATGCAATTTGAAGATGCTAAGTTAAAAACTGCAGACTTCTGGGCCCCATCCAGACCTAATAAATAGATCTCCTGCCCATGAAGCATAGCAATAATGCATTATAGACAATTCCAGGTGTCTCTGAGGCAACTCAAAATTTAAGAGCCACCAGCCCAAGTGCTGATGAAGTCCCAGATCAGGCAGTAAAAGGAAGGGAGTGGAGGGTTCAGATACAGTCATCATCTCAGAAGGCTCATCTTTTACTGCCCCCGCCCCCACTTTAGTACCATATAGTTGGTCTGGGGATGTGGCTGCCTTGGGGTTGTGACCCAGGAACTATGATGTGTGGTACCATCAACCTTTTCAAATTAGGTGATACTGTGTTAGAGTGTACATTAGGGCCATGTTAACAGGGAAGACATGAGGCCGATGCAACCTGAGGATACTTGTAGAAGACGAGAGAGGGAGGAGCTATCAAACAGCCACTCAGCCCCAGTCTCCTTGCCCTCATGCCCGTGATGGTTCAGAGCTTTCATGTTTACACGAGACGACAGGGTCACCCCCTTCTGTAGCCCCATGACTCTCCATGGAAATCCACAATGTGGAATAAGAAGAGAAGAAAAGGAAAAGTTAAATGAAAGTTTGGTATCACTAGGTGGTGGGTGCTTTCATGAATGCACATGTGTGCTTATTGCTTTTATACTTTCATTCACTTGCACACCTATTCATGCACCCACCCACTCATCCATCCATCCACCCACCCATCCACCTACCCATTCACCCACCCACTCATTTATCCGTCCATCTATCCATTCACCAATCCACTCATCTATCCATCCATCAATCTGTCCATCCACTCTGTCATTCAAGACCAGTGTGGTACAACTAAGTGAACTGTCAGAAATGACCTTGGAGTTCTCTTTGGGTGGCCTAGAAATGAGCTTTCTGGGGAAGACAGCACCCAAGCTCAAAGTCCTTCCTCCTCCTGCAGGGAGAAGAGCAATATCCCAAAGGCTCCAAGGGCCCTATATGCTAGGAAGCTGGCAATCCCAGACAACTTCCTATAAACCTCTGGCACCCCCAATCCAGACTGCCTAGCATCAAGCAGTCAGTTTATTCCCTCATTGACAAGACTGCTTTCCCTTGCTTACTTGCCCTATAAAAAGACAGCACCATTGGGGAGGAGGGGCCCCTCCACTGGCATGCAGACTCAGTAGCATCCTGGACCTGCCACACAACTTTGTGAGACACAGGGATCAGAGAATTGTGACTTGTCTTATAGAACTTTGGCCTACGTAAGTTTTCCCAATGAAGTCTGTTCCTTACTCCATGCCATGTGACATCTGTTTCACACCCTGGTAAACAACACATAGTGATCCAGAAGGATCCACCCCACACATCAGTGAATCACTCAATCAAAAATTCACTCAAACATTCACAAATATGCTTATGTATGTTGCTGGATGCTAGAGATCTGAGATAAAGGGCTCAGAAACTGAGTGGAGAGGGAGCCCCAGTTCCAGGAAAAAAATGTCTTCTGAAGACTCATGGAGCTTGACACGGATAGGCATACACTATCTTAGTTTTCTATTTATCCTCCCATGTACACATATTCCCATTCAACTGAATCATAAGCTCCTAGAGTACAGTTTTTAATGGTAATACTCAATAATCTTGATTCTGGCACTAACTGGTATGTGTGGCTTAGGCCAAGTTACTTTACTTGTCTGGGTCTATTTCCTCATACATAGAGGAAATGTTAAAAATTACATGTATGTGTACACACACACACATGCACACACACACAGAGGCTTCCTAGGGTATTTTGAGAGCAGGGGAGGGGAAGGCTGAGAAAATAGGGCTTTGCTGCTCCATCCCCTCTTGAACCAGAGCAGTGCTATGTTAACCCACATTGGGTTGAGTTGTCCAGGAGTCCTAAACCAGTTAAATAGAATCCAGGAGCTGATCTGATGGGATGTGAACAGAGAATACAAACGATAAAAGAAGTGGCTACCTTTACCAACCACTCTGGGAGATTTTTGTTGACTTTACTTACTGAGTTCTGCATATATTTACTCGAGAAGAGGGATCACTGCTTTTGTTGTTTCTCTGATAACTTAGAACACCACTTTCAAAGTGGTAGATGACTTCCAAAACCCCCTGAAATCCTTCAGCAAGTGAGGATGCTACTGGCCAGACTGGGTACAGATGTGGCCAAGGCACAGCTAAATCCCAGGACATGGAATGGAGCTAAGAGCTCTTTGCAACCCTCCCTCTCTGTTGTTCTGGAACTCATCATAAGTACAAATAAACATTATAATAAAAATATCCATCATCAATAAGATTATTAATATTTGTGCTTTAGGGGAACACAAACTCCTTGTGAGCAGAAGCTATGCTAGGTTAGATCTTCCAGGACAAGGACCACGAGGGAAGGACTGATGTGTCTCTTCACATAGGTGTGTTTCTGCAGCACAGCTACACATACCGTAGAGCTGTGAAATGCCCATCTTCCTACGTTGAGCACTACAAGGCTTTAGCTCTGTGATGAGAAAGATCCAAAGTGTAAGAATTCATACCCAGAGAGCCTGTGTACCTGTTTGAATTTATGTAAGTGTATTTATTGAAGCTGCCAAGAATTCTACACCAAACAGAATTGATGAGAATCTCAGTTACACAATTTTATCTAGGTACAAGGTAAAAAGACGACAGACACAATAACAATACTTCACACAGCACATTGTTTTCCAGATTGTTTCATAACTTAAGTACTGTTCAACCTGACCTCTAAATACAGTCTCCTGTCTATTCTCCAGCTCAGAGACCTTAGCTCTTCGTTCTCCAAACCTCTCGTGCATTCATCTGGCATCACAGATACTTCCTGAGAGTCTTCTCAGCCCCAGGCCACGTTGCAGCATTGCTCTCTCAAGAGACTGACAGACTTGTAGAATGTACAAAGCTGTAAGAACAGAGACACACAACCCCACCTCTTGATTGTGCAGAATACAGGGGCTGGACCTCTAGCCCAGGGGATGGGTACTTAGGTTTCTTCAATGGTAGATCTGGTGTTCCTTTTGCTACAGTGCAGCTGTCTCTGTCTATGGACTGAAGAAGCCCTGTGTTAATGTTTTTAACAGGTGTCACTAGATAAGTAAGGGATCTCCTCCTCCAAGGCATGGCTAGAAGGGTGGGCAGCAGGGATCTCACACCTGGAGTCTCCACTGGTACTTGAGACTCAGCCAGGAAGCAGCCTTCCATCTGTAGAGCAATGGATAAACTAAATAGGGAATATATACACAAAGGAATATTATTTAACCTTAAAAAGGAATGAATTTACCACACATTCTATGACATGGAGGAATCATGAAATATCATGCTAAATGGAAGATGTCAGTCACAGAAGAACAAATATTGTATGATTCCCCTTGTATAAAATACCTAGAATAAGCAAATTCAAAGGGATCTAAAGTAGAAAAGAGGTCACCAGGAGCTGAGAGGAAGGAGGAATGGGAAGTCACTGCTTAATGGGTACAGAATTTCAGTTTGGGGTGGGGACAGAGGTGATGACTGCACAAAATTGTGAATGCAACTAACACCACTGAATTACCACCACCCCCCAAAAAAAAACTGGCTAAAAACACAAATGTTATGTTATTGGTACTCTACCACAATAAAAAAAAATTCTTGAGGGTCTTAGGGTTTTCTAGTCCCTGGGGGGTCAAATTCCAACCTGTATCAGCTAGAACAAAGCTGATTCATCAGAAAGTTGAACAGTACAGTCTTTGGTAGGAGGACCTGGCCAGATGCATGGGCACCTGGATTGGGAAGATGGGAGCTCAGCAGGGAGGTGGGAGATGGGAGGGCAGGTGTATCCCAAAGGCTTCATACAGAAGCCTCATTTAGAAGGGGACTGGTGGTTCAGGCGCTCTGGCCTTCTATTCAGGACATTTTTGCAAAGGATGAAGGGACAGGGAAAACCATTTAATGGCCTAAGAGCAAAGCAGCCCCGAAAAGAACAATTCACCTATTTATTGAGGGCAAGGAGCAATTGCAGTTGGGTAGGTTGAAAAGCAAGCTAGAGTCACTGGCTTTATAGTCGCTCAGTTCAAAACAAAACCACGGTCTATTTCTCTGTGCTTGCCCATGATGCTAAGTTGAAGTGACTTACTCACTTATCAGTTTCCTGCATTTATGTCTTCTTCCCTAGAGGCTGGCCTTGCCTCAGCTGCCCCTGCATGGCAGGTGGCACAGGTGCTCTGCACAGAGAGTGACACCAGACTTCTGGGTGTCAGCCCTGCTTGCTCCCCTGAGGCCTTCACTGTCCTCCACCCCAGCCTGTGCTGACCTCCTCTAGGCAGCTACTGGAGATGAGGTCACTGCTCCACACACCCCCAGGGCCCCCTCTGAGCCTGTGTTTCTATAACTATAAACCCTAGAGGGCAGGCATAGCCTGTTTCATTCCTCTGCTTGATTCACCATTTGAACAATCAACCTTCACCAAACTGCGGCCTGAGATGAAAGGAAGCCTGAATGTCACACAGCCCAGCCTCCTCCCTCCTCCACTCGACCTCCTCCATCCCAGGTCCGTTGTGTCTTTATGAGCTACCTGTCATTGGGCAGTTCTGACTTTCAGAGAATGGCCACAGCCCCTTCTTCTCTGAGGTAAAAAATAAAAATAAAAACAGGTATCACATTTTATTTGGGGGTAATGAAGTGGAGAGGGTGAGAGATATTACCAATCAGGGTGGAATTACTCCTGGGGACAATGGGCATATGCTTAGTAACCTGTGGGCTAGTAGGTAATTTCTCAAATGAGAGGAAGGTACAGTAGTGGCCTCAAACTCTCTACTAACTGCCCAGCTTCTTTTAAGGAGCTCAACTAACACTTGGCCCAGGGAAACATGACCACCTTCCTGCCTCATCCCACTGTCCATTCCCAATCCGGCACCATCATGGGTTGTCTGTGTGTCCAAGCAGCTTCCCAACTGCTTCCTGGACATATAGGTGGTTCTACTGCTCCAAAGCCTTCTATGGCTCCCCTCTGCCCTTAAAACAAAATCTAGCCTCCTTAATATGGTAACAAGGTCTGTCATGACATGACTCCTAGCTGCATCTTCGGCCACCACTCCAGCCATACCAAAGTCTCACTGTGCCCTTCCCCCTGCCCCTGCCATCCTTGCTCCGTCCTCCACCTAGCAAACTCCTTCTCATCCCAAGATGCAGCTCAGTCTGGACCCCTCACCTGCATCCCTTGACCCTGAGGGAGTAGAATTAGTACCCATTCATGGCTTCAGTGCCCTTTATTCATATTACCATTCTAGTACACATTATGGTATGTGTATTCCTCCCCCATCCAAGGACAGAGCACCTGCAGGGCAGAAGCAGGTGTCTTTATCACCTGTGGTTAAGGGGTATCTTTAAATGAAAGGCAAAGTGTTGAGAGAAAAGGGCTTTGGAGTCACACACATCTGGGATCAGATTTTTCCTATGACAAGCTACATAATCTTTCTAAACTTTGGTCTCTTCACCAGTGAACCGGGAACAGTTATGCCTACCTTGGGTCATTTTGAGAATTAGAAATCACAGAGTTGTCATTCAAACAGTAGCTGCTGTCACTGCTATAGCCCTAGCACCTGTACCTACAGGAACTGGCACACGCTAGGTGTCCGACACACCTTTGTGGAGTGGACAGTCTTTCTGTCCTGGGGCTTTGTGTCTTCCATATAGGTCCTGGCTGTACCTGCTCCCCCAAGGCCCCTGCTGGGTGGCTGAGTGGTCAGAAGCATTGGCCCAGTTGCCTCTCTCTGTGTCCTCTCCCTCCCTGGCCACATCAGCTGTCGTCACATCAGTGGCACATTCACTGTCCTCTTTTGATCCTCTTCACTTTAGCAAAAACCAGAGACTTGAGGCCCCACATCTGCTTTCTATTATCAAAGCCACTTAAAAGCAAAACAAAAACTCTCTCTGCATCCTGTCTGCTGGACATTCATGTCTAGCTCCCTCCTTTGCCCTCTGAGCTATAGGAATAGGTTTGGTTCTGGCTTCAGAAGCCCCTGGCCCCACAGCAGCAAGCGCTTTCTCTGTGACTGTGCCAAATCAATGTCTCTTGGGGTGACTTATTTCAGCTATGAAGAATGAGGATGAAGGAAGATGGGCAGTGTGATTAGGAGGTCTGCTAATGATGTGATAATCACCACAGTGCTAACTCATGTGGCAAAACTTTACAGTTTACAAGTTCTTTCTTTCATCCATTTTTATGTTGAGGCTTATGAACCCCTGTGAAGAAGGAAGAGTAGGTACTTTTCTCCTCCTCTAACTCTTCTTCCTTCCATGTATTTTTCTTCCTCACAATTACCATCACCACCATCACTATCCCCATCACCATTTCCACTACCATCACCACCCTCACCACCATCACTATCATCACCATCACCACCATCATGGCCACAATCATCACCACCACTCACTTCATCCTAGCTGCCATTAACAATCTGAGTCTGCACACTAGTTTTAATCCTAATAGTAATTGCATTATGGATACAAAATATCATCTCACTTTCTTACATGAGCATATCTATTAAAGAGATTACAAAATCTTCCACAAAGCCATGCAGCTAGAAAGCAGCACAGTGCATACTCTACATTTAATGTCTTTTCCATTTTTTATGGTTATAGAAAAATCTAGATTCTTCTAGTTCACCTCTCCATGACTCAGTGCCTTGGTATTGTCAAAATTAGGAGGTGCACTGGGACTTTTGGGGGACTACACCAAATGCCTAGTTTTTATGTGAAACTCAGCATTATAAGCTGAATTCGATAAGTTCTCTAAGTGTAGCAAGTCTTTGACCCTCAGAGCCTGACCTGGCCTGGGGCACTCTGCATCTGCACAGATGGTATCTGGACATATGGCGGCAGGATTCATGTGCTGATTGCTGTATGGAGCCCACAGACTCTTCTCACTGCTGGTCAAACCTGTTCACCATCATGTGCAGAGCACAGCTGGCTGTACATCACCCACTCATCTTCTAATCCATTAGAAAGTATCCTGTTCCTCGCCACCATCCACTGTCTTCAGAGTGGCATGTGACCCAAGCCTGCTGAGTGGCATGAAGGAAAATCTCCTCATTGATCTCAAAGAAAGATAGAGGCATACAGGCAGGAAGGTACTCCAAGCCCTTCTGCAGTATGACACACCCATTCTGGATATGAAATCTGGTATGGTGACACCTGAGATCATGAGGACTATGAGATGAGGGCACACGCAACAAGCGGAGGGTGGCAAAGAGAAAGTATGGACAGATCTGGGGGCTGAGTAAAGTTGTTAAGTCAGTAAATTAATCAGCTTTGAGCTGGGCACGGTGGCGCAAGCCTGTAATCCCAGCACTTAGGGAGGCTGAGACAGGAGAATCGCAAGTTCAAAGCCAGCTTCAGCAACGGGGTGGCACTAAGCAACTCAGTGAGATCCTGTCTCTACATAGAACACAAAATAGGGCTGGGGATGTGGCTCAGTGGTCGGGGGCCCCTGAGTTCAATCTCTAGTACCAAAAAAAAAAAATTAATCAGCTTTGATGCCACCTTAATTTGGGGCTTCCTTCCATTCTATCTTTGAGATACAGTGTCCTTATTGTTGAAACCATTTCAAGTTGAGTTTTCTAGCACTGGCATCGGAAAGCATCCTTATCCATGGGCTCCATTTGCTATCTCTATGTGCCACTCCTCCTTTCACATCTTTATCCCACAGCTGTTTAGGGCCGCCACCCCTTATCAGCCATTGGGGCACATTAAAACTAAGCTCAGTCTCATCCAGCCGGAAAAGGCAAGAGCTCGTAAACACCAGAAGACAAATGCCTCTCTGTCTCCCCGTTAGCTTGCAGCCTGGGCGTGAGATGCTTATTTCAGATTATGGTTTCAGACTGGATCTAGAGAGATCAGCCCAAATCCCTATCAGAAGCTAGCCCAAGTAATTCTATGCTTAGCTTCTCTTTACAGCTCAGGACTGACGAGCTGAAGGATAAGGCTGTACGAGGTAGTAATTTACTAATGTTACAGTTCTCAAAAAGGTTAAGGTGGTGAACCGGAGAAGAAGCTCCTCCAGCATCCCAGCCTCAGATGCCTGGAGATGAAGGACACAGGGATGCAGACCTGGAAATGTGGGTTTTTCTCTTACCTTTAAAAGACGAAGGAATATCTGAGCAAGGAACTTTCCAGAATCTTACTTTAAGTATGCTAGTTCCTACCTTAAGAAATTATATGGATTCTCTATTCTTAGCTCATTGGGCCCCACTCCCCTGCTTGATTCGTTCCCTCTCCACCTATGTACTTTGTCTTTACCCAATGCCCATTGCTCAAGTAAAAAAGCTACCTACCTACCCATTCCCATCCAGTCTTTATGGCCTCCTGCCTGTAAGATTCTCTCTTCCCTCGGGGCAGCTGTTCCTCCCCCAGTTGGAAGGTTACTTTGACTTTTCCAAGCCTGGCAATCTCCTTTTGCTGTGGGCCACCGCAGTCTGATGGCCAGTCTGTCTGCCTGCTCATTTAGGCTATCAATATAGCATGTTTGATAAGTTCTCTAAGTGTAGTAGTTGTCCCAGACCTCTCTCCTCTTCAGGAGTCTGAATATACCCAGTGCAGAAACTAAGTTGCAATTTGAATCTGTTCCTCATGGTGCCTTGTTCAGTGCCAGGGACTCACAGGATCCTCCAGTGTGGCATTGGCAGGATACTGAGAGTCACCAAGGTTGGTTTTCAGGACCTGGCCTCTCTCACATGGTGGACACAGCTCTTCATGGTGGACAATGTGCTTTTATATGCCAGGCTGTGTCACCCAGCACTTGGTGTGTGACTCCAGGGCACAGTGGCCTTCATCAGCAGTCCTTTCATAATGCCCCCACCCTGTGAATTACAACCAGGAGCACCCGCTGGGACACTGTGGCATCATCAGCATGGAGAACATGTACTGAGGGACCCATCCCCCAAAAAGGGCACTGAAATGAAAGAAAGATGATCTCATGGAAGAGGCCAGAATAGCCAAAGACTAGGAAGGGGCGGCGGGGAGGAACGCCAGATCATGGGTACCAACGCACAGCCAGATCGGAAATTATTTCTGGTGTTCTACGGCACAGTAAACTACGGTTTACAACAATCTATTTCAAAATAAGTAGAAGAGTATGAAGGTTCTCAACCTTCAAGAGACAGAAATGCTAATTGCCTAATTTGATCATTACATACTGTATAAAGCTGTGTGGTGGGAACATGGCACCAAGAGGCAAGCATGAGTTCTTATTTTTATATCTTCTACAACCACTGCACCTTGGACATGTTACTAAAGTTCGTATGCCTCCATTTCTTTGGTTATAAGATGGAGGTGCCATTTACTTTCTGTAGAGAATCTTTAAGGACAGAGGGGGAAATGTATGCAGAAAATACCTAAGAAATGTTTCCTTCCCTACCTCCAGTGGTTCTAGAATTTCATGGGATTTGAGCTGTTCATTCCACACATGATGAAGACATGACATGAGAAGAAAAGCAATAATACCCAAAAGGAAATGCTTGCAGGTGATTAGAGATGATGGCAGGACAGGGCTAAAGGTGAGCGTTTGAGAAACAATCTGTATAGATGAAGCAGTGACGGTTACGTGACATCCATGGCCAAATAAGAGTGAAGTGATGGGAAAGGAGGAAAAGGGCCAGGAGAGGACACTGGTGGGAAGGTGGTCCAATACAGCATCTCTCAAGACCAATATAAATTTTCCATGCCCATTGTGTGTGGTGTTGTTTACTTAATACCTTTTATATCAACTCACTTATCTTATATAAACACTAGAAAAGAAACTTTTCATCAGAAGCACTGCTTTTATTGCTTTCCATGATAAAGGTGAAAGTAAAATATACCTATGAAAAATGTTTGTGCATTACCTGAAAATGTCACACATGTCACACTAAGGGAAACTGTGCTCAAGGGCTGTCCCTTGAAAGGATCAGACTTAATCCATGCAGGTCCAGGAGGCAGGAAGAAGGGAGTAGGACTAATCAGTGGAAATTCGAGGGAAGCCAATTTTATCTCAAAGGGGAACTCTCTAGGGTTTGAGTCCTGTGGCCCTGAGCACAGGGGTAGGGAGGCTGAAACTGCTGAATCATCTGCAGGCACTGGTTTAGGGGCTGAAGCCTCAGGTAGTTGGACCACATTTCCTCCAAGGTTTCATGATGACCAACAGTCCTTTATGTCATGAGGTGTCATCACATTTGTGAATGAGAGGGAAGCAAACTGAATGAATGGATGGATGAATGGAGGTCATAAAGTTGCACAATATAAATGACATGGTAGTGATGCTTATTTACATACTGTTTTTTAAAAAAGAAGGTTGCATCTATGCCTTTTCTGATCAACCATCCAGAATATGGGATAGCTCCACTAGCTAAACTCAACTTCTTTTCCTCATGGGACCAGTGTTGGGAGGCACCCGTTTGGGATAATATTCTGTGTGTGCTAGTTTTAGTCAGCTTTTTTGCTGCTGTTACTAAAGGACCCGACCAGAACAACTATAGAGAAGGAAAAGTTTATTTGAGGGCTCACAGTTTCAGAGATCTCAATCCATAGACAGCAGGCTCCATTCCTCAGGGCCCACGATGGAACATTATGGTGGAAGAGTGTGGCAGAGGGAAGCAGCTCACGTGATGATCAGAAAGAAGACAGAAGACATTTGTATCTCCACTGCCAGATACAAATATATCCCTCAAAGCCACGCCCCCAGTTCCCACCTCCTCCAGCCACACTCTACTACTTCAGTTACCACTCCATTAATCCCTATCAGGGAGTTAATTCGCTGATTGGGTTAAGACTTTCACAACCCAGTCACTTCTCTGAACCTTCTTGCATTGTCTCACATGTGAGGTTTTGGGGGACACCTCACATCCAAACCATAAGAGTGAGGTAGTTCATTATGAGTATATCTTACTGCCTCCTTATTTTATGCCTTCTAGAGGCCAGAACATGAGCTTCTCCTATGTATCAGCACACCTGGAAAAGTGACAGAATATAGAGTCCTAATGACTTGATCTATTCCTGTTACCATGGCTCCTGGACACATCACTTTACCTTTATGAGCCTCAGCTTCCTCATCTTTGAAATAAGGATAATAAAACCTGTCATGGGGATGTGATGGATTTTACATAAAGATTTTACTTTTTTTTTACATGAAGATTTTAAACAATATTTGTTGAGGTCCTTTGCAATTGTCAAAATGCTATACAAGTATGAGTTATCACTATAAAAATAAGGAAAAGGGGAAAATACTCCAAACATGTGAAATAAGAGGCAAGAAGTACTGATTTCTCAGTCAAGACTAAAACACACAGAAGAGAAATGACTTCCCTAAGGCCAAACAAGATGACAGAGACATCTAGAGTGGAATCTACGCCTATCTGCTCTGGCCTCAGTTTGATGTTGACCATAGACACATGTCCCCCAAGATGTTATCAGAAAAGAGGCAAAGGGTGGAAAATCAGACTCCTGGAAGCAGAAGAAACTGAACTCTAGAACATCTGGGCCACTTTTTTGAACCATTGAGAACAGGTCTTCAAGGATGGCCATCCAGATGGTGGGTAAGCTACTTAGACATTAAAGGCTCACTTGGCACCATTGTGAGTACCGGGGTGCTAATGATGCACAGATACAGTCTCTGCTCTGAAGAAGCCTCCCTCCACATTTCATTCTGGCAGGTCAGCAACTGTTCCTGGCCTCCGCTCTGACTATACCCCACCAAAAAAGGGCTAGCTCCCCTCCCCTTCATATGGGCTTGGCTCTTCAGGCATGAGCTCTTCTCAGAAACTGGCTGACACCTATACTGAAGGCAGATCTAATTTAAACAGTGTTTCCTGAGAGCTGTAAACAGTCATAATTTTGGCTTTTGTGGGTGTCTCCTTTTCCTTTTAAAAATGGGCCTGTTCTTCTTGCTGATCGTTCAATTATAATGATACAAAACAGAAAGCAGTAAAAACTGGGGCCATGCCCTAAAAAGGGGACTTTGGTAAAAGTGATTCATGGTCTTTTCCTTTGGGGATCTCAGTAGGGGTGGGCTGAGCCTTGAGTTGTCTTTCTCAAATGAAGATGAATTTGTGATAGGTAAGAGGGGGAATGGGGATCTTGGGATATGGAAGGCCAGAGGTCATGCAGCCATGGGGTCCCTGCATTCACCTCATTTGATGATTTCTAGAGACATTTTGCTGAAGAGAGGTGCAATAGCCATTATATGCACTCACCTGCTCATGTGACTCCTCCACTGCAGTGATGGTGAGTGAATGGAGTCACTGGACCCAAAGGCATCTCAAACTGGCTAAGCTGTTGGCTCCAGTTCTTGCTGCATGCCGGGTCCTGAGCTCAGTGCTTCACATACATTATCTCAATCTCCAGTAGGTGAGTACAACCATTATTCTCAATTTACAGGAACTGAGTGAGGTCTACCTGGCACCACACTGGTGGTGTCTTACCCATCATGTTACCCTGTCCTTGCGGCACACAGCAATACATTTGGATTGCTAGGTTCCATATTGCCATATTCCCCCCGCCTCCTCTGGAAACATAACAAGGGCAATGAGCAAGCTGTAGTAGTCAAAGCATCATCCAGGAAGTCAGAAATCTGAGTTCTAATTTTAGTCTCATCAATATCAAGCTGGTGAGCTAGGATCACCCAACAGCCTCTATGAACCGGTTTTTCCTCAGCCACAAAATAAAGAGGTTGGATTGTACTAGTGGATCCTAAACTTAGGTTCTCTTGACAACTGCTTAGAAATGTCCTGGGGTGCTGGTTAAAAATAGTCTTGTGGGACCCCATCCCAGATATGATGAATCAGAATCTTCTGGGGAGGAACAATGGATTGGATTTCCAGAAAGCTTCCTAGCTTGAAGAGCACCCAGGTCTGGGGACTACAGATCCAAATGTTCTCCTTGGTTCCTTTCACCTACAAGATTCTCTGATTCTCAAATATATCCCCACCCTCCTGGACCCACAGGAACCTCTCCAAGGAAGGAATCTCCTTCTGCTTCTGAAAGGTGCTCTGTGGGAGAACAACCTGCACCTGCCATGCCTGAAAGTCAGTGTGTGTGTGTGTGTGTGTGTGTGTGTGTGTGTGTGTGTGTGTGTGTTAGGGGGAGGCAAAAACACTGCTGAAAGTGCCCATAGAGTTGTGATGTGCATTTGGGGCATGGTGACATGGAACCAGTAGTGGGTGTGTCCAGGTTGGAAATCTCAGGAACAGAGGGAGAGCTGGGTAAGTGCAAAACTGTTGGGACAGCTTGATGGCATCTACCTGTGGTGACTATGCCCTATGTTCCCAGTTTTGTGTTGAAGAATGTAGGGAACACATGGGAAGAACTTTCTATATCCCTGGGGAAATGAGACCTATACAGCCAGATTGCTAGAAGATCCAGAGAGTACTCAGCAAGTGGCAGAGATGTTCAAATTAAGGGGGGTGGGGAGTGGATAGAGAAAGTGGTGTATATGAAGCACTTACTATGTGCAAGCATTGGTCTCCTACCTGTCTGTTCCCTCTGGGATGGGCCAGGGAAGGGCAGGTGGGGAAAGTATTCCAGGTAGAAAAATCAAACCCAAGTCAGGGGTAAAGGTGTGTAGATCTATAGTTTCCAACAAATAGTCCCAGGAACTAGTTCAAAGGCTATATTGGACTAAGAATCAAGGTGTCTGTATGGGTTTTCCATCGACTAATTGCAGATAGTCAGTCAGGTGAGATATTTACTGTCTTTGGGTCACAGTTAGAAATAATAGAGGAAAGAGATCAGGGGGAGAGAGCAGAGGAGGGAAAGGGAAATTACTGGGGAATGATATTGACCAGATTACATTGTGCACATGAGTGAATACGAAACAATGAATCCCACCATTATGTATGATTATAATGCACCAATAAAAATATGGAAAAAACATTAATCATTGTCCTGCTAATGCATGGGATGCAATATTGTATAGCAGGTCTATGGAGAGAGGGCCACTGCTTATTATTATTATCTGAATGTATACACCTCAAATTCATATGTTAATATACTAATCTCCCAAGGTAATGGCATTAGGCAACTGAGTCTTTGGGAAATGATTAGGTTAGAAGGGGAGGAGCCCTCATGAGGGGATTAGTGCCCTTATTAAAGAGACATCAGAGAGCTAGCTGACCCCTGTCCATTATGTAAGGTTACTGTGAAAAGACAGCCATCTAGGAAGCATATTTTCATCAGACACTGAGTCTGCCAGCGCCTTGATCTTGGACTTCTCAGTTTTCATAACTATGGGAAGTAAATAAATTTTTGTGGCTTATAAAACCACCCCCAGTCTATGGTATTTTGTTACACCAGACTCAATGGCCTAAGATACCACTCAAATCTCAGGCCTTCACAGGAACAGCCTCCTGTCATGCTCTGCAAGGTTTCTCCCTCACCATGGTTGGAATGAATGCTCGGGTTTGTGGAAGCCACTCTTCCCCACTACCTACGATGGGCTGAGCTGGACGCAGCTGATCTCTTGGTGCATGGAATACCATGAAGTACTTGGGAGTAAGCAAAGTGCTTGGGATCTATCAAATAGTTCCCAGTGCCTCTTGCAAATTTCTATACTTGACACCTTCTGGACAAGACACCCAATTGTTCATCATGTGCATGCTGCTCATGTGTTATGAAGAGGTTTTGTGTGCACTAGCAGATTTTCTTCACCTCAATCCTAGCAGGGCAGAAACAGTGTTCTTTCCCATGTGGAAGATGAGGAAATTGAAGCAATGCCAGCTGGTAAATGGTAGAGAGAAAGTTTATACCTAAGTTCCCTGTCTCCAAACCTAGTGCTTTCCCCCTAAATCAACCTGGTATGCACCTACCGAACAAATATTCGGCCTCAGAATTCACTCTATTCGCTGAGGAGGGTATACACTCCTTCTCAGACAGTTTGTCACAGAACTCAGGCCTGGGCTGGGTTCAATAGTGTCCCCCTTCCATGTCCTTCCCAGAACCTCCAAATGTGATCTTATTTGGAAACAGGGTCACTGCAAATGCAATTACTTAAGATAAGGTCATATTGGAATAGGTGGTTCCCTAATCCAACATGCTGGTGTGCTTATAATAAGGGAAAATAAAGATGCACAAATGGAGAAGACATGTGAAGTCAGAGGCAGATCTGAGTGCCTGATGAGCTCCAAGGAATGCCAGGTGTGGCTGCCAACACTGAAGCTGGAAAAAAACAAAAAACAAAAAACACCCACAGAATAGATTATCCTCTGGAGAATGGCCCTGCTCACACCTGGATTTCAGACTTCTGACCTCCAGGATTATGAAAGAATAGAAGTATTGCTGTTTTGAGTCACTCTGTTCATGGTACTTTGTCACTGCTGCCTTAAGAAACTAATACAAGGCCATTGCCTGTGATGCCCCAAGTTCCTGTTTGAAGAACCAGTGTGACAAGGCACAAACACAGGACAAACCTCATCCTTGTCATCCTCACCTCCACTGCAAAGTCACCACCCAGAGCAAGCAGAGAGCATCTCTAATTCTAATAAGCTCTCTTTCTTCTCTCGGACTTTTACTGAAATGCTCAGCCACCCAGGGTGGGGGGACATCCCACTGGGTTGCGAGTTCAGTGGGATCTCACCATCAGTACCAAGAAGGAGGCAGTGTGGATGCACACAACTGGTTGCTGTGTCAGGCCTGCCAGGGACAGCAAAACTCCCCTCGGAGCCAGCTCCACTGCTCTGCTATGGTAAGCACCCTATGCCTACCTCCCCAGCTATTACCTGGCCCTTAAATCTCACGCCAGTGTCTTCATGGTGCCACACGCTGCAGGAAACTCAGAAGACAAGACCTTCACCACCAAGGGAGCAACAGTCTCAATGGGTAAGATTAATACCCTCCTAAAATCAAACTAGACACCAAGTGAGTGGCACAGTCAGCCAATGCCACTGCGACCTGAATCAGGTAGTACAGGCTTCTTGGAGAAGGCAATGGGCAGTGGAGCTGAACAATGGGGAAGGGGCATGGGAGACTCAAGGTCAGAAGAAGTCAAGTTCATGCGAGCACTGTTACATTAGAACTAGCCAAAGTGGGAGTTCATTCAGGAGGGAGGGTACAGAGGCTAGGGGTCTGATCAGGAAGGGCTTCCAATGTCTGTGGAAGGAATTTGGGCTCTATTCTGTAGGTAATGTTGGACCAACAATGCATAAGTCAATCTTATGAGTTAGATTAGATTCCAGTAAAATTAAAACATATTTTCAATTTGCAAAGCAAGTCATACAAGATAGCTTTTCCTTTGAAGGTGTTTCTCGACTTGAATGTTTTGAAGTGATGGGGTCAAGTGCCTGATCTGATAAGTTCCTAATAGAGTATAAACATTCGAAAGTGGACACTTTAAAAATATGCCTTGCAGTGGGTGCAGTGGCACACACCTGTAATCCCAGCGGCTAGGGAGGCTAAGGCAGGAGGATTGCAAGTTCAAAGCCAGCCTCAGCAACAGTGAGGTGCTAAGCAACTCAGTGAGACCCTGCCTCTAAATAAAATACAAAATAGGGCTGGGGATGTGGCTCAATGATCGAGTGCCCCTGAGTTCAATCAATCCCTAGTATCCCCCAAAATTAATAAAAATATGTCTTGCAAAGTACTAGCCATTTTCAGCCCAGCCAGGATTCCACGTCTGCTGGGAAGCCTCCCTGGATTGTCCAGGTCAGTGACAAGTCATTGGTGCTCCTTTCTGGAAATTCTCGACTTTAACAATCTAGTGATTCCTAGGCTCTTTTCATGATTTCATGGATCAATAAAACAGCACAGAAACATTAGGGACAGACATAGGGTTGTCTACTTTTTATTCTGCCAAGCAGAAATATTATAAATAACAATGACATTTATTATCCCTTTCATTGCCTAAAATGAAGAAGAAACAATCCCAGAATACAGGTGGACTGCCAGGACCACCCCACTGCCATAACTTGCACGTATGCCCTGTATTCCTCCTATTGCCCCGTATTTTCTCATCTTGCTGCAGACTGATACACTAGCTGCAGATTGGCACAGTCAGCAGGCTGACCAGCTCTCTAGCTCATCACATATTTCCTGTTTCCCTTCAACTAAGGTGGCTTTTGTCTGGCACAAAATCCAATCAACCTATATGTAGAAAGAAGATGGCAAAAAATGGCCACAATGTTTTTCAGCTCATCAAGAATTGGTGTCTATTTCCTCACCTCTTGCATTGGAGCTGACTTTGTCACTTGTTTGATCAATAGAATACTGTGAAAATGACCTTGTGCAACACCTAAGTCCAGGTCTCTCGGACTTTGAAATGGGAAACCTTTCTTCTACCACACAAACAAGCCCAAGGGAGCCTGCCAGAGAATGAGAGACCACATGAATCAAGGACCCAGTAATACCACAATGGCCACAGCCACTGCTACCTGAATCAGGTAGTGATCCACCAGCAGACATTCGAAAGGCCCAGCTAAGACCAGCCATGGCCTCTGAGGTCCAGAATAACTGACCAGCTAAGCCAAATCCAAATGGCCAACCTGCAAAATGTAAGCTAAACAAGGTATGTTAAAAGTCCCCGTGTATCAGTTTACCTTTCTATGTTGCAGAAACCTGCACATACACCACCTTTCCTGCCATAATCTGCATGGACTTTCTAGACCCTTCTACTGCCTTTCAAATACAAGTTGGATTTTCCTGTCTTGAAGAATTTACCTGAATTTTCCCCGCTTCCATCCCAAGCCTATAACATCTGCTTCTTCTATCCTTAGACTTTAGCCCTTCTTAAAGACTCAGTGCCCCCTGTCTATGCCGTTCCCTTGGCCCTTAATCACATACTAATTACTTTGTGCCACTTCTTGCTTGCTATTGTAATTTATTTCTTATAATGTTAATTTTACGTGGGTCTATTACATCTTGACTTCTCGGTCCAATTGGCTGTTGACCATGGGCAGAGCTTGTCTTATATATTTAGACTCCACAGCTTTTAACCCAGAATTTTGCACAGGGTAGGGATTTTTTTTGCTCATTGATTGATGAGACTTGGAAATCCTCTGGGTATTTGAAAATAGCCCTTCTTGTCAGTTCTCACCAGTGCACCTCCCACCCCATCCTGAGCTGGATCTAGTTCCTTGAGCTTTTCCATGGAATTCATCTCATTTCCCAGTCCCACCACAGAGGTTTGAGTACACAGAAATTGGTGGTTGTTCCCCACTACATGAGTAGCGTGGAAAATCAGAGAGGCACCCCTAAACCATAGCAAGGAAGACCACACTTGTCAAATAATTCCTTGACTTCCCCAAGTCTCCAGGGATTTCTTGAACCCCCTGGAAACTTTCCCTTCTCATTCCTGTGACCTTTCATTTGTCCCAGACACTGGCATTGGATAATCCAGGCTTCCTGTGCCTTTCAGTCTTCACTAAGGTCTTTTAAGTGAACTACAAAGCTTTGAGGGGAAAATGATAAAAAGCTTAGCATTGCAAATGAGGAAAGCATTAAGCCCAGGCTGGAAAAGAGGTGAACATATTTAAAGCAGGAGCTCCCGGGCTGCTATATAGGTTAAACTGCAAAGGTAAAGGCCAGGGGGCCTTGCTTTCACCTCTAATCCCTTGGTTCTCTTTTCTTAAAAGGCGGATAATCAGTCAACGACAAGCATTTTGCTGTGCTGCGTCCCTCCCTCTAGATCCAGCCTGCCTGAGCTACACCCTATATTCCCATGTATTCCCTCAACTGAGCCCACTTGTAGTCTTGATCATGGTATTTTCTAATAGCAAAGATAACAAATTTCATGTTAGAAATTTAAGAAAACTCTGAGAAAGAAAAAAAGGAGAGAGAGAGAGAAAGAAAGAAGGGAGGTAGGGAGGGAAGGAAGGAAAAAAAGAAAGAAGGAAAGAAGGAAGGAAGGAAAAGATAAATAGCATTGCCCTTCCTTGAAGGTAGCCATGGTACCATTTTGGTATATGTAATTAATCTATTTCGCGTGCGTGTGTGTGTGTGTGTGTGTGTGTGTGTGTATGTGTGTGTGCTTCCAAAATTGTAATCATAATGTTTATATTGTTTTACATTCTCCTTTCTTTGTGCTTAAAAATAGCTTTTAAACATCTTATACATTATTCAGTCTTATCTACAATATCACTTTCTACATGGATATGTGTACTATAATTTATTTAACTAGTTCCTTTCAGTGCTGAGGTTTCCACTTCACCTGGCAATGAATCTGATCCTGTCTGTTAGGGGAAGTCGATGCCCCATGGCTGCTTCAGCCCGGGAGTGGCTGTGTGTTGCCTCCCCCGACCCTAGCCCCAGATTCTTTCCTTCCTAGGGGTAGAGAGTTAACCAGAGAGTCCAGACAGTCCTGAATCTTTGCAGAACACAGTAGCTACTGGTGGCCTCTAGAGGGCCACCACAGTGCGATACTGCTGATATGGGACTTGGCCCTATAAATAAGAGGACCACTTCCCACCCTCATCAGCTCTCATCAGCCTCCAGGCCCACTGCCTCTGCCAGGTCATGTCCTTGGGGAGAAGCTTTCCTCACTTCCTCTTCCCTTCCCCCCAGGACAGCAGTACCCAAATAGACCTTGAAACCAAACAATGCAACCAGAAGAGGGAGGCAGGCAGGGGGACCCTGGAATCCTGGTGCTTCTTGGAGAAATGGGTTTCTGTGCTGTCAAGGCTCTGGGATCCACTCTCAGCATGGCCAAAAAGTCACCCCCAACTCACATGTGAGTGAAGTTCCATGCCTGGCCTCTCTGCAATGCATTGTACTCTTCTGAATCTTCCTGTACTCAAGACATCATTCAGGTGACATATTTTCAGCAGAAACACCAAACTTTCAAGAAAGAAGTAATTCTATCTCATACTGGGTGAAAATAACTCCATCCTCATGTCTACACTTCTAGAACCCTTTGGTTTCTTTCTCCTTCTCCATCTCTCCTTTTTTCCTCTCCCCTTCTAACCTGCTCTTCCTTTTCCCCCACCATTTCTCCCATTTTCTTCTTGGGCTGTCTCAAATTTTCTCATTTCCATTTGGGGCATGTGCAGATGTCTACATTCAGCATTCACTGGGTCACACAGGAGCTCAGCTAATTGATATATTTCTTGTAAATTGCTTAAAATTTGTAAATTGCTTCCAATGAAAATGGCAGAACTCAGAGCTGTGAGCATCATCCTGGGTTACTGATGCCATTAATGGAACATGAGACCTTGCTATGTAGGGACTGAGGGAAAATTTCCTGACCCATATGGAACCACATAATGACGACGAGTCACTAGAGGGATACTGACACCTGATGCAGCATTACCTGAGAGAAGGGGAGGGAGGAGGAGAGAGTGCAAGCATGAGCTTAGGCTACTCACCCAACCACTGTGAGCATGCAAGAACAATAACCAAAAAAACCATTTTCACCCTGCCACTAACTTCACTAGCATGGCCAGAAACGGAGGAGGAAAGCATCTGAGCTCCTCAGTCAATATTCTCAGTATTCATGTTAGTCAGTTTTCCGAAACTATAACAAAACACTGGAAATAATCAATCTACAAAGAGAAAAAGTTTACTTTGGCTCACAGTTTTGACAGTTCTGTTGCATGACCAGGCAGACTCACTGCTTTGGGCTTCACTGGTGGGGATGCTGGATGACAATGGTGAGGAGTGTGTGCCAGAGCCAACTGTTTACTTTATGGCCAGAAAACAAAAGAGGAAGAGGAAGGATTCAGGGTGCCACAGTCCCCTTCCAGAGCACAACCCAATGACCTAAGGATCTCCACAAGTCCCTGCCTCTTAAAGGTTCCACAACTTCCTGATAGCTCCACCTTGGGGACCAACATGGACTTCTGGGGGACACTCAGCTTCTAAACTGTAACTGTGCTAGATGGGTAGAATATCGCCTTCAGTGTTGTCTTTATTTTTCTCATTATTACACCTGCTTTTTTGACTTATATATACAAATTCTAAGGTAGACAAGGTGCAATGAATTCTGAGGTCACAATATCTGAGAAGAGTCCCAGTTAGTCCATTTATCTGTTGTGTATAACAACTACTATTATGATCACCACCTTTACTACTTTTATCAGCCCAGTTATTATAGGCATTCTATATTCTAACCAGTGACCCAAGCACCTTGCATGAATTAATTTACTTAATCTTTATAATGGTACTGATGTAAATATATTATCCCCATTCTACAGATGTGGACAGTGAAGCACTGGAAAAGTAAGTTAACTTGCTCAAAGTACATAGATCACAGGTGCTATGGCAAGGGTTTGCACTCAGTCTGAGCCCACAATCTCATGGCTTAACGTTTCTTAGGTTTTCTCTCTTCATCTATAAATGAAAATGATGAAAATAAATCCTGAGTCACGTGATTGTGGTTTTATAAATAAAAATGTTCTATGATTGTAAAGGGCACTATGGAAATGCCCCTTCGCATCTGTCCCAAAGTATAGCTTCTCTTTGGGGCAAAGAGGAACTTCTCATAAAATTATCATAGGATCACATAATGTTAGGGTGGGAAGGGAGCTCAGATGTCATCAATTTCCTACTTGATGAAAGATTAGACTGGAATCATGGGATTGAAAGAGAACTTACATGGAACCTGGTCCAACGTCAGAGGAAATGATCCACCCAAGATGACATCGGAAAGTAGGAGCAGAGTTGGGTCTGAAACCCAAATCCTCTGACCTTCTTCCAGCCCTCATCCCATGACAACAGTGTGTCACCTGCTCCTTACTGACCCCAAGGGCAGATGCTGCTAATCACCGTGGTTTTACTTGCTGAGCCATGACATGGCTTCAGAATCCTTCTTAACACAGCATTCTAGGCAGCTGCTATCAATCCATCAGCGCTGACTTAACACTTTTTTACTCTTCCTCCATGAGACAGAGATTGGCTGTACAATTTATCACTCAAACAAGGGTCCTTTTGAGAGTGAAAAAGAGTACTATTAATAATTATCTTAAACTAAAAAGCTTCTTCTCAGCAAGAGAAACTATCAATGAAGTGAACAGAGAGCCTACATTCTGGGAGCAAATTTTTGCCACACGCACATCAGACAGAGCGCTGATCTCCAGAATATATAAAGAGCTCAAAAAACTTAAC